>BSDZ01000005.1:2527500-3020889 GCA_030268105.1 Volvox africanus | reverse complement strand
CGGTCCTATCAGTTTGTGTTTGACTAATGCCCCTGCGACGTTTCAGGCGGTTTGGACCGATGTTTAGGCCGTTTTATCGACAGGTTCGTTGTTTGCTACTGGATGACATCTTGGTATATTCTAAAACGCGCGAGGAGCACTTGGAGCATCTTCCTTCGGCTCGTGCTCGACGTTATGAGGCGGGAGCAATTGTTTGCTAAACGCGCCAGAAATGCTTTTGGCGCAGCCTCAGGTGGAATATTTGGCCACATTGTGTCGGCCACCGGTTGTGAAGATGGACCCGCGGAAGTCGCCGTGGTTCGCGATTGCCCGCGCCTCAGAACCTCACGGAGCTGCGTAAGTTCCTTGGCTTGACCAATTATTTCCGGAAGTTCATTGAAAATATTCCATCATTGCGGCCCCGCTTACTAACTTAACTCGCAAGGCGTTTTCGTTTCCCTCGAGTCGTGGACGTCGCAATGCCAGCGGGCATTCGAAGAGCTCAAACGAATCGTTGCCGAAGATGTCACCCTTGCATTCCCTGATTACTCGTTGCCATTTCGCGTTGAGGTAGTGTCTGATGCCTCAATATTTGGAAGCGGCGCTGTATTGTTACAGGAAGGGCGACCGATCGCCTTCACGAGTAAGAAGTTTCTGGTGCGGAGGTTCGCTACACCACCGGGGAACAGGAGCTTCTGGCCGTGCTGCATGCTTTAAAGGAATGGCGCTGTTACCTCGAGGGACGCCCGTTTACTTTAAAGACTGACCATAAGCCCCTAACGTTTTTGCAAAGCGTTCCGACGTTGAACCGCCGTCAAGCTAGGTGGATGGAATATCTAGCTAGGTTCAACTGCACCTGGGAGTATATTTCTGGTAATTGAATATTGCCGATGCTCTCAGTCGACATCCGTCGCTACACGCTGCAATTTTGGCAGCGCCCGTCGTGCGACCGCGTAGCGAGGAGGTTCCGATCGCGACGGACCTCGCGGAGCGGTTGAAGGTTGCCTACAGCGCAGACGCCTGGTTCGCGGACCCGGCTAATGTAGAAAACCTTCGCAAGCAGAATGGCCTTTGGCTACGACGGAGGGTGCAGCTACGCAAATCGTCGTTCCGAACGACGACGCGCTACGCTACGACATCCTTGCGCGGTTCCACGAGGACCCGTTAGCAGGACACCCTGGTAGCAAGCGATTGATCGACTGGGTGCAACGTTCCTTTTGGTGGCCTCGTTTGGCTAAGGATGCGGCGAACTTCGTCCAGACATGCAGTCTGTGCCAGCGCAATAAGGCTTTGTCCGTAAGGGCCATGGGTTGTTGCAACCGTTGCCTGTCCCGGATGCGCCTTGGGAAAGTGTTTCCATGGACTTCGTAGTCGCGCTGCCCAAAACTGAGGGGGGATACGATGCGGTGTTCGTAATGGTCGATCGTCTGACTAAGATGGTTCACCTAGCACCATGCACATCATCCTGCACGGCTGAGCAAACCGCACGTTTGTTTTTCGATAATGTGGTTCGGTTACACGGGATTCCCAAAATGTGATCTCGGACCGCGGTGGACAGTTCACGTCTAAGTTTTGGAAGCGCTCTGCAAGCTAGTTGCATGCGTGTCAACCTGAGCACAGCGTACCACCCGCAGACTGATGGTCAAACCGAACGCACAAACCGCACGTTGGGTGATATGTGCGCAATTATGCTGGTCGCACACCACTTGTTTGGGATACATATTTGACTGCGGCAGAATTCACGCTTAACAACGCTGTTAACCGCTCTACAGGCAAAAGTCCGTTCTTTCTTAACTACGGATTTCATCCCGCGCTACCCGTGTGGCGTGAGTTGGAAGTGAACGTGCCTGCTGCTAAACTTTTTGCCAAGTCTTTCATGTCCCGAATCACAGACGCGAAGTCGTGTTTGGACGCGGCGCAGCAACGAACGATGGAATACTATAACAAATCTAAGCAGGATGTGACGTTTTCGGAAGGGCAACTCGTGTTGCTAAGCACCAAGAACTTGCGTTCCTTGGCCGACGGATCCCGAAAACTCTTACCCCGCTGGATTGGTCCGTATCCTGTCGTGCGCATGGTTGGGAATGTGGCTGTGGAGCTTGCATTGCCCGCTGATATGCCCATTCACCCCACGTTTCAACGTATCGCTTGTTCGTCCGTATCGTGGTACGGAAACCCGTCCCTGAGCATGCTAACCCGCCCCCGCAGCGATCGAACCAGTTCCCGAGACCTGGATCGCTGGTAAACAGAAGTTTTACGATGTGGAGCGGGTGTTAGATTATCGCAGCGCGTCGTGTGGGCCGACACCGACGTAAGCGTAACAGTACACGAGTACTTGGTTAAGTGGACAGGGTATACCGACGAGCACAACTTCGATGGGAACCGGCACGCAACTTCTCACAGGACATGAAACCCCTGCTCGAAGAAGCCCGCAAACGTGCCACGCAAGCCCAATGACCCCTGCAGTCGATGCTGTATGATGCAGCGAGGACGCTGCATACGGGATGGGGGGATAATTGTTGTGCTACGGTTCAATTTCCCGTCGACGCGTAGGTCGACTGCGATCCTATGAGTCGAAGTGCTTTTGTGATGAAACGCATTACATATGAATGAATCTGCATGATATAAATGTATTCGCATACATTTATATATGCATCTGGCATGTTGTCATTATCCACTCGCGACATCGCACCATGGCAAATTCGCCTAGCATGCATGACATGACCTAATCATTGAAGTGCGCATTATGCTCGTGCTACGAACGATAAGTAATATTATCTGATATAATATTACTTCATTAAGCCACACGGTGAGAGCGCCGCACTCGTCGCGATGCATGCCCTGCAACCGGATATTGTTATCCGGACCCTTGCATCATGCGAATGCCGAAAGGCTTATACGTTGTTATGCGTAGACATCGCCTAGACGCAGTAGGGTTGTCACATCTAGGATCGGCCTCCTAATGTGAATCGTACGGCATTGCGATGCTGCGAGTATAACAGATGCGAGGACGGCTTAGCTAGCAAGACATTCGATACCGGAGAACACTCGTGTGTTCTACTTACTAATTCTATACACTATTCTACTTAGCCCGAGCTAAGCCTGAACTTCGCTAATCAACCGCCGCGTGATGATTGCTTGCTTCCGGCGCTGACGGCGATTTCGTCCATTGCATCGTTCTGATTCCGTAAGACTGTAAGTTATATCTCTCTTCGTCTTGAAGTCTTCCGCTGTCTCTGTTTGCTCTCTCCGCGCTTGCCTGCTGTACTTGCAAGTGCTCGCGCATCGGTGTCGATAGTCCTCCAGACGTGGCAGATACTTAATGAGCAAACGCGAACGAGAGGTACAACACATTTCCCGCCGACGCGTAGGTCGACGCGATCTTACGAGGCGAAGTGCTTTTGTGATGACCGCATTACATATGAATGAATCTGCATGATATAAAATGTATTCGCATACATTATATATGCATCTGGCATGTTGTCATGATCCATCGCGACATCGCCCATGGCAAATCCGCCTAGCATGCATGAAAGCCCGAGCATTGAAGTGCGCATTATGCTCGTGCTACGAAACGATAAGTAATATTATCTGATATAATATTACTTCATACAGCACACGTTTGAGAGCGCCGCACTCGTCGCGATACATGCCCTGCAACCGGATATCGTTATCCGGACCCTTGCATCATGCGAATGCCGGAAAGGCTTATATGTTGACATTCGCCCATACGCAGTAGGGTTGTCACATCTAGGATCGGCCTCCTAATGTGAATCGGCACTGCGATGCTGCGAGTATAACAGATGCGAGGACGGCTAAGCTAGACAAGACATTCGATACCGGAGAACACTTGTGTGTTCTACACTATTATTGCTATACGACATTCTACTTAGCCCGAGCTAAGCCTGAACTTCGCTAATCACCGCCGCATGATGATTGCTTGCTTCCGGCGCTGACGGCGATTTCGTCCATTGCATCATTCCGATCTGTAAGACCGTAAGTTATATCTCTCTTCGTCTTGAAGTCTTCCGCTGTCTCTGTTGCTCTCGCTTGCCTTGCTGTACTTGCAAGTGCTCGCGCATACGGTGTCGATAGTCTCCAGACGTGCAGATACTGATGAGCAAACGCGAACGAGAGGTACAACACATGGAGCATGAAACGATACCCTAGGTTGCGTAATAGAAGCCGACTTCTATCACAAAGGCAAGAGTACAAAACAATTCGTGTGAGCCTACCGACAGTACTCTTGAGAAGATTCAGTAATTCAAGCAAGTACTTGCCCAGCTGAGTCCTGATCTCCGTAGTTTGGGCGATGAGAGTCGCCAAATGGTCCGGACGAAAGCCGGTCCTCAGTCGTCGCGGCAAGCAATGCCGGTGCACTGAGATTACCTGCGACTCAGAGCATACACTTACACACAAGTGCAGCAATCTAGCAAAAGCAATTAAACAATTACAAACCGGAAGCGGCGGCGTCCAAAACGGCGCGGCCTAGGTCTTCGGCAAAAGTATCTAGCGGTCCTCGTGGTTCGTCGCTGGAAACTCACCATAGAAAGAACCCACTTCCGATTAGACAAAGAGAGACAGTTAGGCAACGAACCTGTCTCGATAACCAATTTGTTGTACCTCCCGTTCGCGTTTGCTCATAAGTAATCTGCACGTCTGGAGACTTTCGACACCGATGCGCGAGCACTTGCAGTACAGCAAGGCAAGCGAGAGCAAACAGAGACAGCGGAAGACTTCAAGAACGAAGAGAGATATAACTTACAGTCTTACAGATCGGAACGATGCAATGGACGAAATCGCCGTCAGCGCCGGAAGCAAGCAATCATCACGCGGCGGTGATTAGCGAAGTTCAGGCGTAGCTCGGGCTAAGTAGAATAGCGTATAGCAATAGTAATATAGAACACACGAGTGTTCTCTGGTATCGAATGTCTTGTCTTGCTTAGCCGTCCTCGCATCTGTTATACTCGCAGTATCGCAATGCCGTACGATTCACATTAGGAGGCCGATCCTAGATGTGACAATCCTACTGCGTATAGGCGATGTCTACGCATAACAACGTATAAGCCTTTCCAGCATTCGCATGATGCAAGGGTCCGGATAACGATATCCGGTTGCAGGCATGTGTCGCGATGAGTGCGGCGCTCTCAACGTGTGCTGTAATGAAGTAATAATATATCAGATAATATTACTTATCGTTTCGTAGCACGAGCATAATGCGCACTTCAATGCTTCGGGCTTTCATGCATGCTAGGCGGATTTGCCATGATGCCGATGTCGCGATGGATAATGACAACATGCCAAATGCATATATAAATGTACACGAATACATTTATATCATGCAGATTCATTCATATGCAATGTGTTCATCACAATAGCACTTCGCCTTGTAGGATCACATCGACCTAGCGCATCGGCGGGAAACTAACCGTAGCAGCAACATGGGGCAGGTTAATCTTCGTCTATCTGCAGGTCCTTTAAGGTTAAACGTCCGCCCATACGTGTTGCCTGAGCTAACTGATGCTGCCACGTATATCTTGGGTTCTTCCACCCTAGCACAGTATGTGGCTGTCCTTGACTATGAGTCTAAATCTTTGCGCCTGCGCAAGGGGAATCTAGTCTGCAAGGTACCTTTACTACTGCCGGACAGCCACCAGATGAGATGACACCTGCGCCTTGCTTTAATTATGCAACCACTGCTATCTGTCAGCACACTGAACCTGAAGTTGTTTGCAGAAAAGCAGCAGTTTGCATGATTCGCAAGGGGGCTCATGCTTTACTAGTACGGCCCAAGTTGCACCTGAATGCAACTTCTATCCCAGCTGATGCCACTGACCCTGAGCTTGAAGGCCTTGTTACAGGAATATTCAGATATATTCCAGGAGGTCCCTGGCAAGCCTCCAATGCGGCCTGTGGATCATACCTTTGGTGCCTGGCATGTTGTGCCACGGTTCATTTCCCGCCGATGTGTAGGTCAATGCGACGCTACGAGGCGAAGTGCTGACTTGATGAATGCATGATGACCATGAATGAACTCGCATGCATATAAATGTATTTGCATACATTTACATATAATTAGCATGTTAATGCTATGCATCACGACACATCGCAATCACCGCTGATACGCCTAACATATGCAATGCTCAGAGAAGCACAGGCGCGCGGCAATGCTCATGTCATGTACTGTTAAGTAATATTATTTGTTATAATATTACGTTGTTGCGGCATGCTTTGCGAGCACCGCACTAGTCGCGATGATGACTTGCAACCGAATATTGCTATTCGGACCCTTGCATCATGCGAATGCCGGAAAGGCTTATCGGTTGTTATACCGTGGATATCGCAGATACGCAGTAGGGTTTGCCGCACTTAGGGTTGGCCTCCTAGTGTGCATTGTACGGCGTAGAGATATCGTGAGTATAACAGATGCGAGGACGGCTAAGGAGAGCAGACAAAACATTCTTATGCCTATGGAACACTCGTGTGTTCAACTCAACTATTGCTAGTTGCTCTATCATCTTAGCCCGAGCTAAGCCTAAACTTCGCTAATCAACGCCGCGTGATGAACGCTTGCTTCCGGCGCTGACGGCGATCGCGTCCCTGCATTGCTTCGTTGATATATGATTGTAAGTTATATCTCTCCTTGCTCTGAAGTCTTCCGCTGTCTCTGTTTGCTCTCAAATGCCTTGAATGTACTTGCAAGTGCTTGTGCATCGGTATCAAAAAGTCCCCAGACGTGCAGATACCTATGAGCAAACCCTAAGGAGAGGCACAACAATTTGGTATCGAGACAGGTTTCGTTGCCTGACTGTCTCATGATGCTCGATCGGAAGTAAGTTCTCGCTATGGTGAGTGTCGACGATGGACGACATAGCCCACTATTGCCGAAGGACTTGACTGCGTTGTGTTAGACGCCGCTGCTTCCGAATTGTGACTGCTTTTGTCCCTTAATAGTTCACTGCAATTGTGGTGTGAGCCTTCGCTCGGAGTTGCAGGCAAAACTAGTGGTCCGGCATCGCTTGCGGTCACTCCTGGTTACAACTTGCGTACTAACCAGCTGGAGGCTTTGATCGCACGGACTACAGGGATCAACTGAGTACGTATCTGTTATACTTACTCGAAGTCTGCAAGAGTATCGTCGGTGCGCTGACCGAATTGCTTGTACTCTTGTGCTGGATTCATGTGAATCACTTGTATTCTTGCTTTGGAATTGTGTGCATCGTTTATTGGCACGCAATTCGAACGTATTGGTCAGTGTTCCACGATGGCGAACGTGACGACCTGTCGTTCGTAGGCTTGGCATGTCAACCCGAGCCGGGGGCCATTCCTAGAATGTTTGATAGAGATCCTGAGACTATTGACATGATTGCTGCTCAAGATTCTCTTGTGTTTCAGGCTCCTATCCATCTTACTACGCCACGCTCGGCAGCCATGACGGTTACAGATGGAACTGCTGATCAACGGGGTCTGCTGTCACCTCAAATGCAAGACCGTGTTGACGGTAATGAGGTGAAGAGGTTTATTATCCCGGCACCGAATTGCTTATCTCACATGATGTGAATGTTGGGCGTGACACCGCAATTGCAACTCGTACCTATCTACGTGATGTTAGGAAGTACCTGCAGTTGTGCTGTGGTGTGAACATGACGCCATGCGATGTCTCTTCGTCAGAAGTTCCCTTGAAGGTGTGACGAAGACATGGTAAGACCAATGGGCCACTGCACGGGAAAACTTCACGTTGGTGAGTTGATTGCCGCCTTGCCTGCACGCCTTACCCCAGAAGATTAGCCACGTGATATGGAGGCACGCCGTACACTAGCCTCGGGCTTGTATAGCATGCGCTCAAATGAAATGATATCCGCGTATCAATCACGTTCTGAGGCTCTTTGTATCTTCTGGTTCCAGTGAGATCTGTCATGGTCTTTGGCTAGACAATGTGCCACTGACTTGATGGGGATAAGAGTCCAGTCGTATGTGGACTTGGTGGCATTTGTCCTGAGAGCTGAGATATGTATCTTAGTTGGACAAATGCTTTGAAAGCTGTGCCTTATGTGTCTGCCATGCAAATGCAGGACCTATGACTGGCAAAATGGGAGTGCATGCAATCCGAGCTTGTGCGTCGGAGGATGGTCACTCTTTGCTGGAGATGTGCAGTGGATTACCTCACGAAGGGGTGTCTGTTGTTGCAGCCTTTTGGCCATACGGCTAAGGTAGGGGATTGCCGGATTGATGCGAGTTGTCTCCACCCGGGAATGCTGAACAAACGTGTTGTCAGTGGTCGTTCGTACGATCAGCCATGAAGGCATTGTTGCTCTGGTCCTTGAGGACGTATCATGGCTATGTTTCATCCCCTCATCTCTATGTGAGCTGTTCGTACAGCTTATTTTGTACAGGAGTAGACGTCAATGTACGGACACCGCTGCATGTGTTTTATTCCCTGCCTATAGTCAGCGCGCGGCTGAGGCTCTGCTAAAGGGTATGCAGTGTGTCACCTGGTTCACACCAGGCACCATGCTGTTTGATGGTGTTAATATGGAGGGAGTGTCAGCTCTGTTGCTGAACTGCCCTATGCTACTGGCGTCTTGTATGAAACTCCTGCTGTGGGTTCTGCCGATTGCTTTGAACCCATCCTGGGATTGCTGCTGCTGTCCGCAAATTGATTACTACAAGTGCAGCATCGTTACCTACAGGGCAATTGCCAACAGGTATTCGGATCCCAGTAATTCACGTCGGTCTTGCTGACCGTATTCTGAAGGCACATGCATTTTGGTGCCATAGACGACTTCACCTACTCGGCAGGGTGAATGCAGTGGAGTCGTTCTCCACAGTCGTTGGATTGTGCACAGGTTACTCTTGCGGATGGAGTAAAAGTCCCATCGTTGGGCAGAATCACCCTTCGCCTATTGTTAGGCCCTTTGGTTGTTGTGACCCGAGTGTACGCACTGCAGGGTTCTGCAGAGACTGCATCGTACCTGAAGGGGTCTTTGACATCCTGTCGTACCTCGCGCGCTCCGGACGAAGTCCTTAACCCTTGATGTAGGCCAAGGGGGACTCGGGTCGGAGGGTACCAGGTGTCACACCAAAGGAGGGCAAAACTGAGGCGGTGCCTATGGTTACGCTGCGCCTACATTGGCCACGCGAATGAAAAACCGAAGCCACGGAGTCATGAACCGTATGGGCTTTTGAGCATTAGGTGGAATGATGTGCCACCACCGCGCAGATTTTGTGGATTCTGGGGTCGAAGCCTTGATGCAAAATGCATACGGATGTCTCGTGATATCCCGCGCTTCCACCTTGTCCTGTTGTTTGCACAATCCCTCTGTTCTCTGAAGCGCTACCAAGTGCAAGGTTGAGCGGCAGTAAGAGACAGAAATGCTACAAAGGGTATGATTGTTGCCCCACACATCCTCCTACTCTGCACCGATAATACTTGTCGGTATCCTGAGCATGTGTACTGCCTACCGGGCTTGAATGCGAATGATGTTGAAATCGCGACCCTTTGTATGTGTGTTGATAACCTGTTCGATATGCTGAACGTTCAGCTTATGTCTCCTCAATTGACTCGCAACAGGGTTGCAATCAGACTGGCATCGCTGCCTCTGATATTTTGAAAATCGCTTTTCGAAATCCCTTTGGTCAATTTGAGTATACGGCCGTGTCGCTTGGGATTTGACTAATGCCCCATGACACTTGAAGCGGATGTGAACCGCATGCTCGGGCCGTTTGCCGACAGGTTTTGTTGTATGGATGACATCTTGGTTCATCCCAAACGCATGATGGAGCATCTGTGGCTCATGTTTTTATGTGATAAGGCAGAAGCAATCGTTTGCTAAACGCGCCAAATGTTGGGCGTAGCCTCAGGTGGAGTATTTCAGTCACATTGTAGCGGCCGCCAATGTGAAAATGGTTTCGCGGAAGGTCACCGTGGTTCATGTTTTGGCCCGTGCCTCAGAACCTCTCGGGACTTCGCAGTTCCCAGGCTTGACCAAGTATTTCCGGAAGCCCACTGAAAATTACTCTGTTCATATGACTTGTGAACTTGACCCGCAAGGGATGTTCGTTTTGTTTGAGTCATCGAAGTGCCGACGGGCATTCGACGAGCTCAATCGAACCGTCACTGATGATATTATCCTTGCAATGCCCGATTACTCGTTGCTTTTCCATGTGGAGGTTGTTGTTGATACCTCAATTAATGGAAGCGATGCTAGGCAGCGAGGACGCTGCATGCGGGAGGGGGGATAATTGTTGTGCCACGGTTCATTTCCCGCCGATGTGTAGGTCAATGCGACGCTACGAGGCGAAGTGCTGACTTGATGAATGCATGATGACCATGAATGAACTCGCATGCATATAAATGTATTTGCATACATTTACATATAATTAGCATGTTAATGCTATGCATCACGACACATCGCATCACCGCTGATACGCCTAACATATGCAATGCTCAGAGAAGCACAGGCGCGCGGCATGCTCATGTCATGTACTGTTAAGTAATATTATTTGTTATAATATTACGTTGTTGCGGCATGCTTTGCGAGCACCGCACTAGTCGCGATGATGACTTGCAACCGAATATTGCTATTCGGACCCTTGCATCATGCGAATGCCGGAAAGGCTTATCGGTTGTTATACGTGGATATCGCAGATACGCAGTAGGGTTTGCCGCACTTAGGGTTGGCCTCCTAGTGTGCATTGTACGGCGTAGAGATATCGTGAGTATAACAGATGCGAGGACGGCTAAGGAGAGCAGACAAAACATTCTTATGCCTATGGAACACTCGTGTGTTCAACTCAACTATTGCTAGTTGCTCTATCATCTTAGCCCGAGCTAAGCCTAAACTTCGCTAATCAACGCCGCGTGATGAACGCTTGCTTCCGGCGCTGACGGCGATCGCGTCCCTGCATTGCTTCGTTGATATATGATTGTAAGTTATATCTCTCCTTGCTCTGAAGTCTTCCGCTGTCTCTGTTTGCTCTCAAATGCCTTGATGTACTTGCAAGTGCTTGTGCATCGGTATCAAAAGTCCCCAGACGTGCAGATACCTATGAGCAAACCCTAAGGAGAGGCACAACATGGCACAGTACCCGTTTACCGCCCCATGTATCGGCTAAGCCCCTTGGAGCTGGACGAGGTCAAACGACAGGTTACTGAGCTGCTGAAAAAAGGTATGATACGGCCAAGCACATCCCCATACTCCGCCCCTATTCTGTTTGTGGGAAAGAAGGATGGGACTCTGAGAATGTGCATTGATTATAGGGGGTTAAATGCTGCAACGGTTAAGAACCGTTACCCCCTCCCACGTGTCGATGATCTGCTGGATAAGCTAAAGATTCTGCATTCTTTAGCTCTATTGACCTCCAGCAGGGGTATAATCAGATTCGTATAGCAGAATCTGACATCCCTAAAACGGCTTTCCGTACGCCGTTTGGCCATTTTGAATATACCGTCCTTAGTTTCGGACTGACGAACGCCCCTGCAACGTTCCAAGCCGTCATGGACCGTATCTTCAGGCCATACATCGACAAATTCGTCATCTGTTATCTGGACGATATCCTGGTGTTTTCAAAGACCCGTGAGGAGCACATACAACACCTCCGCCTGGTCTTTGAGGTTCTGCGGCGTGAGCAGCTGTATGCTAAGCGTTCTAAGTGCCACTGGGCACAACCACAGGTGGAGTATCTGGGGCACATAGTGTCTCAGGGTGGCATACGGATGGACCCCCGGAAAACTGCTGTTGTTCGGGATTGGCCAGTGCCCTCCAACCTTCAGGAACTGCGTAAGGTTTTGGGCCTGACCAACTACTTTCGTAAGTTCATAGAGCGCTACTCAGTCATTGCTGCACCGCTAACAAACCTCACACGTAAGGGAGCCTTCTCTTCACCTGAGGCCTGGACCCCTGCATGCCAAGCAGCTTTTGATGCTTTGAAGCGTGCTATCTCTGATATTATCCTGCACTTCCCTGACTACTCATTGCCGTTCCATGTAGAGGTCATAACTGATGCATCTATACATGGGACGGGGGCAGTTCTGTTGCAGCAGGGACGCCCCATTGCATACACGAGTAAGAAGTTTTCGGGGGCTGAAACCCGTTATACTACAGGGGAACAGGAATTTCTTGCGGTCCTACATGCCTTGAAGGAATGGCGATGTTACCTTGAGGGCCGGCCTTTTGCCCTCAAGACTGATCACAAACCCCTTACGTTTCTGCAAGGTGTGCCCTCCCTTAACCGACGCCAGGCCTGCTGGATGGAATACCTGGCACGGTTTAACTTTGATTGGGAGTACCTGAGCGGCTCACTGAACATAGCTGATGCTCTCAGTAGGCACCCCTCACTGCATGCAGCCATTCTGGCGGTAAGCACACGAAGTAGGTCTCAGGCAAAACCTAACTTCGTGCCCTCCAATTTTACCAAGCGCTTGAAACAGGCTTATGCAGCCGACCCATGGTTCACAATTCACAACAACACGGGGCACTTGGTACAGGAGCATGGCTTATGGATCCGATTGGAAGGATCCAACCGTCAGATTGTCGTACCTAACGATGATTCATTACGTCGTGAACTTCTCTCATGTTTTCATGACGGCCCTCTTGCTGGGCATCCTGGCTGCACGCGGTTACTGGAGCTTTTGCAGTGTCAATTCTGGTGGCCCCACATGGCTAAGGACACCGAAAATTATGTCCTCTGTTGCGACCTGTGCCAGTGCAATAAGGCCCAGTCTGGTAAATCACATGGGCATCTCCAACCTCTTCCCATTCCCGACGCTCTGTGGGAAAGCGTCTCTATGGACTTTATTGTTGTGCTGCCCAAAACTGAGGGAGGAATACGACGCCGTGCTGGTCCTGGTCGACCGTTTCACTAAGATGGTCCACCTGGCCCCCACGACATCATCCTGCACAGCTGAGCAAACGGCCCGTCTATTTTTCGACAATGTGGTACGTTTGCATGGGGTCCCCAAGTCCGTGGTATCTGATCGCAGCGCTCAATTTGCATGTAAGTTGGGGCGCCCTGGGGATTCTGGTAGGAATGTGGGTAAATCTGTCCACCGCCTACCACCCCCCAATCTGATGGGCAAACAGAGCGTGTTAACCGTGTCCTGGGGATATGCTCCGTAACTTTGCAGGACGCACCCCTACTGCATGGGATACCTACCTAACCGCTGCTGGGTTTGCCATTAATAATGCTACTAACCGGTCCGTTGGTAATAGTCCGTTTTTCCTGAATTACGGTTTTAACCCTGCATTGCCTGTTTGGCGGGAATTGCACATAAATGTTCCAGCTGCAAAAATGTTTGCTAAGTCTTTCGTGTCCCATCTAACTGATGCTAAAGCTTGCCTGGAAGCTGCACAGCAACGGGCTATGGACTATTATAACAAGTCCAAAAAGGACGTCACGTTCACTAAGGGGCAGCTGGTTATGTTGAGCACAAAAAACCTTCGTTCCCCAGCAGATGGGTTTCACAAGTTATTACCGTGCTTTGTGGGGCCTTATCCTGTCGTACGCATGGTAGGGTCGGTGGCTGTAGAGTTACAACTCCCATCTGATCTACGCATTCATCCCACATTTCATGTATCTCTTGTACGTCCATATCGGGGTACTCTGCCTGAGGCTAACGATAGCATCCCTCCTGTTACGGAAGCTAATCCCTTTACCTGGTTATAGGGTAAGCAGACCCTGTATCCTGTCGAACGTATCCTGGATTACCGTGCACGACGTGTTGGCAAGGGCAGGCGTAAGCGTAACATACATGAGTACCTGGTTAAGTGGTCTGGGTATTCGTCTGAGCACAATAGCTGGGAACCGGCACGTAACTTCACCCCTGACATGAAACCCCTGCTTGATGAAGCTAGGCTGCGGGCACAGTCTAAGGACGGACCTCTCTGACGCTGTCCTACCTCAACCTGTCTACTCTCTTTTCATGCATCGGGACGCTGCATCTAGAGGGGGAACAATTGTTGTATCCTTAACGCATTTCGGTAATTCATTAAGATATAATAATTATCTGTTTATTATTTTTTGATATAATATATTTAATTATCAGATTAACTGTTTCATGTTCCCATCTGGCATTTGATTTGTGGATTTGGTCTCGGCTGTCGACGACCAATACTAACTGACTTCCTGAAACATCCGAACATGTTGGTTACTCCATAACCTCTATGGAATGGGCCATTTACCGCCTGAATGGTAAATGGTGGAACACCTGGTTCCTGGTTCACTGAATCTCCAGTTGTAGTGGTGACTTCTGAAGGTCATGCCCGGTTCGAGGCCTAATGGTCTCTCAAGTACGACCTAGTCGGCAGCTCTACTTAATCAGGCTCTGGCACAACAACCGGTATCTTTTGATACCACCCTTCGTGGGTACCATATACAACAGTTTCACCACAGGTAGGCTGCGTTCGAATTCATCCTTGCTGAAGATACTTTGGTGAGCCCGACGAGGTTGTGTGGCAATCAGATGTTGTGTTCGGCGTCGCGCTGCAGCTATGTTTTTCCCGCGTTATATTGTTAGCGCCTGTCGTATTTGGCTACCGACCCATCGAATCGTGTCACGTAGTTGCTCCAGCAAGCCCCCCGCATCGGGAGTATTGGACTTTTCGTGTGTATTATCGCTTACATGTTACAAGAGATTCTAGGCTCTCAAGGCAAGGAACAAGAGACCGATATAGTCAGTCGTACACAAATGACTTCTAACCAAAAACATCATAAAGGCAAGTCTGACCGAACTCGTAAAGCCAAATTCCAACACTCCCACGCGGTCAGATCTTGCACACGCCCATGCTCTTCTGGTGCTTTGCAAACTTCTCCAACGGCAGCGGCTTCGTCAAGATATCCGCCACCATGTCGTCGCTGCGACAGTCCTCCATGACCACCGCTCCACGTGCCACTTGCTCACGAACCATGTGATATCGCACAGCAATGTGCTTTGATTTTCCTGAAATTACTGGGTTCTTCGTGATCTTAATCGCTGACTGGCTATCACAGTTGATGGTGGTCGGACGTAACGAGTAACCCAACTCCGAGAGCAGAAGACGTAGCCAGAGTGCCTCCTTGGTAGCCTCCGATGCCGCCACGTATTCCGCTTCCATGGTCGAACTCGTAACTGTACGCTGTAGCCTGCTCGACCAACTCACTGAGCCTCCATGCAAAGTGAAAACGTAACCACCAGTTGACTTGCGGCTCTCAATGCATCCTGCATAATCTGAATCTGTATAACCAATTAAACCTTCTTCAACACGTTCGCCACCAAAAACGATGCCGCACTGAGGTGTTGCCAGCAAGAAGCGAACTACTGCCTTCGCAGCTCTCCAGTGCTGCTCAGTGGGTGCTGACATGTGGCGTGTGAGGACTCCCACGGCTTGTGCAATGTCAGGCCGGGTGCAATTTGTGATGTACATCAAGCTGCCTACCAGCTCAATGTACGGATATCGCGAGCGATCCAAAACTTCCCCGTCAGCAGCCCGCATCAGGATCGTCCCCGGGCTCATGGGAATGGATCTTGGATCTGCATTAACCATGCCATACCGCTCGATCAGCTCATGGATCATGTGTTCCTGCGACACTGTGAGGGTGCGGGTCTCACGGTCCCGCTTGATGACTAAACCCAAAAACACCTCCGCTTCCCCCATGTCACGGCATTCATACAACTGCTTGATCTCCTCTTGTATTTCGTTGCCCTCATCAGCCTCGGGATCGGACCCAGAGACATCCTCCTCCTCCGATTCTGAGGCGTCGAACTCCATGCTCCCACGAACGCCCCACTCATCAAACTTAACATCACAACTGATGCGGACACGCCTATCCTTCGGTATCCACACCCGCCATGCACTCATGCCTGGTGCGTAACCCACAAACTGGCCCGGCACGCTCACGGGATCCAGCTTATGGCGCTGCTGCTTAGGAATCATGACGTATGCAGGGCAGCCAAAAACCCTCAACTTCGACACGTCCGGTTTTTCACCAATGAACCGCTCCCAAGGCGTGAGATTGCTGCCCTTCGTGGGAGATACGTTGCGAAGAGTATTGGCCGTAATAACAGCCTCACTCCACATTTCCTGCGGCAAACCTGAATCGGCCAACATGGTGCGCACACACTCCTCCAGAGTGCGATTCAAACGCTCCGCGGCGCCATTCTGCTGTGGTGTGTACGGCGCCGTCTTCTCATGGAAAATGCCCATGTCCCGCAAAGTGCTAGCCAGTTCTTCATTTACGTACTCTAAGCCACGGTCAGTGTGGATGCGGCGGACCTTGTCGCCAATCTGCCGCTCCCACAACTTTATCACCTCCTTCACCGTCTCAGGAACCACGGTCTTGTCAGTGATACACCGCACCTCCGAAAACTACGTGCAATCATCGTAGAACGTGACCCAATGCTTCGCATTATTCCACGACTTCACTGGCAATGGACCGCAAAGGTCCATATGCACCAAATCGAGCCTCTTACTCTTAACATTGCCGGTTGATGGGTGCGGCTGCCGTGTCTGCTTGCCCTCGGCGCAGGGCTTACAGAACTGCCCCTTCGCAGCCACCACATCATCCACACTTGCACCGAAACCCGTGACCATATCACTGCTGGCCACCTTGGCCAGGGCGTCAAAACCCAAATGTCCGTACCGTTTATGCCAAAGAACGCCAAGATTGGAATCCTGCTTCGTGATGGCAAGCTTGACCTTCCTCAATTCCTCACGGACCTTCTTACCACTTAAGCACCTGTCGGACCCATACCGACCCATCCAGCTGTCGTAGCTGGAGTCCTCAGCATAGAACAACCCATCGATCTTCTCCAACTCAATCGCGGGTGCCCCACCAATCTCCACGTGTGGCAAGACCCCTGAGAACTGGGGAACCACATTCGGTCCAAAACTGCCCTCTAACGCCTTCAAAGACAGAATATGACCCATGATCCCCGGTGCATGGTACACGTCTACCTCGACATCTGTCTCAAAACAAGAGGAGCGGAACATGACCCGCCCATGGCCCTCCGGGCGTACCACGCTTCCATTCGCTGTTTTTAACCACACTTTACAATCTGAACCACAATGCTGATAGTTCCGGAGCTTGTCCTTGTCTCCAGTGACATGGACTTCTGCTCCAGTGTCGAACAGCCACAACTCCCGCTCCCAGTCGTCCTGCTGGGAAGAGTATACCCGGGCGATCAGCTGTCTCCGTTGGCCTTGTGCTGGCCGTGGGGGAGCCGCTGCCTGTGCGGCGGCTGGGGGTTGGGCCGCGGCCGCCACTGGAGGCGGCGCCGGCGGTGGAGCTGCTAATGCCGGCGGGTTTCGGGGCTTCTGCCGCAATCCCTTCAACGCCGGCCTCCAAATCCCCCGCTGCTCATCATTTGCCTTCTTCCTGCATTCTGCGATGAAATGCCCCTCCTTATTGCAGTAGAGGCACGCCTTCCTACTCCTGCCTCCGTCGGCGTTGCCTGCTCCAGCGCCCTGGCTGGGCCCCACTCGGGCTCCATCATGGGTACGGGAGAGGGACATCAGGGACACCTCGCGAGCCTTGTTACGCTGAAGCCTTAGCTCGCCCTCTTCGGTCTTGAGCATATCCTGCAGCTGGTCCACGCTTTCGATGCTCTCCATGTGGCGTAGCACGGACTTGACTCCGTCGTAGTCCGATGACAAGCCGCGGATAAGGTGGAGTAACGCATCCTCAGGCTCAATCTTCATCGAAATAAGGCTGGCCTTGTAGCCAATTTTATAAAAGCGGCGGAAATAATCGTCAATACTTTCTCCTGACAACATCTCAAAATCCTTAAGCTGTTGTTGGATTTGCATCCTGAAATTGCGGACGTTGGGAATGTGCTTCTTCGCCAGCGCCACCCACAAATCTCGTGCCGTTGTGTTGCCCGCAAACTGTAGCAAATCTTCTGGTAAAATGTATTTCTTGATGGTGCCGCGAGCCAATTTGTCGTCGTTTGGCTTGATCGCAGCGAGGACATCCTCGTCGTCGCTGATCGTGTCATCGATGAGCTTCCTCTCCAAGTGTGCGTTCACAACTTGGGTCACCGTAACGTAGTCATCGCGACCGAAGAATACCTTCGTGGTATCCTCGTCCTTGCCCATCCTGTCCTATCGTCGCTACCACCTCGTGCGGCCGACTTTTTGGATAATCAGGATTCACCTAGACGCGCCGTTGCGCGGGGCTCATAACCTATTGGACTTTTCGTGTGTATTATCGCTTACATGTTACAAGAGATTCTAGGCTCTCAAGGCAAGGAACAAGAGACCGATATAGTCAGTCGTACACAAATGACTTCTAACCAAAAACATCATAAAGGCAAGTCTGACCGAACTCGTAAAGCCAAATTCCAACAGGGAGGTGTGTGGGTGCTGTTCGATGCCGACCCATTAGGGCTTGTTGAGTTATCCGCGCAATCAGGCTGTTGGTATCCAGGGGCGGCCTGCATCCGTAATTCCCTTTCGTATTCATGTTTGAGCCGGGTGTGTTCTCTGTGTAGCTTTTTCAGTCCTCTGCTGACTGTGCGTTTGGTGTGTATTTTGCCCGTATGTGGCGGTTTCTGCGGGCACAGGTCTAGTAGGATGTCTAGTCCCTTGTTGAGGGTTGTTTGAAGCATTGCTGCCGCAATCTCTACATTGACCGCCGTGATGCTGTCGTGGTCGCAAAGTAGTGTCATCAAGCGGGTGGCTGTCATATCAGTGGGGTCCTCGGTGTGTTTCGCAATGCCAGCCTCAATCTCATGGACGGCTGGGCGGAGGTATTTCTGGAGGCTGAGGATGTCCGACGTGAGCGAGGCATCCATCTTTGTTTGCGCTGCATGGATTGTGGTGTTCGGAACCGGTAGTATCACGTTTTTCCATTTAATTCGGACCCCGTCTCCGTCTTGGTTCTTTGGGGTCACCAGTCTCTTGGCGTCCCACAGGCGGATAGCGTCGGTGGGCAGGCGGACATGTACTGGGTTATGGTTGAAGTTTCCTCCGGCGACAGAGACAGTGCAGTACGCTTGTGGTGTGTTCCCGTTTGCAGGTGTCCCCACTTCTATGCTCGCGTGTAGAGTGGGGCACATCAGGATATCGTCTATTTGGCTTTGGTGTGTACAGCGTTCCTTGCTCCATTGTTTGAAGGACGGGTGGCAGGGGGAGCGGTTTTCAGGCACCGGTGTGAGCATGTTATCGGTGATGAATTTGAGGTGTAGTCGGTCTGCTGTGTCAAGCAGGCCTGTGCTGCGGTCATCAGGGTTCAGGACGGCATTAAAGTCTCCGGCTAGGATTACATGTTCCCCGTTATTCTTGGCCTGTCTTAGAACTGTCTGGCAGTGCGCATATATGTTGGTTCGGACTAAGGTGTCTTCCGGACAGTAGATGCCCAGCACATGTAGGGGAGTACTTGCTGACGTGGAGATCTTGCATTGGCACAGGTGCCCATGTAGCGGGAGCGGCGGTGGTATGTGTGTCACTTGTCCTGCACCGATCACAATTGCGACACCTGATGTGAGGCGTTCCTTGCCAGAGTTACATGGTTTCGAACTGCAGCAAAGTCTGTATCCCTGCAGCTCTTTGTGTAGGGCGTCTTTCATCCATCCGGTGCGGTTGCTGGTTTTAGTTTCGGTTAGAACAATGATATCGGCATCCCATGTCCGCACATTACACAGTGTACTGAGGAAGTTCATCCCCAGTCCTCGCACGTTGTGAGTGACGATGTGCATGTACCTGTGGTTTGTTATATTGCGGCTTTCTGAGGGGTTTGCGTTTTCCGGGTGTGAGAGTGTGGTGTTTCTTACGGGGGTGGTCGACAGTCTTGGGCGCTGGGCACTGGGTTCACTGACGTTCCCACTTTCCCTTGTTGTGTGTCGTTTACCCGGGGTGTTCAGCCCCGGCTGGATTGGTGCGTTTGTTAGCCCGCTGTTGGAGATGGTCAGTGGTCGTCAGTGGTTTGGGTCTGTTGCATTGCGCGTCTGTGAGTTGGATATGCGGCAGAGTGTGCCCGGGATGTCGCTCTTGGCGGGGGCATTCGTGTGGGGCTCCTCTAAGAGGGATGGGAGAGGCACGGCTGTCGGGTTGGGTGCTGGTGGATGGTCGTTGTCCTGTGCAGTTGGCTGCGGTCGTGTGCGTGTTCCTGGTGGCTTGGTTAATGTTCTCCCCGTTTGGCGGGCTAGTTGTGTTGCACGTGGGTGCTTGATCTTCCGCCGCTTTTGGCCTTGTGGCAGTCTCGTTGTTGTGCATGTGGTCCCGTTGGTTGTTTGGATCTCCATATACTCTGTTGTACCTCTCCTTCATGTTTGCTCATAAGTATCTGCGCGTCTGAAGGCTTTCGACACCGATGCACGAGCACTTGCAAGAACAGCAAGGCAAACGCGAGCAAACAGAGACAGCGGAAGACTTCAAGACAAGAAGAGATATAACTTACAGTCTTACAGATCGAAGCGGTGCAATGGACGTAATCGCCGTCAGCGCCGGAAGCAAGCAATCATCACGCAGCGGTGATAGCAAAGTTTAGGCTTAGCTCGGGCTAAGTAGAGTAGCGTATAGCAATGATAATGTAGAACACACGAGTGTTGTCCGGTATCGAATGTCTTATCTTGCTTAGCCGTCCTCGCATCTGTTATACTCGCAGCATCGCAATGCCGTACGATTCACACTAGGAGGCCAATCCTAAGTGTGACAACCCTACTGCGTATAGGTGATGTCTACGTATAACAACGTATACGCCTTTCCGGCATTCGCATGATGCAAGGGTCCGAATAACGATATTTGGTTGCAAGGCATGTATCGCGACGAGTGCGGCGCTCTCAACGTGTGCTGTAATGAAGTAATATTATATCAAATAATATTACTTATCGTTTCGTAGCACGAGCATAAAGCGCACTTCAATGATTCGGGATTTCATGCATGCTAGGCGGATTTGCCATGATGCGATGTCGCGATGGATAATGACAACATGCCAAATGCATATATAAATGTATACGAATACATTTATATCATGCAAGTTCATTCATATGCAGTGATCGTTCATGCGTTCATCAAAATAGCACTTCACCTCGTAGGGTCGCATTGACCTACGCATCGGCGGGAAACGAACCGTAGCACAACATACTTGGTGTGGTCTGTGTGCACCCATGTGTCCGGGGGTATTATGTCTCGCAGGTCCACATGCATTGCCGTGGGTTCTGTGTGGTGCCGAAGATTTAGGGGGTATATTGCGCCAGCGTCACGTGGCCATGTGGCGTTTTCGTCACCAAGTTCCACAGGTTGCGGTTGCAGAGAGTCGTGGATGTACCACCGGTCCTTGTGTTTTCGTACGGCTATTGCATGGCCTGGGAGGTGTACGAGGAAGCCCCAGTTGTGTGCGTGTTCTGGCAGTTGGTGTAGTACGCTGCTTAACGTCACGTTGGGTTTTATTTCCTGTCCACTCCCTATGGAGGCCATATGCGGGTGTGCGGAGTCATTTCTTTGTTGTGCAGTTTGCACCAGCACGTTGTAGCGTAGGGATGGATTGATTGTCAGCATTGAGACGTTGCCTGTGTTTTGGTTGTGGGTTAGTCGCCATGTGGCGGCTGCATTGTGGAGTTCCCGGTCAGCCATGTGTTGCAGCATTGTACGACAGTATTGCAGTACATGCTGTGGGTCAATGTACGGTCCCCCTAGTAGGTTGTTTATGGCGTGGATCATGCAGAGCTCTTTCTGCTGTTGCTCGTGGTAAAGGGTGTCATCTGGGTTGTGCGGGTTTGTCATTATCGGCCATGTGACTTGTTTTGATGGGGCCCCGGGTCCTGTTAGCCGCCACGCTCGTGTGTTGGTAAGGGTATGGGGTCGCTCGGTTCGCATGATTTCATCTTGTGGGCCCGCGCATTGGGTGCTTTCCGTTCCTTCAGGGTGTCCCTCTGTCCCTGGAGCGGGGTCTCTATCCCAACTGGCAGTCGTTATCAGTGTAACAATGAGGGTTATTGTGGTACCAAACATCGTGTTCTGCGGTATCGCCAAGCCGACTATCAGACAGATGTGTATCAGCCAGCTTGCATGTCCCTTTAGCCCTGGTATGTACTTCAGGCCTTTACCAATTGCGGGGATACTGATCAACAGAATGGGGACCGTTGGGGCTGCTGTGGCCAGCTGTACACATAGTGTGACCAGTGCGGCTGCTGACACCATTATCTGCCTAGTCGCCAATGGGTGCTGACCTGCCCACTTGATTGTTTCAGCAACATAGATTGCACAGGCGAGAGCCAGGTCTATTGCTATGGGTACGGCGCTGGCTGCTATTCGTTTAGTGAAGTGTCGTAAAATCCAAATCAGTCCAACTGTTAGTAACGTTAAACGGATGGCTAAGTCCAGTGGTCTCAGTGCTACCGCACAGGCGAGGGGCACTGACAGCATAGCCGCAAGAAGGATCACGTTGCCTGTCTGTTGCAGGGATCTCCCTTTGCTTCGATTCCACTGTCTTGCTACTCTGTTGACTTTGTAGAGTGCATACGTTACCCCAAGGCCGGCAATGATACTGTACCCAATGAGGATCGTAATTTCGAGATCGTGCAGCAGCGCTTTGATGGTATGGGTTATTAGGTGCCCACCTGCCCGCATGACATCCCCTGGCAGGTGCACACCGGTCGGTGTGCTTCTTCCCCGCATAAGATAAGGCAGAAAGGCTTTCTGGATGCCGCGTGATGAGATCCGTGGGCTAGCTGATCCAAGCATCGTCCCTGCAGTCGAAGGTGGCGAGTTCTGGCGTGCGTAGTGCAGTTGTGGGGCATTCACTGTACGGCCAAGGTTGTCCAGCATTCGCCCAGCAACGTTCACACCTCCTTGGGCTGTGACCTTGATGTCGGGTGGTTGTTTAATGGATCTTCTTAGATGTTCCCATAATCCTATTCGTGGCTTATCGTGGGCTTTGTTGGTTACTAGGTCATTCACTCGCAAGTTTCTTGGGTCTTCCAAGTCCTGGCCTTCGCAGTTGCGGCATTTTCCAGAGACCATTCTAGTGTTGCAATTTGTGATTGAAAAGATGTATTTTTCTGTTAGGTGTATACAGTCAGAAGCTGCTCCTTGAGAAGAGTAGTCTGTTCCAGGCGTCCTTCCACAGGTTCTGTTTGTAACATATCTTAGTGAATTATCATGTCTGTGGAATGCTTTTTCACAGAAGTCGTCATCTGCTGGGCAAGAGTTGCTCTGGCTGAGGTCCTGTGCTCGATGGTCTCCCTTCAGACCCATATCCTGGTCTTCACGAGCTGACTCTGAGAAGTAGGAATACGGCCTTTTGCTTGGTCTCAGTTGATGATGAAGCCTGGGCTTCCCCGATTTGGATCATTGGCAGTGTCCGCTCGGGACTTATCGCTGCTGTTGAATTTCGATTGTTTGCTGCTTTCTTTTCGTGACCCCTCCGGTAAGCGTGTCCCTTATGTGGCACGTTCCTGCACGTACAATCCTGTTCGTTGATTGACGAGGGGGGGTGACAGGAAACCACGGGTTCCACCGCTTCCAGAGCCAGGCTGTCACAGAACGCTGTTATCAGCTTGCAGAGTGTTAGGCATAGCAGAACACGACAGATTGCGGACTTTCGCCTCACCTTTCGCTGGCTTACCATTTTCAAATTTCAGCAGCTCGCCTTGTTGTTATTGGACGCTTTTATGTTATACCAGTAAAGAATGCAGGTAGCCTGGATGGCAACCCGTTGAATGGGTACAGGGCAATGCCCAGGAATCGTATCATCACGTCCCTCTCCTGCAGGAACTCAGTTGACTATTGTCAAGTTGATAGTTGATAGTTCTCCGTCGCACTCCCAGCCCGCCCTACGTACCTCTGCACATGTCTTTTTGGCCCACAGGCTCTCCTTAGGGATTCTCCCTCAACGGTACAGGCGCCTGTACGAACAAAACCGGGCCCAAATCCTAGCAAAGATGCTGTCCCCTACGGGACCTGCACGTGGCCTTAATGCACATCTTCAGGGCCTCGATCAGGTGGAGGGAGATGCCATTGAAACTGTTGTATCTCTCCTTCTTTGCTCATGCACTAAATCTGCACGTCTGGGTGTTAGATCCTAGTGCCGGAGTGCTGGCAAACAGCAAAGCACTCAAGTGCGAGTATCGTGACAGCGGAAGACTTCAGAGCAAGGAAAGACTCAACTTACAATCATTTACAGATGCCAATGCGTAGTCGGCCGTCGGACCCAGTGGGCGGTGTTCATCATCTGGCTGATGGTGCTATGCAGAAATAGCTCAGGCCGATATTGGATGGATAAAATGTATGTATATACTTAGTCAAGATAAGTACGCGGGTACTTATCCAAAGTATTATCCGATCAGACGTCATTGTCTACACGGCCGTCCTCGCACCTATCATGCTTGCGATGCCGATGTGCAGTACAAGTCACACTGGATCCCCGATCCCAAGTGTGAGTACTTTCAAAGCACTCTTCTGATTATCGTGTAAATCGTTGAATAAACTGTTGCAGCATATGCAAGGTGCGAATGTCCAAATATGTAACAGAGGGGTCTCGATACCAGTGTAACAGAGGGGTCGCCTAGCTGTTAGGGATAGCTATATTGGCGAGCTCCGAGTAACGGTGCCGTAGGGCACGTAGTGCAAAGGTGACTCCTTGCTAGTTACATTATAGTAGTAACTTACAATGAAAGAAGAAGTGTCTGTCTCAATTATCCAGGCGCCTTAAATAGCGCTGCCTGGCTCGTAAGGGGGCCTTACGTCTATTCAAAACTGGTGCACATTCTACAACTGACATCATTGTACGAATGCCCACATGCAATGTAGTTCCATGCAACTCAACCAAGTTCTATGGATTAGATCTATGATAACTAATCTATTATTACGCAATTAAGTTATTTGTCCTAAAAGCCAAATTATGACAAGTCAGTTTCACTCTTTCTGGTGCTTCTGCGCCATTTGCCCTGTTACAGAATATATATATAATTTTTTTATATTCGGTTGCCGACTAACCACTGTGATCATCACATTCCCACGTGTACACCTTATCCATGCTATCGATGATGTAATAATGTATCGCATATTATTACTTGATGGATTATGCTACAATGGTGTCGTGCATCGATGTTGACTCACTTAAGTCAAACGTACATGACTGACAGCGGCGTCAAGTAGCAATACAACATGTCGATCTAGCTAGGTATTATTATTATTATTATGGTAACTCCGCCCTTGCGGGCTGGTGTGTATTATGGGGATCTCCGGAATTTTAACCGAGTGGGCACACGCACCTCAGCGTCTTCATCTGAGGCCGCTAGATATCACTTGTTTTTTGGTTACGCAGAGTTTCCTTACTGTCTACGGCCCCTATCCATGTGCCAGCCCCTTCGGATCAACTGACATTTAGGTGGGTGTCAAACCACCCCGCACCATCAGCCCAGTTACTGGCCTCAGATGCGAATTTCACGGGCTGTGCGGACTTGGACCCACCTCTGAAGAATTGGGCTATTCTAGTATATTACCCCTTCTCCATATTGCCCCGACCCAGATTCGTACTGTCGACTTTGAGATCGCAAGCTCGGATCCTTAGGGAATGGTCTCTAGAAGCGGATCATCGGTCGATTATGGGTAACGTTATATATAGCTAGGTATATACGGATATATCACACTAATATGCATATGTCATGCTTGCTCATACTTTGGTGGACTCGAGTCTACCTCTGCATGGACGGTGATCGAACCTTGGTACAACACTGTGTAGCCCATTGTTGGCATTTGCCCTAGCAAGAACTTACTTCCGATTGACGCAATGAGACAGCCAGGCAACAAAACCGTCTCAATGCCAAATCTGTAGTATCTCTCCTGCTTTGTTCATATGGTATCTGCACGTCTAGGTCCTTAGACACCAATGCCGGAGCGCTTGCAAGAGCAGCAAAGCACTCAGGAGATACAGAAGACAGCAGAAGACTTGAAAACAAGGAAAGATATTACTTTAATTATTAAAGGATGTGATGATATGATCGGCTGTCAGGCCCAGCAGGTAGCGATCATCATACAGCTGATGGCGAAGCTCAGGCTTAACTCAGGCCACATCAATAGAGCAGTTAGCAATAGTCCGAATGAACACAAGTGTGTTCCAGTAGCATACAAAGTATATGCTCAAATATGTTCTGCTCTACTTGGCCGTCCTTGCATCTATTATACGCGCAATATCGGTACACAGTACAACTCACACTAGGAGGCCGATCCTAAGTGTGATAAACCCTAATGTGTAGCTTCGATATCCATGTGTCCCAACAATTAAGCCTTCATGGCATCGGCAAGATGCAAGGGTCCGAATAGCAACATTCGGTTGCAAGTCTCACACTCATACATTACACATGCCAGCGATAGAGTAATAATATGGCAAATATTATTACTTAAATAGTTCAAGTTATTATGCAACACACTCATGCTTCTCTGATTAAGTCAAACGGTGCGACAGTCATGCGGCTGGCAGTGCGATGGGACAAGTCGCAGTGCATGACATACCAAACTAGCTCAATATATGCAAATATATTTATTACTGGTATGCATTTATTACGTTTGCTTATCGCCTTGTAGAGTCGCATTCACCTACGCATAGGCGGTAATCAAACTGTAATGTACATGCAGTCTTCGCAGTTCTGGCAAAAGCTGAAGACTGTATTTGTTGGGATGCGATGGAAGGAAAGAGGGAGCCCCTCCGCTTCTTCCCCCCCTTCTTCCCTCCCTTCTCCCCTCCCTTCTCCCCTCCCCTTCTCCCCTCCTCCACCCTTCCGTGTGTTGTATCCTTCCTTCTTCGATCATGCACTGAATCTGCACGTCCGGATGTTAGCTACGTGTGCACCATGCTTACAAACAGCAAGGCGATTCAATGCAAGTAAGAGAACAGCGGAAGACTCAGCAACAAGGAAAGATTCAACTTATAATAGTCTTTGATTACAGGATGGAAGTCTGCCGTCTGTTGTGCTACAGTTCGTTTCCCGCCGATGTGTAGGTCAATGCAACCCTACGAGGCGAAGTGTTATCTTGATGAACGCATGAATGACTATTGCATATGAATGAACCTGCATGATATAGATGTATTCGCATACATTTATATATGCATTTGGCATGTTATCATTATCCATCACGACATCGCATCATGGCAAATCCGCCTAGCATGCATCAAATACCGAATCATTGAAGTGCGCTTTATGCTCGTGCTATGAAACGATAAGTAATATTATTTGATATAATATTACTTAATTACAGCACACGTTGAGAGCGCCGCACTCGTCGCGATGCATGCCTTGCAACCGAATATCGTTATTCGGACCCTTGCATCATGCGAATGCCGGAAAGGCTTATACGTTGTTATACATGGACATCGCCTATACGCAGTAGGGTTGTCACACTTAGGATCGGCCTCCTAGTGTGAATCGTACGACATTGCGATGCTGCGAGTATAACAGATGCGAGGATGGCTAAGCAAGATAAGACATTCGATACCGGACAACACTCGTGTGTTCTACGCTATTATTACTATACGCTATTCTACTTAGCACGAGCTAAGCCTAAACTTCGCTATTCACCGCCGCGTGATGATTGCTTGCTTCCGGCGCTGACGGCGATTACGTCCATTGCACCGCTTCGATCTGTAAGACTGTAAGTTATATCTCTTCTTGTTTGAAGTCTTCCGCTGTCCCTGTTTGCTCGCGCTTGTCTTGTTGTACTTGCAAGTGCTCGCGCATCAGTGTCGAAAGCCTTCAGACGCGCAGATACTTATGAGCAAACACGAAGGAGAGGTACAACAATTTGGTAGCGAGACTGGTTCGTTGCCTAACTGTCTCTCTTTGTCTAATCGGAAGTAGGTTCTTTCTATGGCGAGCTCCAGCGACGAACCACGAGGACCGCTAGATACTTTTGCCGAAGACCTAGGCCGCGCCATTTTGGACGCCGCCGCTTCTGGTTTGTAATTGTTTAATTGCTTTTGCTTAGATTGCTGCACTTGTTGTGTAAGTGTACGCTCTGAGTTGCAGGTAATCTCAGTGCACCGGCATTGCTTGCCGCGGCGACTGAGACCGGCTTTCGTCCGGACCATTTGGCGACTCTCATCACCCAAACTACGGAGATCAGGACTCAGCTGGGCAAGTACTTGCTGAGTTTGCTGAATCTTCTCAAGAGTACTGTCGGTAGGCTCACCGAATCGTTTTGTACTCTTGCCTTTGCGATAGAAGTCGGCTTCTACTACACAAATCTAGGGTATTGCTTCGTGTTCCATGTCCGCGGAACGCGACGATACACCGCACACTAGCTTAGCTAGCCAACCCGATTTCGTTGTAGCTGCTAGAGCGCCGGATAGAGGTCTTGAGACTGTTGGCACGCGAGCCACTCAAGATCCCCTTGTCCTTCAGACCCCTGCTCACTTAATTGTGCCGCATTCAGCAGTTAATACGAATATGGACAACACTGCTGGACCAAGGGTTCTGCCATTACCTCAAGCTCGAGGGCATGATGACATCCCTGAGGTGATGAGATTGTCAATTCCCGTTCCTAGGCTCAATATCTCGCTGACTGAAAAGACACCAGGACATAGCATAGCCGATGCAACTCGTGCGTACGTGCGTGACGCTAAAAAGTATCTCCAGGCTGTTCATGGTGGCGATAATGATGGTATCAGGTGTCTCTTCGTTGGTAACACCCTCGAGGGCTCAGCGAAGGACTGGTATCACGAATGGACCACCGCCCGGGGCGACTATACTTTTGACGAGATGATCGCCGCTTTGCTCGCACGGTTCGCTACTGAGGTTCAAGCACGTGATGTGGAAGCTCGTAAGGTTTTGGCAGCCGGTAGCTACCACATGCGTCGGGGTGAAAATGTACCTGCGTACCAGTCACACTTCGAAGCACTTGTGACCCCCATTGCTGATCTCACCGAAACCGAGCGTGTCTTTTGGTTTAAGCGAGGCCTGACGAAACTTTTGGCTAAATGGTGTGCTACTGACTTGGCTGGGGTGCCGATCAAGTCGTATGATGCCTTGGTCACTTTTGCTAAGGGTACGGAGATACGACTCCTTGCCGGTGAGGAAGAAGTCAAGTCTGTCCCTCGTGCAAATGCCATGCAAGTGCAGGATCCGCTTGGGGAAGCTGTAGCTCTCGACCAGGAACTCAGAGCGACCCGCCCCACGCCTACTGCCGCGACGCGACGCAGCAACCGGCAACGCCAGGCGCGCGGGGGCGCTAGCTCGGGTGTCCGCGGGTCAGGAGGAGCAGGTCCGAGCTCGGACCCAGCTAAGAGCAGGAAGCGTGGTGGTGCGCCGTCGTCGGCAGCCGCACAGCGCTCTGACCCCAATGCGAAGCGGACTCGCACGGATGACTCGTTTATGCCAAAATGGAATTGCAATCGTTCCAAGTTCGAACGTCGGAAAGCGGCCAATGTTTGTATACGGTGCGCGGAGAGTCATCCTACGAAGGATTGCCCTCTAATGCCGCCGTTTGTACCTCAGCCGAAATAGGGGCTTGCCCGGGTTCCTGCGGAGGGGGCTCTACCTGGGTTTTCTGAACTAACGCGTGGTCGGTGGTCATCCTTACGGCCAGCCGTGAAGGCATTGTTGCCTTGCGTACTTGGACACATCGAGCAAGTCATTGCGCGACGCATCACGCTTGACGGACGCACGGGACTTCTCTGCTTCGATCCGTTGTGTAATTTGTTTACACCTCGCCGTCCCCTGTCGTCTATCGATCTGTCTAACCACGTGGTTTTGTTCATCCCCTCATCTCTGCGTGAGATGTCGGAACAGTTGGCCGTTTATAGGAGATGTAGGCGTCAATATCCAGGCACCGCCGCATGTGTACTACTCCCCGCTTTCTGTCGGCGCAAGGCAGAGGCATCATTAAGGGGTATGCGGCGTGTCCACCGGTTCGAGCCTGGCACCGTTTTGTTTAATGGTGTGGATCGGGAGGGTATGCTGGCTCCGTGGCCAGGCACATCCTACTCGGTTGATGTTTGGTACGAAGCTCCTGATGAGGGTGCCGTAGGTTACGGACCCGCCCTAAGTGCACTGACGTTATTTGCTGGGCAGTCGCTCGTAGATAACCGTGTCCCAGTGGTTCAGATCGGTTTGAATGGCCGTACTCTGAAGGCACTTGTTGACACCGGTGCCAGCGACGACTTCATCTCTGTCGCAGAGGTGAATGCGCTGGGGTTGACCCCAGAGTCATCTGATTGTCCACAGGTTACCCTTGCTGACGGGGGTAAGCATCCCATCGTGGGCAGGATTACCCTTAGCCTATCGATTGGCCCTTTGCGTGTTGTGACCCGGCCGTACGTGTTGTGCTACGGTTCATTTCCCGCCGACGCGTAGGTCGACGCGATCCTACGAGGCGAAGTGCTTTTGTGATGAACGCATTACATATGAATGAATCTGCATGATATAAATGTATTTGCATACATTTATATATGCATCTGGCATGTTGTCATTATCCATCGCGACATCGCATCATGGCAAATCCGCCTAGCATGCATGAATAACCGAAGCATTGAAGTGCGCATTATGCTCGTGCTACAAAACGATAAGTAATATTATCTGATATAATATTACTTCATTAAAGCACACGTTGAGAGCGCCGCACTCGTCGCGATGCATGCCCTGCAACCGGATATTGTTATCCGGACCCTTGCATCATGCGAATGCCGGAAAGGCTTATACGTTGTTATGCGTAGACATCGCCTAGACGCAGTAGGGTTGTCACATCTAGGATCGGCCTCCTAATGTGAATCGTACGGCACTGCGATGCTGCGAGTATAACAGATGCGAGGACGGCTAAGCTAGACAAGATATTCGATACCGGAGAACACTCGTGTGTTCTATATCACTATTTCTATACACTATTCTACTTAGCCCGAGCTAAGCCTGAACTTCGCTAATCACCGCCGCGTGATGATTGCTTGCTTCCGGCGCTGACGGCGATTTCGTCCATTGCATCATTCTGACCCGTAAGACTGTAAGTTATATCTCTCTTCGTCTTGAAGTCTTCCGCTGTCTCTGTTTGCTCTCGCTTGCCTTGCTGTACTTGCAAGTGCTCGCGCATCGGTGTCGATAGTCTCCAGACGTGCAGATACTCATGAGCAAACGCGAACGAGAGGTACAACAATTTGGTATCGAGACAGGTTCGTTGCCTAACTGTCTCTCTTTGTCTAATCGGAAGTAGGTTCTTTCTATGGCGAGTTCCAGCGACGAACCACGAGGACCGCTAGATACTTTTGCCGAAGACTTAGGCCGCGCCGTTTTGGACGCCGCCGCTTCCGGTTTGTAATTGTTTAATTGCTTTTACTTAGATTGCTGCACTTGTTGTGTAAGTGTACGCTCTGAGTCGCAGGTAATCTCAGTGCACCGGCATTGCTTGCCGCGGCGACTGAGACCGGCGTTCGTCCGGACCAGTTGGCGACTCTCATTGCTCAAACTACGGAGATCAGGACTCAGCTGGGCAATTACTTGCTGAGTTTGCTGAATCTTCTCAAGAGTACTGTCGGTAGGCTCACCAAATCGCTTTGTACTCTTGCCTTTGCGATAGAAGTCGGCTTCTATTACGCAAAACTAGGGTATCGTTTCGTGCTCCATGTCCGCGGAACACGACGATACGCCGCACACTAGCCTAGCTAGCCAACCCGATTTCGTTGTAGCTGCTAGAGCGCCGGATAGAGGTCTTGAGACTGTTGGCGCGCGAGCCACTCAAGAGCCCCTTTTCCTTCAGACCCCTGCTCACTTAATTGTGCCGCATTCAGCAGTGAACACGAATATGGACAACACTGCTGGACCAAGGGTTCTGCCATTACCTCAAGCTCGAGGGCATGATGACATCCCTGAGGTGATGAGATTGTCGATTCCCGTTCCTAGGCTCAATATTTCGCTGACCGACAAGACACCAGGGCATAGCATAGCCGATGCAACTCGTGCGTACGTGCGTGACGCTAAAAAGTACCTCCAAGCTGTTCATGGTGGCGACAATGACGGTATCAGGTGTCTCTTCGTTGGTAACACCCTCGAGGGCTCAGCGAAGGACTGGTATCGCAATTGGACCAACGCCCGGGGCAGCTATACTTTTGACGAGTTAGTCGCCGCTTTGCTCGCACGATTCGCTACTGAGGTTCAAGCACGCGATGTGGAAGCTCGTAACGTTTTGGCAGCGGGTAGCTACCACATGCGTCGGGATGAAAATGTACCTGCGTACCAGTCACGCTTTGAAGCACTTGTGACTCCCATTGCTGACCTCACCGAATCTGAGCGTGTCTTTTGGTTTAGGCGAGGCCTAACGAAACTTTTGGCTAAATGGTGCGCCACTGACTTGGTTGGAGCGCAGATCAAGTCGTATGACGCGTTGGTCGCTTTTGCTAAGGGCGCGGAGATACGACTTCTTGCCGGCGAGGAAGAAGTCAAGTCTGCCCCTCGTGCAAATGCCGTGCAAGTGCAGGATCCGCTTGGGGAAGCTGTGGCTCTCGACCAGGACCTCGGCGCGACCCGCCCCACGCCTACTGCCGCGACGCGACGCAGCAACGGGCAACGCAAGGCGCGCGGGGGCGCTAGCTCGGGTGTCCGTGGTACAGGAGGGGCAGGTCCGAGCTCGGACCCAGCTAGGAACAGGAAGCGTGGTGGTGCGCCGTCGTCGGCAGCCGCACAGCGTTCCGACCCCAACGCGAAGCGTACTCGTACGGACGACACATTTATGCCAAAATGGAATTGCAATCGTTCCGAATTCGAGCGTCGAAAATTGGCCAACGTTTGTCTACGGTGTGCGGAGAGCCATTCTACGAAGGATTGCCCTCTAATGCCGCCGTTTGTACCTCAGCCGAAATAGGGGCTTGCCCGGGTTCCTGCGGAGGGGGCTCTACCTGGGTTTTCTGAACTAACGCGTGGTCGGTGGTCATCCTTACGGCCAGCCGTTAAGGCATTGTTGCCTTGTGTACTTGGACACATCGAGCGAGTCATTGCGCGACGCATCACGCTTGACGGACGCACGGGACTTCTCTGCTTCGATCCGTTGTGTAATGTGTTTACACCTCGCCGTCCCCTGTCGTCTATCGATCTGTCCAACCACGTGGTTTTGTTCATCCCCTCGTCTCTGCGTGAGATGTCGGAACAGTTGGCCATGTACAGGAGGTGTAGGCGTCAATATCCAGACACTGCCGCATGTGTTTTACTCCCTTCTTTCTGTCGGCGCAAGGCAGAGGCATCGCTAAGGGGTATGCGGCATGTCCACCGGTTCGAACCGGGCACCGTTTTGTTTAATGGTGTGGATCGGGAGGGTACGTTGGCTCCGTGGCCACACCTATCCTACTCGGTTGACGTTTGGTACGAAGCTCCTGATGGGGGTGCCGTTGGTTACGGACCCGCCTTAAGTGCACTGACGTTGTCTGCTGGGCAGTCGCTCGTAGATAACCGTGTCCCTGTGGTTCAGATCGGTTTGAATGGCCGTACTCTGAAGGCACTTGTTGACACCGGTGCCAGCGACGACTTCATCTCTGTCGCAGAGGTGAATGCGCTGGGGTTGTCCCCAGAGTCGTCTGATTGTCCACAGGTTACCCTTGCTGACGGGGGTAAGCATCCCATCGTGGGCAGGATTACCCTTAGCCTATCGATTGGCCCTTTGCGTGTTGTGACCCGGCCGTACGTGTTGTGCTACGGTTCATTTCCCGCCGACGCGTAGGTCGACGCGATCCTACGAGGCGAAGTGCTTTTGTGATGAACGCATTACATATGAATGAATCTGCATGATATAAATGTATTTGCATACATTTATATATGCATCTGGCATGTTGTCATTATCCATCGCGACATCGCATCATGGCAAATCCGCCTAGCATGCATGAATAACCGAAGCATTGAAGTGCGCATTATGCTCGTGCTACAAAACGATAAGTAATATTATCTGATATAATATTACTTCATTAAAGCACACGTTGAGAGCGCCGCACTCGTCGCGATGCATGCCCTGCAACCGGATATTGTTATCCGGACCCTTGCATCATGCGAATGCCGGAAAGGCTTATACGTTGTTATGCGTAGACATCGCCTAGACGCAGTAGGGTTGTCACATCTAGGATCGGCCTCCTAATGTGAATCGTACGGCACTGCGATGCTGCGAGTATAACAGATGCGAGGACGGCTAAGCTAGACAAGATATTCGATACCGGAGAACACTCGTGTGTTCTATATCACTATTTCTATACACTATTCTACTTAGCCCGAGCTAAGCCTGAACTTCGCTAATCACCGCCGCGTGATGATTGCTTGCTTCCGGCGCTGACGGCGATTTCGTCCATTGCATCATTCTGACCCGTAAGACTGTAAGTTATATCTCTCTTCGTCTTGAAGTCTTCCGCTGTCTCTGTTTGCTCTCGCTTGCCTTGCTGTACTTGCAAGTGCTCGCGCATCGGTGTCGATAGTCTCCAGACGTGCAGATACTCATGAGCAAACGCGAACGAGAGGTACAACAATTTGGTATCGAGACAGGTTCGTTGCCTAACTGTCTCTCTTTGTCTAATCGGAAGTAGGTTCTTTCTATGGCGAGTTCCAGCGACGAACCACGAGGACCGCTAGATACTTTTGCCGAAGACTTAGGCCGCGCCGTTTTGGACGCCGCCGCTTCCGGTTTGTAATTGTTTAATTGCTTTTACTTAGATTGCTGCACTTGTTGTGTAAGTGTACGCTCTGAGTCGCAGGTAATCTCAGTGCACCGGCATTGCTTGCCGCGGCGACTGAGACCGGCGTTCGTCCGGACCAGTTGGCGACTCTCATTGCTCAAACTACGGAGATCAGGACTCAGCTGGGCAATTACTTGCTGAGTTTGCTGAATCTTCTCAAGAGTACTGTCGGTAGGCTCACCAAATCGCTTTGTACTCTTGCCTTTGCGATAGAAGTCGGCTTCTATTACGCAAAACTAGGGTATCGTTTCGTGCTCCATGTCCGCGGAACACGACGATACGCCGCACACTAGCCTAGCTAGCCAACCCGATTTCGTTGTAGCTGCTAGAGCGCCGGATAGAGGTCTTGAGACTGTTGGCGCGCGAGCCACTCAAGAGCCCCTTTTCCTTCAGACCCCTGCTCACTTAATTGTGCCGCATTCAGCAGTGAACACGAATATGGACAACACTGCTGGACCAAGGGTTCTGCCATTACCTCAAGCTCGAGGGCATGATGACATCCCTGAGGTGATGAGATTGTCGATTCCCGTTCCTAGGCTCAATATTTCGCTGACCGACAAGACACCAGGGCATAGCATAGCCGATGCAACTCGTGCGTACGTGCGTGACGCTAAAAAGTACCTCCAAGCTGTTCATGGTGGCGACAATGACGGTATCAGGTGTCTCTTCGTTGGTAACACCCTCGAGGGCTCAGCGAAGGACTGGTATCGCAATTGGACCAACGCCCGGGGCAGCTATACTTTTGACGAGTTAGTCGCCGCTTTGCTCGCACGATTCGCTACTGAGGTTCAAGCACGCGATGTGGAAGCTCGTAACGTTTTGGCAGCGGGTAGCTACCACATGCGTCGGGATGAAAATGTACCTGCGTACCAGTCACGCTTTGAAGCACTTGTGACTCCCATTGCTGACCTCACCGAATCTGAGCGTGTCTTTTGGTTTAGGCGAGGCCTAACGAAACTTTTGGCTAAATGGTGCGCCACTGACTTGGTTGGAGCGCAGATCAAGTCGTATGACGCGTTGGTCGCTTTTGCTAAGGGCGCGGAGATACGACTTCTTGCCGGCGAGGAAGAAGTCAAGTCTGCCCCTCGTGCAAATGCCGTGCAAGTGCAGGATCCGCTTGGGGAAGCTGTGGCTCTCGACCAGGACCTCGGCGCGACCCGCCCCACGCCTACTGCCGCGACGCGACGCAGCAACGGGCAACGCAAGGCGCGCGGGGGCGCTAGCTCGGGTGTCCGTGGTACAGGAGGGGCAGGTCCGAGCTCGGACCCAGCTAGGAACAGGAAGCGTGGTGGTGCGCCGTCGTCGGCAGCCGCACAGCGTTCCGACCCCAACGCGAAGCGTACTCGTACGGACGACACATTTATGCCAAAATGGAATTGCAATCGTTCCGAATTCGAGCGTCGAAAATTGGCCAACGTTTGTCTACGGTGTGCGGAGAGCCATTCTACGAAGGATTGCCCTCTAATGCCGCCGTTTGTACCTCAGCCGAAATAGGGGCTTGCCCGGGTTCCTGCGGAGGGGGCTCTACCTGGGTTTTCTGAACTAACGCGTGGTCGGTGGTCATCCTTACGGCCAGCCGTTAAGGCATTGTTGCCTTGTGTACTTGGACACATCGAGCGAGTCATTGCGCGACGCATCACGCTTGACGGACGCACGGGACTTCTCTGCTTCGATCCGTTGTGTAATGTGTTTACACCTCGCCGTCCCCTGTCGTCTATCGATCTGTCCAACCACGTGGTTTTGTTCATCCCCTCGTCTCTGCGTGAGATGTCGGAACAGTTGGCCATGTACAGGAGGTGTAGGCGTCAATATCCAGACACTGCCGCATGTGTTTTACTCCCTTCTTTCTGTCGGCGCAAGGCAGAGGCATCGCTAAGGGGTATGCGGCATGTCCACCGGTTCGAACCGGGCACCGTTTTGTTTAATGGTGTGGATCGGGAGGGTACGTTGGCTCCGTGGCCACACCTATCCTACTCGGTTGACGTTTGGTACGAAGCTCCTGATGGGGGTGCCGTTGGTTACGGACCCGCCTTAAGTGCACTGACGTTGTCTGCTGGGCAGTCGCTCGTAGATAACCGTGTCCCTGTGGTTCAGATCGGTTTGAATGGCCGTACTCTGAAGGCACTTGTTGACACCGGTGCCAGCGACGACTTCATCTCTGTCGCAGAGGTGAATGCGCTGGGGTTGTCCCCAGAGTCGTCTGATTGTCCACAGGTTACCCTTGCTGACGGGGGTAAGCATCCCATCGTGGGCAGGATTACCCTTAGCCTATCGTTAGGCCCTTTGCGTGTTGTGACCCGGCCGTACGTGCTGCAGGGCTTAGCAGAGACTGCACCGTACATAATGGGGTCGTCGACATTACGACAGTACCGCGCGCGCATCGACATGGAGACCGCAACCCTGCATATGTGCAAGGGTACTCTGTCGATTAAGGTACCTTTCCTGTCGTTCGAATATGTCACACCAAAGGAGGGCGAAACTGAGGCGGTGCCTATGGTTAATTTCGCTGTGACCGCAATGGCCGCGCGAATCGAACCAGAGCTAGTCGGGCGTAAGGAGGCCGTCCGTTTGTTACGGAAGGGTGCCCACGGACTGCTTTTAAGGCCGCGGGTGAGCTGTTGTGTCACCACCGCGCAGATTTCTGTGGATCCTGAGGTTGAGGCCCTACTGTCGCAGTATGAGGACGTCTTTAAAGATATCCCTGGCCTACCACCTATGCGTCCTGTTGATCACACAATCCCTCTCATGCCTGGAGCGCAGCCTACGGCCCGGCCAATGTACAGGTTGAGTCCATTGGAACTGGACGAGGTGAAGCGCCAGGTGACGGATTTGCTCGCGAAGGGTATGATACGCCCCAGCACATCCCCGTATTCTGCACCGATTTTGTTTGTCGGTAAGAAGGATGGGACCTTGCGCATGTGCATCGATTACCGGGGGTTAAATGCGAATACGGTGAAAAATCGCTACCCTTTGCCTCGCGTCGACGACCTGTTGGATAAGCTGAAGGGCTCGGCTTATTTTTCCTCAATTGACTTACAACAGGGCTACAATCAGATTCGCATCGCTGCCTCTGATATCCCGAAAACCGCTTTTCGGACGCCCTTCGGTCACTTTGAGTATACGGTCCTATCGTTTGGTTTGACTAATGCCCCTGCGACGTTTCAGGCGGTTATGGACCGAATGTTTAGGCCGTTTATCGACAGGTTCGTTGTTTGCTACCTGGATGACATCTTGGTATATTCTAAGACGCGCGAGGAGCACTTGGAGCATCTGCGGCTCGTGCTCGACGTTATGAGGCGGGAGCAATTGTTTGCTAAACGCGCCAAATGCTTTTGGGCGCAGCCTCAGGTGGAATATTTGGGCCACATTGTGTCGGCCACCGGTGTGAAGATGGACCCGCGGAAGGTCGCCGTGGTTCGCGATTGGCCCGCGCCTCAGAACCTCACGGAGCTGCGTAAGTTCCTTGGCTTGACCAATTATTTCCGGAAGTTCATTGAAAAATATTCCATCATTGCGGCCCCGCTTACTAACTTAACTCGCAAAGGCGTTTTCGTTTCGCTCGAGTCGTGGACGTCGCAATGCCAGCGGGCATTCGAAGAGCTCAAACGAATCGTTGCCGAAGATGTCACCCTTGCATTCCCTGATTACTCGTTGCCATTTCGCGTTGAGGTAGTGTCTGATGCCTCAATATTTGGAAGCGGCGCCGTATTGTTACAGGAAGGGCGACCGATCGCCTTCACGAGTAAGAAATTTTCTGGTGCGGAGATTCGCTACACCACCGGGGAACAGGAGCTTCTGGCCGTGCTGCATGCTTTAAAGGAATGGCGCTGTTACCTCGAGGGACGCCCGTTTACTTTAAAGACTGACCACAAGCCCCTAACGTTTTTGCAAAGCGTTCCGACGTTGAACCGCCGTCAAGCTAGGTGGATGGAATATCTAGCTAGGTTCAACTGCACCTGGGAGTATATTTCTGGTAAATTGAATATTGCCGATGCTCTCAGTCGACATCCGTCGCTACACGCTGCAATTTTGGCAGCGCCCGTCGTGCGGCCGCGTAGCGAGGAGGTTCCGATCGCGACGGACCTCGCGGAGCGGTTGAAGGTTGCCTACAACGCAGACGCCTGGTTCGCGGACCCGGCTCATGTAGAAAACCTTCGCAAGCAGAATGGCCTTTGGCTACGGACGGAGGGTGCAGCTACGCAAATCGTCGTTCCGAACGACGACGCGCTACGCTACGACATCCTTGCGCGGTTCCACGAGGACCCGTTAGCAGGACACCCTGGTAGCAAGCGATTGATCGAATTGGTGCAACGTTCCTTTTGGTGGCCTCGTTTGGCTAAGGATGCGGCGAACTTCGTCCAGACATGCAGTCTGTGCCAGCGCAATAAGGCTTTGTCCGGTAAGGGCCATGGGTTGTTGCAACCGTTGCCTGTCCCGGATGCGCCTTGGGAAAGTGTTTCCATGGACTTCGTAGTCGCGCTGCCCAAAACTGAGGGGGGATACGATGCGGTGTTCGTAATGGTCGATCGTCTGACTAAGATGGTCCACCTAGCACCATGCACATCATCCTGCACGGCTGAGCAAACCGCACGTTTGTTTTTCGATAATGTGGTTCGGTTACACGGGATTCCCAAAAATGTGATCTCGGACCGCGGTGGACAGTTCACGTCTAAGTTTTGGGAAGCGCTCTGCAAACTAGTTGGCATGCGCGTCAACCTGAGCACGGCGTATCACCCGCAGACTGATGGTCAAACCGAACGCACAAACCGCACGTTGGGTGATATGTTGCGCAATTATGCTGGTCGCACACCACTTGTTTGGGATACATATTTGACTGCGGCAGAATTCGCGCTTAACAACGCTGTTAACCGCTCTACAGGCAAAAGTCCGTTCTTTCTTAACTACGGATTTCATCCCGCGCTACCCGTGTGGCGTGAGTTGGAAGTGAACGTGCCTGCTGCTAAACTTTTTGCCAAGTCTTTTATGTCCCGAATCACAGACGCGAAGTCGTGTTTGGACGCGGCGCAGCAACGAACGACGGAATACTACAACAAATCCAAGCAGGATGTGACGTTTTCGGAGGGGCAACTCGTGTTGCTAAGCACCAAGAACTTGCGTTCCTTGGCCGACGGATCCCGAAAACTCTTACCCCGCTGGATTGGTCCGTATCCTGTCGTGCGCATGGTTGGGAATGTGGCTGTGCAGCTTGCATTGCCCGCTGATATGACCATTCACCCCACGTTTCACATATCGCTTGTTCGTCCGTATCGTGGTACGGAACCCGTCCCTGAGCCTGCTAACGCCCCCGCAGCGATCGAACCAGTTCCTGAGACCTGGATCGCTGGTAAACAGAAGTTTTACGATGTGGAGCGGGTGTTAGATTATCGCGCGCGTCGTGTGGGCCGACACCGACGTAAGCGAACGGTACACGAGTACTTGGTTAAGTGGACAGGGTATACCGACGAGCACAACTCATGGGAACCGGCACGCAACTTCTCACAGGACATGAAACCCCTGCTCGAAGAAGCCCGCAAACGTGTCACACAAGCCCAATGACCCCTGCAGTCGATGCTGTATGATGCAGCGAGGACGCTGCATACGGGAGGGGGGATAATTGTTGTGCTACGGTTCATTTCCCGTCGACGCGTAGGTCGACGCGATCCTATGAGTCGAAGTGCTTTTGTGATGAACGCATTACATATGAATGAATCTGCATGATATAAATGTATTCGCATACATTTATATATGCATCTGGCATGTTGTCATTATCCATCGCGACATCGCATCATGGCAAATCCGCCTAGCATGCATGAATAACCGAAGCATTGAAGTGCGCATTATGCTCGTGCTACAAAACGATAAGTAATATTATCTGATATAATATTACTTCATTAAAGCACACGTTGAGAGCGCCGCACTCGTCGCGATGCATGCCCTGCAACCGGATATTGTTATCCGGACCCTTGCATCATGCGAATGCCGGAAAGGCTTATACGTTGTTATGCGTAGACATCGCCTAGACGCAGTAGGGTTGTCACATCTAGGATCGGCCTCCTAATGTGAATCGTACGGCACTGCGATGCTGCGAGTATAACAGATGCGAGGACGGCTAAGCTAGACAAGATATTCGATACCGGAGAACACTCGTGTGTTCTATATCACTATTTCTATACACTATTCTACTTAGCCCGAGCTAAGCCTGAACTTCGCTAATCACCGCCGCGTGATGATTGCTTGCTTCCGGCGCTGACGGCGATTTCGTCCATTGCATCATTCTGACCCGTAAGACTGTAAGTTATATCTCTCTTCGTCTTGAAGTCTTCCGCTGTCTCTGTTTGCTCTCGCTTGCCTTGCTGTACTTGCAAGTGCTCGCGCATCGGTGTCGATAGTCTCCAGACGTGCAGATACTCATGAGCAAACGCGAACGAGAGGTACAACACCTGATGGGGGTGCCGTTGGTTACGGACCCGCCTTAAGTGCACTGACGTTGTCTGCTGGGCAGTCGCTCGTAGATAACCGTGTCCCTGTGGTTCAGATCGGTTTGAATGGCCGTACTCTGAAGGCACTTGTTGACACCGGTGCCAGCGACGACTTCATCTCTGTCGCAGAGGTGAATGCGCTGGGGTTGTCCCCAGAGTCGTCTGATTGTTCACAGGTTACCCTTGCTGACGGGGGTAAGCATCCCATCGTGGGCAGGATTACCCTTAGCCTATCGTTAGGCCCTTTGCGTGTTGTGACCCGGCCGTACGTGCTGCAGGGCTTAGCAGAGACTGCACCGTACATAATGGGGTCGTCGACATTACGACAGTACCGCGCGCGCATCGACATGGAGACCGCAACCCTGCATATGTGCAAGGGTACTCTGTCGATTAAGGTACCTTTCCTGTCGTTCGAACATGTCACACCAAAGGAGGGCGAAACTGAGGCGGTGCCTATGGTTAATTTCGCTGTGACCGCAATGGCCGCGCGAATCGAACCAGAGCTAGTCGGGCGTAAGGAGGCCGTCCGTTTGTTACGGAAGGGTGCCCACGGACTGCTTTTAAGGCCGCGGGTGAGCTGTTGTGTCACCACCGCGCAGATTTCTGCGGATCGTGAGGTTGAGGCCCTACTGTCGCAGTATGAGGACGTCTTTAAAGATATCCCTGGCCTACCACCTATGCGTCCTGTTGATCACACAATCCCTCTCATGCCTGGAGCGCAGCCTACGGCCCGGCCAATGTACAGGTTGAGTCCATTGGAACTGGACGAGGTGAAGCGCCAGGTGACGGATTTGCTCGCGAAGGGTATGATACGCCCCAGCACATCCCCGTATTCTGCACCGATTTTGTTTGTCGGTAAGAAGGATGGGACCTTGCGCATGTGCATCGATTACCGGGGGTTAAATGCGAATACGGTGAAAAATCGCTACCCTTTGCCACGCGTTGACGACCTGTTGGATAAGCTGAAGGGCTCGGCTTATTTTTCCTCAATTGACTTACAACAGGGCTACAATCAGATTCGCATCGCTGCCTCTGATATCCCGAAAACCGCTTTTCGGACGCCCTTCGGTCACTTTGAGTATACGGTCCTATCATTTGGTTTGACTAATGCCCCTGCGACGTTTCAGGCGGTTATGGACCGAATGTTTAGGCCGTTTATCGACAGGTTCGTTGTTTGCTACCTGGATGACATCTTGGTATATTCTAAGACGCGCGAGGAGCACTTGGAGCATCTTCGGCTCGTGCTCGACGTTATGAGGCGGGAGCAATTGTTTGCTAAACGCGCCAAATGCTTTTGGGCGCAGCCTCAGGTGGAATATTTGGGCCACATTGTGTCGGCCACCGGTGTGAAGATGGACCCGCGGAAGGTCGCCGTGGTTCGCGATTGGCCCGCGCCTCAGAACCTCACGGAGCTGCGTAAGTTCCTTGGCTTGACCAATTATTTCCGAAAGTTCATTGAAAAATATTCCATCATTGCGGCCCCGCTTACTAACTTAACTCGCAAAGGCGTTTTCGTTTCGCTCGAGTCGTGGACGTCGCAATGCCAGCGGGCATTCGAAGAGCTCAAACGAATCGTTGCCGAAGATGTCACCCTTGCATTCCCTGATTACTCGTTGCCATTTCGTGTTGAGGTAGTGTCTGATGCCTCAATGTTTGGAAGCGGCGCTGTATTGTTACAGGAAGGGCGACCGATCGCCTTCACGAGTAAGAAGTTTTCTGGTGCAGAGATTCGCTACACCACCGGGGAACAGGAGCTTCTGGCCGTGCTGCATGCTTTAAAGGAATGGCGCTGTTACCTCGAGGGACGCCCGTTTACTTTAAAGACTGACCATAAGCCCCTAACGTTTTTGCAAAGCGTTCCAACGTTGAACCGCCGTCAAGCTAGGTGGATGGAATATCTAGCTAGGTTCAACTGCACCTGGGAGTATATATCTGGTAAATTGAATATTGCCGATGCTCTCAGTCGACATCCGTCGCTACACGCTGCAATTTTGGCAGCGCCCGTCGTGCGGCCGCGTAGCGAGGAGGTTCCGATCGCAACGGACCTCGCGGAGCGGTTGAAGGTTGCCTACAACGCAGACGCCTGGTTCGCGGACCCGGCTAATGTAGAAAACCTTCGCAAGCAGAATGGCCTTTGGCTACGGACGGAGGGTGCAGCTACGCAAATCGTCGTTCCGAACGACGACGCGCTACGCTACGACATCCTTGCGCGGTTCCACGAGGACCCGTTAGCAGGACACCCTGGTAGCAAGCGATTGATCGACTTGGTGCAACGTTCCTTTTGGTGGCCTCGTTTGGCTAAGGATGCGGCGAACTTCGTACAGACATGCAGTCTGTGCCAGCGCAATAAGGCTTTGTCCGGTAAGGGCCATGGGTTGTTGCAACCGTTGCCTGTCCCGGATGCGCCTTGGGAAAGTGTTTCCATGGACTTCGTAGTCGCGCTGCCCAAAACTGAGGGGGGATACGATGCGGTGTTCGTAATGGTCGATCGTCTGACTAAGATGGTTCACCTAGCACCATGCACATCATCCTGCACGGCTGAGCAAACCGCACGTTTGTTTTTCGATAATGTGGTTCGGTTACACGGGATTCCCAAAAATGTGATCTCGGACCGCGGTGGACAGTTCACGTCTAAGTTTTGGGAAGCGCTCTGCAAACTAGTTGGCATGCGCGTCAACCTGAGCACGGCGTATCACCCGCAGACTGATGGTCAAACCGAACGCACAAACCGCACGTTGGGTGATATGTTGCGCAATTATGCTGGTCGCACACCACTCGTCTGGGATACGTATTTGACTGCGGCAGAATTCGCGCTTAACAACGCTGTTAACCGCTCTACAGGCAAAAGTCCGTTCTTTCTTAACTACGGATTTCATCCCGCGCTACCCGTGTGGCGTGAGTTGGAAGTGAACGTGCCTGCTGCTAAACTTTTTGCCAAGTCTTTTATGTCCCGAATCACAGACGCGAAGTCGTGTTTGGACGCGGCGCAGCAACGAACGACGGAATACTACAACAAATCCAAGCAGGATGTGACGTTTTTGGAGGGGCAACTCGTGTTGCTAAGCACCAAGAACTTGCGTTCCTTGGCCGACGGATCCCGAAAACTCTTACCCCGCTGGATTGGTCCGTATCCTGTCGTGCGCATGGTTGGGAATGTGGCTGTGGAGCTTGCATTGCCCACTGATATGACCATTCACCCCACGTTTCACGTATCACTTGTTCGTCCGTATCGTAGTACGGAACCCGTCCCTGAGCCTGCTAACGCCCCCGCAGCGATCGAACCAGTTCCCGAGACCTGGATCGCTGGTAAACAGAAGTTTTACGATGTGGAGCGGGTGTTAGATTATCGCGCGCGTCGTGTGGGCCGACACCGACGTAAGCGAACGGTACACGAGTACTTGGTTAAGTGGACAGGGTATACCGACGAGCACAACTCATGGGAACCGGCACGCAACTTCTCACAGGACATGAAACCCCTGCTCGAAGAAGCCCGCAAACGTGCCACGCAAGCCCAATGACCCCTGCAGTCGATGCTGTATGATGCAGCGAGGACGCTGCATACGGGAGGGGGGATAATTGTTGTGCTACGGTTCATTTCCCGCCGACGCGTAGGTCGACGCGATCCTACGAGGCGAAGTGCTTTTGTGATGAACGCATTACATATGAATGAATCTGCATGATATAAATGTATTCGCATACATTTATATATGCATCTGGCATGTTGTCATTATCCATCGCGACATCGCATCATGGCAAATCCGCCTAGCATGCATGAATAACCGAAGCATTGAAGTGCGCATTATGCTCGTGCTACAAAACGATAAGTAATATTATCTGATATAATATTACTTCATTACAGCACACGTTGAGAGCGCCGCACTCGTCGCGATGCATGCCCTGCAACCGGATATCGCTATCCGGACCCTTGCATCATGCGAATGCCGGAAAGGCTTATACGTTGTTATGCGTAGACATCGCCTAAGCGCAGTAGGGTTGTCACATCTAGGATCGGCCTCCTAATGTGAATCGTACGGCACTGCGATGCTGCGAGTATAACAGATGCGAGGACGGCTAAGCTAGACAAGACATTCGATACCGGAGAACACTCGTGTGTTCTATATTACTATTTCTTTACACTATTCTACTTAGCCCGAGCTAAGCCTGAACTTCGCTAATCACCGCCGCGTGATGATTGCTTGCTTCCGGCGCTGACGGCGATTTCGTCCATTGCATCGTTCTGATCCGTAAGACTGTAAGTTATATCTCTCTTCGTCTTGAAGTCTTCCGCTGTCTCTGTTTGCTCTCGCTTGCCTTGCTGTACTTGCAAGTGCTCGCGCATCGGTGTCGATAGTCTCCAGACGTGCAGATACTCATGAGCAAACGCGAACGAGAGGTACAACAGTACGTGCTGCAGGGCTTAGCAGAGACTGCACCGTACATAATGGGGTCTTCGACATTACGGCAGTACCGCGTGCGCATCGACATGGAGACCGCAACCCTGCATATGTGCAAGGGTACTCTGTCGATTAAGGTACCTTTCCTGTCGTTCGAACATGTCACACCAAAGGAGGGCGAAGCTGAGGCGGTGCCTATGGTTAATTTCGCTGTGACCGCAATTGCCGCGCGAATCGAACCAGAGCTAGTCGGGCGTAAGGAAGCCGTCCATTTGTTACGGAAGGGTGCCCACCACTATAACAAGGAATTCGTGCGTTAGCTCGCGTTAGGCTCGCGTTAGGGACCCCTAACGCAAGCCTAACGCAAGCTTAACGCGAACTAACGCGAGCTAACGCAAAGCCTAACGCAAATCAAACGCATTGCGTTATTGCTTGCGTATCGCTAACGCAATCCTAACGCACCTAACGCAATCGCAAATAAACTTTTTTGGGAGGGAACGAAAATGTTTGCGTTTACTTTGCGTTAGCTAACGCAACCTAACGCGAACTTACGCAATGTCAAACGCACCCACATAGATTCTAAGGTGTGTGTTAGGCCTAACGCAACGCAAGCGTTAGAGACCCATACGCAAGCAATAATACATAGCGTGCATGGAAGTTAACGCACTTAAAGTTCTCTAACGCACAATATACGCACGCCTAACGCGCATTAACGCGCATTAACGCATGCTTGCGTATGCTGCAAATAATGTGTACACAGCTAGCAGTTGCGGGTTGCGTAAAAGTTTTATACGCATGTAACTAACATATTCGCACGCTTTCACAAGGTCTTACGCGTGCGATAGCAACATTCGCGCCACTTTCGCTTTGCGTACGAGGCAGCCTCGCATTCTTGCTCACTGTAACTACTTTTGGTCGTTCTGGTTATTTCTTTACTGTTTCAGTTATCGTTCCTGTTATTGTTTGCTGTTTTGCCAACCCGCTGCAGAATTATTTTTTGTGTACGGATACTATCCTGTCGTAATGTACGTAGCTGTTATGAAGAATATCAATAGGATTTCAGTATTGATAGATGAAAATATTCCAGGAAATAATTTACAGCTCAATATTCGGGAAGCATCCAGGTAAGCAGCCATTGGTGAGTACACATTAATTCAACGAAACAATCAAATTTCTACACATCCAATCCTGCCAATCAAATTCTGTTTATGAGTTCAATAATCATTTGTACCATGCACCAATCATTTCAATCATCATTAGGTACATACATCCTAACTTCATCTGCCACCGCACATTTAGCAGCCCGCTCTAATATAAGCTTAGAAACAAACATGTTAGATGTTAGTTCTATCTAATCGTCTTCTATTTCACTATCTTCGTTGTCATCGTCCTCTCGCGCACTGGTGGCATCATCCTGCTCGTCCTCACTCTTCTCGTCCTTGCTCACCTCCTCCTGAAGCAACTCCTGAAAAATTCAGAAAAGGAAAATTAGATATTATTTACATGCATAAGTATAAAGGTAAATTAAGCCGACATGACCCAGCAATTATCAATTTCGGTTACGATATCTTTAATCATGATGGATGGGCAGTGCTTCTAGGTACTATGTACGTGGACACTTTGTTACCTGTTTCTTCTTACTCCCTGAGCTCCCACGTTGACGTCGTGCCCGTGTACATCGCACATCTTCCGAAGCACTCTTGACCTTTACCAGTCAAAACAACAGATATTAGAATATTACATTCATACAAGCAGGAAATTAAGACAACAAGCTGAACTCAGGAAATTTACCTTCTTTCGCCGGTGGTCGTAACTGTCATTATTGTCGTCACCGTCCGTAGACTTGTCTTCCACCGGCACCTGCTGGTCCAAAACACGTTAAGGGACTAGATAGTGATAATAAATATTATTAAAAAGTAATTAATGTCGGGCCTCAATATAATGTACCTTTTTTTTGATGCCCGTGCTTGTCCGTCTCACTTTCGTGGATGGCCGCACATCGTCATTGTTCGTTACCTTCAAGGCCCACCATTAACATACATATATGATTTTAGAAATGATAAGCTTACATTTTTTATTAAAAAAGAGAAAAACAAATCGACATATACCACATCAAACCACAAAGCACGCAGCAAATTAAAAGACTAGAATGAAACATAAAATTACAACTCACTAAAACGGGAAGACAGGATGAATGGGCTGTACCTTTTTCGCTGCCGCCTTGCTTGAGTTTGTAGCATTCCTGCTGGAGTTCCTTGCCTTAGAGGGCTCTGAACTCTTTGCCTACATGAAAAGGAAGTATGTTTGAGGAATATAGGAACAATTACATAAAAGACAAAAAGGAGAAAACAGGTTAAAGGACATTAATGACCTGTACATCCCTGTACATGCAATCAGTAATGTACATCACCCATCCTGCAATAACCTTGCTAAGCGCACCTGGAAATTTGCACACCCCTTCATCCACTCTCTTTACCACTATTATTTGGACTAACCTGTCGGCGTCTAGCGGCCTTGATCTCCTTCTCCTTCTGATGTATGCGAGCTGCATTGGCAGCCAGCACCATCATCAATGCATCTTCACCATTTGCGGGCTGCTTTTGGCGTTGGCTAGTGCGCCCATCCTGAGTTCCTGGCGGCTCGTCCTTTCGGCCGCTTTTCTGCGGTTTGGTAGCAATTAAGCATTTCGTAAATGAGGAAATAAAGGCATGAAAAAATTGTTATTGTTTTACTAGCTAAAATAAGAAACAAATGTTATGCATGAACTGTGACGTACTTTCTGCAAACATACTAAGAAGTACGTACTATTATGGTGGCGAAGCAGCAGCAATAATTAAAGTGAACACATGCATAATCACATCTTACCGTAGTGCCTTTTGGCAACTCCAGTGCACCAAGGCCTGGTGTATGCTGAGCTGTTCCACCAGCTCCAACCGGCACTGGAGTGGCTGGTACGGTGAAGGATGTCTTACTGCTTTCAATCTGCTTCCGCTGCAAAAGTGCATTAATAAGCTCCTGCTGCCGATCTGTCACATTCATATCCTCCATCGCAATGCGGCGCTCACTGGGACCCGCATCTGGGTTATCTGGCTGAGCGTACTTGAAGCTCCTCCAGGCTGCCCGAGACTCCTTGTTCCATAGCTTCTTCCATGGCTTCTTCTCAAGGTCCTCTACATAAAAATAATGCGAAGACGAACATCAACGCCAGATGCCATAATACACATCATTGTCAAAAATTTTCGTAATCCAGTACATAGCGTAAGCAGCATGCATGTCCTCTGTCGTAAAACAAATCTTTGGCCCACGTTTACCCCAAATTCCATTTTTCAAAATACATAGAAAGGAACTTTTTTATCAATCAACCTGATCAAAAAATGTTGTAAAACAAGTATATGGATGACAGTAGCAGTAGGAGCTCACAAACCTGGCTTGCAGGCAAGTTCCTCCTTGTGGGTGGCCTTCACCTTTTCATACCTTGCACGTTGGGCATTGTAATCCGTTGCGTATCTACAAAGTACATGGGATGCACCGAATGAAAGTGCTTACTTATGATGCTGTGCATGCTTCATTCTATTGTTGTCTGTCCCCACTGAAAGTAAGCTAGTGATATGGATGGCATGTATGATTACCACAAACAAGATAATCACTAGAAGCATGACATTAGGAAAATAAACATGTACGTACTTTTGCCATTTCTTCTTGAAGCAGTCGACCGTAACTCTTGGCTGTAAGTCAGCCACTTGTGCAAAGCCAGCAGCAAAGCACTTATCCCAAACGGGCTGCAGATGCGGCTCACGTTGAATATCCTTCGCAATGAGGACCCGTGGATTCTTCAGGCTGCTGTCGAGGTTGTACGGCACGTTGTCGCGGACGGCTTTGTTGATGGCGGCCTGCTCATATGACCTGCTCCGCTTTAATGGCTCACCACGATCATGATCCTTTCGTATACTGATTCTGCTTACTTCAGGGGATACCAATTGAACAGATGGCTGTTTTAGGGATACGTGGATAGTTAGTTTCTTCTGAGCCTGGTTCCAAGCCTTCCCCTTGAAAGGCGCGCTAATTTCCTTCTTCAGCCACTGAGTGCAGCGGCTAAGCAGCTGCACAGGCGCCACCTGCTGGGCCACAAGCTTGCCATCCTCATCCTCCGAGTCTAAAACCTGAACTGAAACTTCACTGATTGATTTTGCGCCAGCTGCATCAGTAAGGAGCTGCTCGAAATCTACCACTGACAGATTTATCTCAGCATCAATACGCCTCTTTTCTTCATTAGGACAGCAGACCAGCAGTTTACAAACAACTGGTGAATGTGTCTCCATTCATTAATAGGTTGTACTATTGCAAATAACTTGCTCCTTCAGCAGGATACATACAGCTGCAGACATGAGGCATGGGCCCTACGTACTACTAAAAAGTGAAGAGTAGTGCTTTGGTACTCCGTCCAGGGTTGTGCGGCTGCCAATCAATGCCATGTAAGCAACAATGTTTCGTAACCCTGCTTTACAACATCCTTTATATGTACATTTAATGCCACCCGTGAAGCAAGCAAGAGCAACTGCTATAAAAGTTATGCTGTGCACTAGCCTTTAAATCTTAACATATATACAAGGTGCAGCAGCAATAAAGAATGTTATTTTACAATAATATTGATGATTGCCGTCGTCCTACATAAAAAATCTGTTTAGCTCTTCGCATGCGGCTAGCTATTTGCGGCATGTAACGGTTGGTTGTCGTAAAAGCTAGTCAACGAGTTCATGAGAAACGTCATAAATTATGTTTAAGGAATGCTAATCAAGTTTCTTATTAGCAAGCTCCTGGAAGTATGATGATGAGGCTGTATCCCAGTATTTCACGTACATGCATGTATAAGGAGCTTCCTGTGCGTATGCATGTAATTTACTATTCAAGTCCATCATTCGTTATTGAAAATTTACTTCAAGTATAAATTACGCGGACATGCACGTTCCACTTTAATATCTCGTACTCCACATGCATGAGTACTGCCTGTACCACTCCATACAATGGAGGAGTCGTTTCCCTTTGTCAGATATCAGTTCTGTAAGGAAAAACAGTCTGATCCTGCTACTTTACTGTATATTATTACATGCTCATGGCCCACCTTTTATTAGGCTTTTTCTGTGGCATTACTTTCGGTATTGCTGTTGCCTCTTACGTTGCTCTGTATGCCCCTGTTTTAGTTGATGTATATGTTACAGAATATTTAGTGTGGATCCTCATGGGTTCTTCTGTTTTTGTTCTCATCACAGTGTTGGGCGTTACGATAGGGCGATACTGCTCAACGGTGTCATTTACACAGTCCAATCATGATGAACGAGCTCTTCAGCTTTTCGTCGTTTTACCTGGGTCACGGACGTTGACGTTTTCTGGAAGTACGGACTCAACTGTGGGACAGCTCATGGACTTCGTCTCCAGTAATTCCTTATTTACATTTCAACCTGGATCAGTTTGGAGGTTGACTTCTAGTAGAGGGGACGTGCTATCAGATCGAGATAAACATCTTGGCTTGTACGGCTTACATAACCAGTACCATGTTCAAGTTCTTGGCCGCCTCCTTGGAGGCAGTGGAAGGCTTCCGAACAAGCGCCCAGCCTCATCCAAAAGGGATAACATATCAGGTGCGCACGGATGACTTATGTTCATATAGGTTTTTAAGGGATATATTTATTTGGAACATCCATTGTGCACTCATCTCGTACCAGCCACCCACTCATCCTGTCAATAATTTTAAATCAAAGTACAGTTATTCATACTAGCCCGGGCTTTGGTGTGATGAGCCAGGCACTGTGGTTTGTTTGGATGGGTCCAATGAAACCCTTCCAATTGCCATCCACCGTGGCCATGCATGTATGCACGGAAAAAATTAAAATATCCCTCACCCCAAATTGGCATGCAAGCTACATCTACGTATCTCCTTACTTGCATGACAGCATGATTAAATGAATGCAATATTACTGTGCTGCAAAATTCACAGATGCATGGCTGCAAAAGCACAAGTTCAGTCGTTGTCAGGACCCTCTTGGTCAGGAGGTTTATGCATGTACTCAATGCCCATTTACTGGAAGGACACGGTCGCAGCTTTATGGGCACATGAAGAGATGCAGACTTTCTTTCCCAGAGGATACCAACTTAAACATGGACAATGAGAATGACTTCAACACCTCTGATGATCATAATGAAGACCATAGCAGTAGCAGCAAGGACAGTTCAGGGCATACATCAGAGGTGTTGTCAGGGGATAGCAGTGGACATTCGCAGGTTCAGGAAGAAACAGCTCTGCCCTCCTCACTTGTTTCTGCTCTCATTCACGTTATGGATGATCTTGATCCTGCCAATCCTAATCACCGGCAAACTCTAGAATATATATCAGCAATCCTGGATAACTTATGCCAACATAGTTATCCTGAATCTGAGGATGATGAACCCGATGCAGCAGAACTTGGTGTACTTTCACAGTTAGGGGCCATGGATCATGGGCAGTTACAGCTGCTGGAACCCACAAACCCAGCCGAGCTTCTTGCCTCAGGAAGCACTGTTCAAGCGTACAAAGAACGTTTGGATGACCCTCTGTGGAGGGTCACTGTGAATAATGGTGATGGCGTTGTAGTGTGCCAAGGTAAGAGAAGTGTTGAGGCCTATTGTAGGGCATTATTAAACATCTTGCCTTGTTTGACGGATGCATGCCTTTGGAAGAAAATAAGATTGTTCTCCTGCATGTACATGCATATTGAATGCATGCAGAGGCAAGAATAACCGTGGGTCAGTTTGGATATGCCTGGCTGAAAGAAAAGATGGCTGGACGTGTTCGAGATGTGGTTGCAGATCGACAGCTACGGTTCTTGAGGGATATCTGCTTACCTCCTGGTAACCATGTTCCACCCAGTCTTTATGTCCTCCGAAAGATGCTTGGAATACCAGACCCACGTGATTTCGAGCAGCACATCTGCCTTAGTGAAAAGTGCAGGTTTCCACCTTTACCCACAAAGGACTGGATGGATCATCGTGATGACACATGTAATTGCCCAGAGAAGCATAAGCGCTTCAAGATGGTGACCACAAGTGCAGGGGCCCATCCATTACCCAATAAGGTGATTGAATGCTTACTTGATAAATTAAAAGCTTTAACGTTTGCAGTCATCCCATTAGTCGTTATTGGTATCATCGTAATATATTAATTTGTAGCCTATTACTGTTTCATACTGTCATATGTTTTCAGAATGTCCCTGGTTATAGTATATATGTTCTGTTAAGGCTTGGAATGCCCTGGATATCCATTCTCTTATTGTATGCAGAGATACTGGGATTTTGGGGTGGAGAACATCATACAGGCCATGTTTTCAGATCCACTCTTCCGCCAGCTTCGTGGCACTGGCCGTGATAATGAGCCAGATGACTTCTATGGTTCCCAAATGGCCAAAGATATTGACGCAAAAACGAATGGCCAGCTTATGCAGCATGCAAATTCTGCTTATGATCTTGGATTCGACTTTGCCCAAGTATATCAGTTCAAAACTCATAGTGTTGGTTTATTACTGATGAGGTGAGAATATGTTGCATGAAAGGTACATTTATATTTTGATTTAATGTCAATAGGCTACCTTGCTTCAGTTACACGTGCGCGCGCGCGCGCGCGCGCGCGCGCGTGTGTGTGTGTGTGTGTGTGTGTGTGTGTGTGTGTGCGTGCATGCGTGTGCATGCACACACACACACACATACACACAAGAAAAAATATACATATTATGCTGCTGCATGTTTGGCCCATTCATTTCCCGTGAAATGAGAGGGCACATTATCTCCAACTTTGCATAAAGAACAGTGGGAAAACTCAAGAGAATTAGGATTTTGTTTTGTTTTGTTTTGAGGTATTTAATTGTCTTTTGACAGGAATGCTGTGGGCCACAGGTTCTCAGTTTAAACTTGCAATATCTACACAATATTTAAGCACGTGATCATTCGTGGCCTTGATTGTAATGACTGTGATGTTCATGTATTGCTGTAACTGCTGATCCCTTATATGATTGTCCCTTTCGTTAATAAATCCGCAGATGCACAGACCTACCTGTCGCACACAGATCTAAACGTCGTTTTACTTATATCCTTACAGTGATTCCTGGTCCAGAAGAGCCATCAAGTATGGATGTTTATGTTTCACGGACACTTGATGCATTTAAAGAATATGGGCCATATAGTGAAAGTTCACTTATGGTTATGGGCAATGACCGACAACTGTTTGAGCACAAGATCTTCTTAAGTGCTATATTTGCAGGTACGTCACGTTTGCATATGTACGCGCTCAAGCATGCTATTGTGTCTAAGAAATATGCACAAAATTTGGATAAGGGGTGTTAACACTGTGGGCAACTCACCCTGCAAACACGAGCACCAGGGCCCCTGACCGGGATGAGCCAAAGTGGGTATATATAATATTTGTGGCACTCCTTAAATATTTGGATATATGTTATATATGTGTATAATGATAAGAATATTGTGATTGAGGCCAGCAAGACAGCTTGTTTACATAATTGACATAAGATTGGTACTTTGCATGTGTCCTTTTTGCTGTTTGCCTCATTTGCATGCATGCAGATACTCCTGCTAACAGGAAATTAAGTTTGTGGAACTCACACACATCAGCTACTGGATGTGGCCACTGCCTACTGAAGGGGGTGAGTGGTGAGGGTGGTGGCATGTACTTTCCTGGCTACGCAGTAGACGCTGATGTCAACTGCATTTTCGATGGTGTTATACCGGACATGGAAAATGCTCCCCTGTCAGCACGTTGTGGGGACCCAAGAATAATGGTCAGCCATGAAATGCATCTCAAGCGTGCAGCATTGGCTATGAAAGATCCTCAGTGGACTGGGATTGTAGGCTGTAAAGGCCTTAGCCCAATTATTCGAGAGCTTGACTACTGCAACTATAATGACGTCTTTGTCGTACCAGTTGCACATGCAGCCCTTTTTGGTGTTATAAAGCGTTTTTGGAACACTATTCTTGGAAAGCTTGGAAGACATGTCATGGACTACACCATTCTTGGCCCACAGCGGAAAATTATGGCACAGCGTGCAAGCCACATTATCACAACCAATGACCTTAACCGGCCGTATCGTGACATAGTAAAACACAGAGGTACCTGGACAATGGAGGACTGGTTGCATTGGTTAGATAGCTATTCAGTCTACATCCTTCATGAGGAAGACTCCCTGCAAAGCAGCACACCACTGATGCCAGTTGTCCAACGTGTTGTCGATGGTATTACCAAGTCCTTTAATATTAAGGTCATGTGGAACAATTTACGGACAGCACTACTGCATTACTTTCGTTATGATCCTTCGGACTTTTCAGCAGACGCCAACAATCATGCTGCGAGGCTGCTGAAGTCTTTCAGCATTGCAGCTGAACATGTCTTTGGGATACAGTTCTGTACTTACAACCTACATATCCTAGTCTGCAGACTGCGAGAGCAGGAGAATGCACGGGGGCACGTTGCATTTGCTACCGAGTTCTGGGTAGAGCGTGGAATGCAAATGATGAAGAGTATTGTTAAGTACAGATCACCTACCGTTCCAGAACTCGTACTTGCAGGTGGCTACCTTGCATCTCTTTGGCTCACACATCTCAAAGCTGCCCATCCTGAAACGTTTAGGACATTTGATGAATGGGTCCCAGGATACCGTGCAGATAATATTCAATTAAATCCCAGCAAAAGAGATGTTTTCTTAGATGAGGAGGACAGTGAGGGCTCACAGCTTCTTGGCCAGGGCTACATTGCTGATGCAGAACAGCGATCACACATTCTTGGTGGTATTCTGCGCACAGAGGAGACAGAAGATTTCATGGCCCGTACTAACTTATTACCATCGGTCCTACAAGACAGTGACATATACATTTTCAAGCGGGCACTGAAACGGAGAGATGAGGTGGTGCTTTCAGTGGATTATGCCAGGGCCACTAAGCGACAGTCTTACCATTTCAAGTGCAAGTATGGCCCTGGGGGTATGGTTTCAGAGAGTGACCCTAGGGTAAGCATTTTCATTGGGGAAATATTATTCTTTGCGCTGATCCGTCCAAGGTGTGATGTGGCACCTGTAAAAGTTGCTGTCTGCAATCTGCACCAAGCTGAGGTGTTGAGGCCCAAGGAGCTTTACCGGGTGAAGGATTACTCCAGGCGGGATGCCACGGTGAATGAGGTACGACAGGAAATACTCCTTAATTATTTTCCCAAGGAGGTTGGCATGATAGATTCAAAGGTCATTCGTTGCCGTGTCAACAATGAGCTAAGCTATTTCCTCACATATGTTACCTTCTCTCAGCTTCCGACCAATGATGGAGGTGAATATGCCTGATCATTTGCTGCTGATTGGGTACATGTGCACAAGCACAATTAAAATGTAGTTGTGAACTCTTGTATGTAGCCTGTGCATGTTGTACCTAATATGGGGGCTGGGGTTTATTGATGCCGGACATTGCTTGTAAAAAAGTGAGAGGCATGGTACATTTGATTTTGTGATCAATCAAGCCTCATGAACAGTGTATGGGGAACCAATTAGTTAGCATGGTAGGGTGCGGACTTGCTTTCTATTATTCCTTAAGCCCCAGGAAGAAGGGGCGGGGTTTACACAAGTGTACAGTTGCATGTTGTTTACCTTGGAAGGCTTAACTCCAGGGGATTGTGACTATATTGTCATTAGCTTCATTTGGTGGTTGATGGAAAAGGGTATACATCATGTGTATGGCAGATCTTGCGCCATGTTACCCGCGCCTTGGTGATGTTTTCTTGTTCTATCTGACTGCAGACCCTTTACTTTCCCGCATTTTTGCTGGGGTTTCCTTGCATGCATACGTATTCATATGTGGCGTTCAAGGTTAAGATCATGCAGACACATGCCGCTGGAGTGTGCTAGGAATAGGGAGTACCAGTACATGTATGTGCTTCCCTGTCTGCTGCTAAATAATGAATGTGTGGATTGATGTAATTGATTTGGGGACAGGATTCATTATGTTTGGTTGCTGCCCTTCGTTCAAAATCATAATGCATATGCTGCTAGGAAGTATCAAAGATATGTGCACGCTTTTGTGGTAAGAAACAATTATGCTGGCTTCCAAAAGTCAATAGTTCCCTGGCATTTATCTGCTGTATTTACTTGCATGCATGCAGCTTCATTCAGTGCATGCTATACGGGATGACAGAGTTGACACAATGTTTATTTATTGCTTTGAATGACACACAAACAGATGGACGACCATTCAAATAAAGGAAGTAAGTTAGAGTAGTCTAATAGCCTTCTTCTTTACGAACTGCAAATCGTTTGAATCTATAGGAGTACCAAGGTGGTCAAGTTACGACTTCCGTACTGAAATCAGAACCTTAAGGGCTAAGCCTGGCCCAACAGCTGGACTTCTTCATATCATGAGTGAAATCACGATTTTGGCAGTTGGCATGGACTATTGGCGAATGACATAAACATTTTAAACAAGGTGTATAGGGCATACACATATCTTACACTTTCCTTTCATGCATATGCACAAATATGTATGCTCACGGGGTGTACTTCTTTGGTCGACGTTGTACACAGTTGTCAGGTCGTCCATGTCATACGGTAGCAGTTCTGTTGGACAGGCAGCATACGTACAATTTCTGCAGCATCAACAGCTAATAATATATTTATAAAGGAATATTAATTGCTTCAGTAACGAATGGAGCCGCCTTCTGCTTATGATGGAATGACATGAAACTCTTTGCATCCCAGAAACACTATTTCCTGAAAGTCAGGAACATTTTCAGTGTGTCATGCCTCGAACGGAGCCACTGGAAGGCAACATCGTGTTGGAGCTGCTAGATGGCATCGATGAAGGCAGCGGCAGCTTGGCTCAAAGCTTGTCTCTTCCTTGTTTAAGTAGCGATGAGAAGTGACTTCATTGTGACGTGGATGTTTAGAATTACCATTGCAAAGTTTGTACTTGTGATGCCCTGTCTATGTGCATTTTATGTTGTGATATGTTTTGGTAGCCAACGCCACCTGTACGCCTTGCTTGTAGGTGTGAGCTGCAGGATCTAAGGAAGAAAGTGCAGCTGCAGGAGGAAAGCCTGCATGTGGAGCAGGAACACTCGTTTTCTCTGCAAAGCGAGCTTGACACGGAGCGGCTTAAGCTCCAAAGCCAGGAAACGGATGTCAAATTGGAGTGGAGCGATCAGCAAGCTTGCAAAAGGAGCTCTTGGAAGTCAAGGAGAACTATAGGCTCTTGCACGAGGAAATGCGTGGCCGCCTTCGGAAAAGTGCCGAACTGGTTGACGAAGTAGCGAAACAGGTTCACAATGCTAGGAGGGTTGTCTGACCTCAACACGCATACAGGCACAATAGGAGTACTCGCAAGCTTCTGAAGTTCATGATGGACATGGATAGCACATCAGAGAGTTAGGATGGTTTCGTTGCACCAGTACCTGGGAGCGAGGGCCAGCGGGATGGGATGGAAGGCCAGGGTTCTGGGCAGCCCTCAGTACAGCACCGTCTAGAGGAATCATTGGGTTAGGAACGTGCTTGGAGTTTCTGGAGCCATGAAACAATTTTGGTTAGGAATGTGCATGACGTTTTTTATGCGATGATAAAATAATAACCGTGCTGAAAATTGTGGCGTGAATCCGTTGAACTATTCATTCCCGTGCAGCGATTGAACTATTCTGCCTTGCCTTATGTCTGGATTTGGGAAGCATTGGGGTCATAGATTACGTCTCACACATGGTCATTTTCATGGTCAATTTTCGCACCTACGCAAAGCTGCTATGGTGCTTGCCGGACAAGGCTATATAATTTTGGGGGCCTGCTCGATGTGTAACTGTGGCTCTTGGTGACTTTGTTTGGGTCTCCATCTGGCAACATTGTTGCCTGCCTACTGTGTAAGGTTTGCTGTTGCCAACTTTCCGCGATCCTTACCCACGCTTGCTCTCTCCGGCAGCTTGCTGCTTAATAATTAGAAACCCTTCCATCATTAGAAAGGTAGCCATGAACAGCCATGTGTGGCACTTCAGAGTTTTATGTTAAAAAGTAAGCCACATTTACAGGTTCTAAATCCATATAATGGTAGCGATTTAGCGATGTTAACAAGCGTTCATGAACGCTGGTGATCACCAGAGCAATCTCTTGTACAACGACTAGTATTCATAGCGCTATCCTAAATTGAAATTAACTTTGAAGATATTTTATGCACAAAGTCTCCAATGCTACTGCACAATAAGAGCAAGTAAGCAAACTAAATAAATCCGGCGAACCCGTGCTCCGAACTTTATTATGCGCTATCTACATAAACTTTGCGTAAACTGCGTTACAGTGCGTTACGTGCGTATGGTAACGCAATGTACGCAAGATATACGCAAGCTGTTTGCGTACAGTTAACGGGTGCGTTAGGTTTGCGTTAGGCTCGCGTTAGAACATACGCAAGCCCCCGATTTTCGAGCACCACGAAACGTAATAAAAATTACAGGGAACTTTTATAATCATTGTAAATATTGTTTTAATTTTTAAACGAACTTGAAAACGACGCACTATAACAGACGTTCTGTCCAGTTTTCTATTTCTTTGCGTTAGGCTCGCGTTAGGCTAACGCAACCGCTAACGCACAAAACGCACACATACACGCCCTAACGCAGCCTAACGCGAGCCTAACGCACGAATCTGTTGTTATAGTGCACGGACTGCTTTTGAGGCCGCGGGTGGGCTGTTGTGCCACCACCGCGCAGATTTCTGTGGATCCTGAGGTTGAGGCCCTACTGTCGCAGTATGAGGACGTCTTTAAAGATATCCCTGGCCTACCACCTATGCGTCCTGTTGATCACACAATCCCTCTTATGCCTGGAGCGCAGCCTACGGCCCGGCCAATGTACAGGTTGAGTCCATTGGAGCTGGACGAGGTGAAGCGCCAGGTGACGGATTTGCTCGCGAAGGGTATGATACGCCCCAGCACATCCCCATATTCTGCACCGATTTTGTTTGTCGGTAAGAAGGATGGGACCTTGCGCATGTGCATCGATTACAGGGGGTTGAATGCGAGTACGGTGAAAAATCGCTACCCTTTGCCACGCGTTGACGACCTGTTGGATAAGCTGAAGGGTTCGGCTTATTTTTCCTCGATTGACTTACAACAGGGCTATAATCAGATTCGCATCGCTGCCTCTGATATCCCGAAAACCGCTTTTCGGACGCCCTTCGGTCACTTCGAGTATACGGTCCTATCGTTTGGTTTGACTAATGCCCCTGCGACGTTTCAGGCGGTTATGGACCGAATGTTTAGGCCGTTTATCGACAGGTTCGTTGTTTGCTACCTGGATGACATCTTGGTATATTCTAAGACGCGCGAGGAGCACTTGGAGCACCTTCGGCTCGTGCTCGACGTTATGAGGCGGGAGCAATTGTTTGCTAAACGCGCCAAATGCTTTTGGGCGCAGCCTCAGGTGGAATATTTGGGCCACATTGTGTCGGCCACCGGTGTGAAGATGGACCCGTGGAAGGTTGCTGTGGTTCGCGATTGGCCCGCGCCTCAGAACCTCACGGAGCTGCGTAAGTTCCTTGGCTTGACCAATTATTTCCGAAAGTTCATTGAAAAATATTCCATCATTGCGGCCCCGCTTACTAACTTAACTCGCAAAGGTGTTTTCGTTTCACTCGAGTCATGGACGTCGCAATGCCAGCAGGCATTCGAAGAGCTCAAGCGAATCGTTGCCAAAGATGTCACCCTTGCATTCCCTGATTACTCGTTGCCGTTTCGTGTTGAGGTAGTGTCTGATGCCTCAGTATTTGGAAGCGGCGCTGTATTGTTACAGGAAGGGCGACCGATCGCCTTCACGAGTAAGAAGTTTTCTGGTGCGGAGATTCGCTACACCACCGGGGAACAGGAGCTTCTGGCAGTGCTGCATGCTTTAAAGGAATGGCGCTGTTACCTCGAGGGACGCCCATTTACTTTAAAGACTGACCACAAGCCCCTAACGTTTTTGCAAAGCGTTCCGACATTGAACCGCCGTCAGGCTAGGTGGATGGAATACCTAGCTAGGTTCGACTGCACCTGGGAGTACATTTCTGGTAAATTGAATATTGCCGATGCTCTCAGTCGACATCCATCGCTACACGCTGCAATTTTAGCAGCGCCCGTCTTGCGACCGCATAACGAGGAGGTGCCGATCGCGACGGACGGATGCATTAAGGATACAACACATCACGATCATCGCATTCCCGCATATGCATATGGTTTAGGACACGGATGAGGTAATAATATTTAAAATATTATTGCGTGATATATTATGTCAATAATGAGTTCGCACCTTGATATCAGCCTTGAGTCAAACATGTTGACCGACAGCATGATGTCTTAGATGCTAATGCGACGTGCCTGATTAGTTAGATATATTCGAATATATCATGCTAATATGATTATATCATGCTCAATAGTGCTCGGATGGATTTCAGCCTATTTCGGCATAAACAGTTATCGAACCGGCTACAACACCGTGAAGGGTCGCTGCTGCTGCCGCCCCACACGGACATTCCGGTGGGCCCTCGATCCTCCGGTTCGCCTCCCTTACCCCTCATTGCTATCCTCCGCCGGACCCCAGGGCACACATCAGTACACCTTGGGGTCACACATGCGACCATGAGGAGAGAAGCAGTACCACGGAAGCATAAGAATCATTGCATGTGATCGGGCATGAACATACGGTATGGTGCACGAATAGTTCAAGGATAGATTGGAACATGATCGGAGATCGACGCTCAAAGGATGAAACTTTGAATCTGATTTCGGAAAACTTTGAATCCATTACCAATGTAATGATTCCTTCCATGAACGAGCATCAGCGGGCAAAATCTTGCTCATCCGTTTCTATATCATTACTCCAACAAATTCTCTCACTATGACGCATTTAAAAGGTGGCTGGTGTCACCCCTGGTAGAACTGTGGTCCGTCCAGATTGTTGAACGCATCGATCATTCACTGGCCGGGGCCAGGGCCGGGGCGTCATGACTTTGGCGTCACTCTCCTCGTTGTGAATAACCTGAGGAAATGTATGATGTATTGGGACACAAACTCCTGTGTAATGTGGAACGGCGATTCATAATAAACAACGGACCCATAGGTCACAGGAACCCACTGATCACGGGCGCTAAGTACATTCCGAAGGCAGCGGTAGGGTATGGAGGGAGAGGGAAAATAATACCAAAATAGCATGAACCAATGCGTTGCAAGGTTTCAGGTTGTGAAGGGGGTCATCAGGGCAAAAAGCAGTTTACATGAGCCTCGGACTGTTGGAGGGATGACGCCAAAACTGGTATTGGGTTGGGTTGCGTATTCCATTTTGGGATAGGCACACAAGGTGGCATTGTGCCTGGCGGACCCAAAACCGCCCACGCAAACTTCGAGGACTTCACCCTTCAGGACTGGGATGTAGCTGAGCCGGGAAAACGAAATACCAGATAGCGAGACTCCGGAAGAGGGTCACCGACCCCCGACGTGCGACGATGGATTCTTGGCTGACCCATCAGCAACCCAAATGGGCTTTCTCTGCAAGCTCCGGGAATGTGGTGAGAGGCACAGCGTTGCCTTTACTGTCCCAACCTATCCCATCGACGGTAACAGTACAAAAGAGACTGACAGGGGAAGACAAATAAACGAGACTGGATATTGCTGTAGATACGGTGCTATAAAGTATGAATACTGACTGCGATAGAGGAGAACGACGACTCGCTCCGTCCAAGATTGACCGGGTTCGAAACATGTTGAGTATAAACTCGGTAGCCGCCAAGGCCGCGAATAGAATCAGAAAAGAAGACAATATAAGCCATAATATAATTCACTACTGGCCTTGCTGTTGTTGGCGGCAAAACATTACCGCGTAAAATTTGTCGGGTTAGCTGAAGTGCCCGCGAAACCTGACAGGAAACCTGACTGCTGGCGCTGCCGTGCGCGTTTACCTTCCGATCCCTTTTTTCCATCGTCCTGACCCCATCGACCAACTCCCCAATCCACCCCCTGGCTAACCTGAAGACTGCGCGCGCGCCAACCCAACGAAGCAGTCTCACGCGAACTCACCTGGGAAGACAGCGGCAGCGGTAGCAGATGCAGCGGCAAGGACGTGCACATGCGAGAGGAAGAAGAAGAGTAAGCGCGAGGAAAAAAAGACGCAGGGAAGAACAAGTTTATGGCGGTTCAAGCAATGCTAAGGAACAGTGCACCCGAGGAAACTGTGCCGCTGAGTTTGTGGGAATCCAGAAAGAAGTGAAGGAAATGAAGGAAATGAAGTAGCCACAAATAAGGAATGGAAGAAAGATGGAAGGACTTATATGCGGGGAACGAAGAATATGACATGGGCATGCCGGAAGACAAGTAGGGTGTCGGCTTCCTCGAAGCCGGAAAAAGGGTGGGCCCCCCACAATCCGTACAGGCCGGTTACTTCACAATGAAAGGGTTTGAAGTTTGCGAGTTTGCGATGATGCCGGCTCATGACGTTCAGCAGGCAAACGACTGCAAACGCAAGGGCAGGGACCTCGCCGTCGTACACATTTCACCAAAGCGAACGGCGAGGACGTCAAGTGTTAGAGTGTCGCCATTAGTACGGAAAGCTGTATCTCCGAAATGCCTCCGGCTTCTGCAATTCACCCCACAGCTTCGAGATCCATGTCGGCACTGTGGAACTCTTCTGCCCCGAGAATGGGCTTAACTTAATTGTACACAACGTTACATTCTTTGTAGATAACTGTAAGCAAATTCATCGACCTGCTGGTGGCAAATCGCCATGCCTGTGAGAGCAGCTTAGTCACCCAAACTGGTTGTTCGATTCACTTCACGCCGTCATGCCAGAATTCCATTATGAGAGACGCGGCACCTTTTGGAATGAAATTTAGGCCGAGAGGCGTTGATTTAGGCCGAGAGACCTTGACCGGGGTCGAAGGAGACTGACAAACTTGTTTGTACTCATACGATTGTTATTGGCCAAAATAAAGATACCTTGCAATATAGAATGTAATATGTGACCAATGTCGCGTTTCCGCCGGGCGAGATATTGTGTTTGGTCCGTCACATTTGACGGACATGGGCAATCCCACAGGGGGGGCCTGAGCGCTTCGCGCCGGGGCCCCGCCCAAAAACCAGAAAGGGCGTTGAAAGGTGCATACTAGGGTGATATATACTGACACTGTTGTGAGGAAAGGTAGGTCACAGATAAAACGTGGGGTCACAGGGGCGTACGGAAAGAGAAGGATGAAGAGAGGATGGCAGGGGCAAAGTACGGGGCGTTGGTAACCAACGTCACTGTTGGTGACGGTGCTGATGGATATGGTCGCTTAATTGACCGGGTGCACACATCTTACAATATGTGGGCGGGCAGGCGGTGGGGGGGCAAGCAATCATCGAAAACAGAATCTCAACAGCAGAGAGGACAGCCCTGGCTTGTAACTTCCGCATTCCAGCAACCTACCTGGATTTGCTTAAAATTGATGAGACCCATCAGCTTCTGAAGTAGGACTCGAGTTGTATAACCAGGCTCTTCATAACAGTTGGCGTATAATGAAGGGGTTTAATTTTGTCAAAGAGCTATTACAAGGCACAGGAAGGGCAGGCTGGCAGATGTGTGAGAGGTATTGACATCACTCGTCGAAACCTGACCCTTAGGTACCACGTGGGTCGTAGCAGGATGAGGAGAAGAAAAGCGGAGAAGGGGACGGGGGTGAGAAGGCGAGGGAGAAGGGTAGGGGAGAGAAGGGGAGGAGAGTGGGAAAAGGGAGGGAAGAAGGATGGTGTGTACACGAGTAACAATTAATTGTTGAATTATGTTGTAGCCGTTAGGTGGACGGTTGACATGCTCGTCTCATTAGTGCATACATGTATACACGCCTACAATGTAAAGCTTTGCGGGGCAATGAAAGCACAAATCGGTAACCAGGGTTGTTTACTGACGGACCACGTCGTTAATTACGACGCCTTTTTAAGTGGCCTCCAATTGTGATTTGTCATCACCTTGCTTAGCGCGGCAGCAGCACTAACCTTACAAGCAGCGGTCGACGGTTGCCGCTCATAGAACCACCTAAGTGTAGTATTCTAGGGTATCTAAGGCTAATATCCAGGATGTCCAGGGAATTGGGCATCATCTGATCGGGCCTAAACAGTTTGGCGGATATCAGCACAGAAATACAACATTGGTATCGAGGGGGTTTGCCAGGGTTTGCATCCTGCCACCTACAGGATGGCAAGGGCGGATAAGACTGGTTGGCGGTTTAGGGCCCCATCACCAGGTCGTGAAAAATCATCATCGTGTCCATCCGAATGAAATCACATTCTGTTTCCTCGGCACCAAGCTGGTTCCACCCAAACAGGTGACACCACATTGGACATTAAGTGCGATTGATGGACTGACTCCACCGCAGCAGTCTGGTGCCCACTATATGACGACCCCTCTGATATTACCGGCAAGAAAACTCATAGCACACGGTTATAGGCTACCATACACGTCTTCGCTCCCCTCATATCTAGTTATCCATGGAATACACCTGACCCGCAGCGCCGTTCAGCTTGTTCCTGATCAACGAGGTTCCTCATCATGGAGGCAAGTATGGTACATGTTGCCTACACACATACACCGACGTGCGCACCTTCCAGATAGACTTACATGCGCACACGTGGATGCATGATGAGGTCCGATGGACACTCTTTCCAGAAACTTCTCAGAGAAGAAAACTCATCCATCAAGACACGACACGTACGTGGTAGTGCAGTATCATCATCATCATCAATATAAATACATACACGATCGGAAGCGCATTGCATCGGAAGTCCATTTGTGTTTGCGTCCACAGCCTCTGATCGCAAAGAGCCCTTGCCTCGTTAAGGCCATCCTGCTGTCGCCCTTTATTCCTGGCTCAACACTACCGTACTTAACATATCCGTACAGATCTCTAACCCGAGTTTGCCTGCCTACAGATGCGAATGGGACTTACGATGCACTTCACGATCACAAAAGTAACCAAAATTCAGGTGTGACTAGCGTCGATACCTGACGTGTGGCGATGGTGTGCAGGGTAGCGCTCTGGAAGAAATGGGCCATCTATCGCCAATTCACCGCTCCCTAAGAAGCTTTCCTGGGCATATATAAGGAAAAGGACGTCACTTGCAACTGCTGCCCACATCCATCCTGCACTCAGCGACTGAAACCTTTTCTCTCTCCCACCCCACTCCACCCCAATGTCCTCAGTCATTATTAGCAACTGGGTTGTTGTTATTAACTATCCAAAGCGCAACGATAATTGACAACAGCAACCAATAGTGCATATGACGCTGGAAAATCTCCACCACATGAGGCTGGCTTGATCGTGTATATCTCATGCTGACGTCCAATACCCTAACGACATGCACTAAAATTTTGACGCATGCTTCGACCGGTATACATACCCCCCGATATATGTTTATTACTGTTCGTACTTATACTTATCTAAAACAACAGACAGCCTTCAGTCCGAGGTTACACACACACATATGTGCATGGCGATTCCTCTATCTCAAATGTCAGACCTCCACACCGCACACCCACACACCGCACAAGGCCACATCAATACACGCACATCCATAAAGCGTTGGCTTGCTTATCAGAACTCCCAATGGATGACAACATTAGCCTCCATCCAGACCTTCAGTACCCAGATGGACAGACGATTCAACTAGATAATGTGGAGAGACTCTGCAAAACTTTCAGTTATGGCGCGCCTTTGCGCCTTCACTCACATACAAATCATGCATGCGCTGATGGACGAGCGGACGGACAAATGAAAAACTAAAAATTACTCTAGTTAACATAACGGAGAGCGGCGTTTCATCATACGTAGGGCCGATGGGTCGCTGTTCGCTCAACTCCGGTTCCGGTTTTGGGAATCAGCGGCAAGCAGGGAACTGCCGTTTCGGCCCACCCCCACCGCGTGTTGGATTTCCACCTGCCCCAGCTCACCTCGTGGAGCACCGACCGACTGACTGATGGACATGTCAACATTTCGACCCAGACATTCGTTCCTTCCAAAACAAAAGAATGGTTGAAGCATTATTGTGCCGCCTCTGTGAGTGCGGGTTTCCTTGACCTCTGCCGCACATAGGGTCACCTCATGGTCCATCAGTATTCAAACTTGGCGCTACGGACGGCGTATGCCAAGATACCCCCTATGATCGTCCAGGACTCAGAAACATAACCATCGTTACCACCACCATTAACCAGGACAAGAACGAAACAACAAGAACAGCAGCACGGAGAACCGCCATCACCATAATCACCATCACCACCACTAATGCCTGCAACAAAACCACCGTGTGGGCCTGTGATTCTTAGGCGCCTGTCCTTACACACGTCCCGGGCGTAATATTGGCCTCCTCCCTCTTCTTCTCCTCGGCTGCTGCCGCTGCCACCGCTGCCGCCACCACCGCCACCGCCACATGCACCGTGCGAGGCAGCCAGGCCGGGTCCAACACGAAAGGCCCAGTGTGACATGAACCGACCGTTCAGTCACCTCGTTTATGCGCTCATTACCGTAAACAAACCCTCCTCACGCCATTGCAATCCCTGCCCATGTGACCATACGCCATCAATCACGCATCGCAATATTAAAGTGTAATGTCAGCCGTTGCATCACCACCACCACCATTATTATAAATTATTTCACCATCACGATCTTTAGTGATACAGTAGCGAATGCCGTTGCCACCGCAGTGCCAGCAGCAGCCACAACTGTTAACATGGCAAACTTTCTTGGATCCGTTGACAGCGCGCACGACGTTTTCACGCCACCAACACTGTGGCCCTCTAACCACACGTTCGACCAGTTCCACCACCATTGCTAGCAGTGCCCACGTAGAGGCTACCCGAAGAACGGGCTTACCTCTTCGGAGACCCCCTGCTGCTATGTCACCACCATCCGTGGTGACATAGCAGCAGCGGGTGTCATACACGGGTGTTCAGGCACGACTGTTATGGCACGACTAATATGCCCCTGGAGGTCCAGGTTCTACCCCGACTGAGAGCGGGCCAAAGACCCTAATGTTAAGGGCAGGGTGCCCCCATGTCGATGGACGGTGACGACCCCAATTAAAGTGACCTGCGAGCTGACCAGTAGCGGAGTTGACGCCTTAGTTGATTCGGCAGATTCCGCTAGATGCTGGTGGTGGGTGCTGAACCTGGGAAAACCACTGATTTCGGAGAAGTCGGCATGGGAGACTGGATGAGGGTGCCCCGAAACACCGGGGAAGGTAGGGACTGCCAGGTTAGTGGCCACGGGTGATGTACCCCCCTATCCTACACACACACACTCCGTCACACATTCATAGTGATAAGGCAACGCATCTGAGCTCATACATACATCATGTGAATGATTCTTACGGGACGCTGATAGCTCACTGCGCCACGTGTCATTACTTGGCACTTCTTTGGCATTACTTGGTGATCGCGTGCCTCAGCGTATGCAAACCACAAGCCCGCGCATATATTTCGACGAAACACATACACATGTACATGCACATACACATGCACATATAAACGCATCCCAATTATGGCCGACGCCAATTCAGAAGTGCTCGGCGTTGTGAACGGGTAGAATGAAACGTCACGAACGCTGAAGACGAATTGGTCACCGGGTACAGGTCTCCAAGCACAGTGGCCATTCTGGGAGCACCGTAGGCATATCTGTCAGGGTTCACAACGCAACCCAATGCCCCATAGATGCACAACAAACACGGCAACAAAAACCTCGCCCCCTTCCATTTAGGATCCTTCTTTCTCCCCATCGCATTTGAACTCCATTGCCGACTTGACAGACATGGTGCATGCACATTTTGTTCGCGCCGCAAAATAACACAAAACAACACATGATGCTCCACCTTATCATCTATGTCCCACACCGTAACTACCATGTGCTACTGCAGCTGCAACTACGATGCCCGAATCAGAGCGCGTAAAGGCTGGGATAACTAAGGGCTTATAACCTCTGATGAAGTCTAAATAAACCTAATTTGTTCCGGCTGGCCATTCAGACTTAAGAATTAGTCCAGCCAGTAGTTTGTAGGGTGGCGAAGAATGAGAACATGTGACGCGTACCGACAACGGTATGTGTCGATGAGGACCACAAGACATCAAGCTAAGGAGTAACCGGACAGACTTGATCTGAGGAGAAAGGGTTTGGGGGTCCTTGGCCGGGTCCATTCCCCGCTCTCCTCCCCACCCCTTTCCCCGTTTCCGAGCCCTCGGCTTCTACGTACCCATGGGAAATCATCATCGCGGCGGCCAAATGTACATCCAAACTGCGGACGCACCGGTGCTTCAGGGGGCGTACCGATGTCGTCCCCCTCCTACTGCCAACTACCCGTCCACCGCGTCGCATCCATCTATATCGAGTACTAGTCTCATTTCAACCGACCCATCGACGCAGCTCTCAACAAAATCGACGCAATCTCAACAACCCAAGGGCATAACGAACCGCTTTCTTAGCCATGCACATTTTCAACAATAAGCAAATCAGCAAATAAGGCCTCAGTACTCACGCCTCAGGCCTCAGTACCGGGGCCATGAATTCCATACCTACTTTTCGTATGGGGCGAATAAGTGATCGACCTCGACCACAAGGCCCAGAAGTTGCCTTCAGCTTACCAGTCTCCTTGTTTGTTTGTGGCCATGCGGGGAAGGGGGTGTGGGAGCTGTCCGGAGCCCAAACGACCATGCAACATCGAGTCTGCCTCATCATGATGCCGGCCGCCACAGCCACGTCTTCATAGGGCCCTTGCCTTTTACCTGCGACGGCGTGGGGCAATGACGGGGTTATTCGGGGCCTTCATTGTTCGATTAGTTCCATAACCGCAATCGGGTCAGGGAGGTTACTTTCCGAGGCTACTTTCCTGAAAATCTGGATCTTTGTCTACATGTCCTGCCCAAAATATTTTCAATCGCACTGCGTTGCAGGATTCGACCCCCTCCAGTCCCCCTCCTCCCAGCCAGTTGATAAGACCGCACGTGCCACGCACACGCTTGTAGTCCCAAACAACGCCTGAGGGAAGACATCTGAGGGTTAGTAACTACCTCTTCCCTCCTGAGCCGTGGGGTCCAATCGTTATGTGCTGCTGTATAAACAGGGCAAAGTGGCATACTGTGAGACATACAAGACAGACAGACGCCATGCAGCCAGGCAGGCACATGCTTGTTTCTATTGACAAGCATACCTGAATGCCCCCTGTGGCCGTCCACAAGCCGCCCAGTCCACCGTCCTCAACCGCCGCCACCGCCGCTGCGCCTTCCTCGTCCTCGTCCTCGTCCTCGTCCTCGTCCATCAGCAACTGGCGTGTTGTGTCGCTGACGTGTATGCCACCGGGGACTCCCGTGCTCTCCATCCGAGCAGCCGTGTTTACTGTGTCCCCAAAGAGGCAGAATCGCGGCATGCGGGTGCCCACCACTCCACTGACCACGGGCCCGCTGTGGATGCCCACGCGGATTTGCACGGGCTCGCCACTGGTGGGCAGCGGGACAGCCGAGGCAGCCACCAGCATCGCCTGGGGAGACAGGAAGGCGCGGTGAGTGGGTTAAGGACCCCAATTGAGTACCTTGGATTACGGAGAACGTATACATATAAAATGTTTTGAACTTAGCGTTCTGGTTAATCAATTATACATGCAATGGTCGGGCAGGTGGGTCGCCGATGCTGGGGAGAAGGGAACGATAATAAAGGATGAGACCCTCCCTTCCGCCGTTACCTCCTCCTATCCCCCCCTTGTCGCCCTCTGGCTCGCCACCCTTACGTCCTTAAACCTAGCCCTTGTCATCGCAGAACTTATTCCCTACAATGAACAGGTTTGTACGATATTGGCATAACACGGAGCCTTAATACTAGAAGTATCCAACTTGCCACCCGACCCACCTTGGCGAACTCGAAAACCCGCCTGGCGTGGTGGGGGTCAGGCTGCTGGTTGCCGCTGCTGCGATCTCGCACCACCACCATGCCATCCCCGTCGTAACAGAACAGGCCCCCCGCAACGAAGTAACAGTCGCCGATAGTTTCAACCTGGAAGAACACAGAAGGTGAGCGTAAACAGGGGAATAGGGCGAGTAGGAAATACGTATGACCATGGGACATTATAGACATTTTGGACATGACCATGGGACGATGCCATAGAAAACAGAAATTCAGAGTGCAATGAGAGCAGCAGCGGAGCAAAAGAAAATTGTAAAACCAGCACTTGATAGGTGCGCAGCGCCCCTGGGCTCCTGTGGGCTTTGTGGGTTCTTGTCTTCGTACTACCCGGATGCCGCACGCAGCCCCAAACCTTGTGTACGCCGTACGTTCCCAGCAGGGCGTCCCAGCGGCTGAACAGGTCGTTGAGCATCCGCATCACTTGAAACGGCTGCACCTCCTTGCACACTGGTGTGAACCCTGCATACGGTAGAGGCAACGGGAAATATCCGCATAACATGTGTGTGTGAAAGAGAGAGAGAAAGGGGGGCAGCTGGGATTAATGATACCCCCTTATGCACGAGCTGGGGTTTGAAGTGCATGCGTCCGGTTTTGAACTGAGGATAGCGACCGGACAAGAGGTCGGGCTTACGGGTTTCCTCTGCGAGTGGGTGGGCGAGCTCAGGCAGGCGGGTGCCAGAATGGGAAGGAAAAACTCCAGAACGCGCTGCCACCAGCAACGGCGCGTCGACTTTCATAGGATGCACGAGGTGAAGGCTCTCAGCGACCCCACAGGAGAGAGGCTGCTGTGTTGTGCCCTACTCTGCCGTTCTTCCCGTACAATCTACGACGCTGTTCCGTTCGTCTTTCAACCTCCCCCCATCGGTCTCATCCCTCCCCACCGATGCACTGACCTTTAATATCAGCGAACAACAATGTGACCTACAAGGCAGGAGGAAGAAGCCGTAAAAGTGACCATCCCACACACGCGCAAGTGGGATACAACAAAACACCTGACCCTAATCAGTCACCCGCATATATGCCCATACCCATACACGCAGATGTGCCCTCTCTCCCCTCTCCCCTCTCCCCTCTCCCCTCTCCCCTCTCCCCTCTCCCCTCTCCCCTCTCCCCTCTCCCCTCTCCCCTCTCCCCTCTCCCCTCTCCCCTCTCCCCTCTCCCCTCTCCCCTCTCCCCTCTCCCCTCTCCCCTCTCCCCTCTCCCCTCTCCCCTCTCCCCTCTCCCCTCTCCCCTCTCCCTTGCAGGCGTATACACACCTGTTCATGCCATGTAGCCAGAGAGCTGCAGTCCGTAGCCAGGGGCTGCAGTCGGAAGCTGCCCAACAAGGAGTTGCGAGCCGATTTCCGGCAACCGCCATGCCCCCCACCGGCACCACCACTTACACCATCGCTAGGTCCCTTGTGTTTATCGGGCCTCGTGGCCAATGCAGCCACCTTCCGAGTCCATCTGGTCAGGCAAGATGCGGCATCAGGATTGCCTTACAAACCCAGTGAAGCAAAGGAACGAGCCGAGCGCTGGGTATCCCACCGGTGCCCGCACAAATGAGGTATTGATATAATATAAGTGTAAGTGTAAGCATACCCATAAATATAAACATTAACATATTGATGATTAATAACACGAGTATACATGTTAGTATTCTGGGGTATCTATGGGCAAAATATCCGCTGGGATGTCTGAATCTGCTGGACATCTTCCGATCGGGCCTTTGTTTGTTGAGGCGGATATGACAGAGATATAACACATGTGCATATTACTTTCAATATTAATAAAGTAAAATATTACTATGACATTATAAACATTATGAGTACAATTATGAGAAAAACAAGATGATAAATGTGATGTAATCATGCGTACATTTATATATTATTTATAATTACAATGTATTTTGTAACCTTCAGGCACCTTGTATAGAGTACCCATATTGTAACCTTCAGGTAACCACAAGATGTAAGCTCGCTTTACGGATGGTTACTGCGCGGCACAACCACTGTATCAAAGATGTATGGCTGCTGGCTGGTATGCATGATGGGTCCGATGCACAACACCATCTTGAAGTGCTTGTTAGTCCTTCCCTCCCTCCCGGCAACCTCCGTCCTCCACCCGCTGCTGCTAGAGTCCGGTATTCCGCCCACTGCCCACTGCCCACTACTCCAGTGCTTCCGGCCCCGCCACTCACTCCTCCGTGATGTACTGCAGGATGTGCCTGGGGAACAGCTGCTCCAACAGGCGGTGCTCCGTCTCCATGACCAGAGCCACCTGGCGCTCCGCAACCACTTTGGCGGTCACATCATGCTGCAAGTGCGTGTCGATGAGGGCGAGATTTTGAGGCGTGAAAGCGAAGTCGCCAGTGGAGGCGGTAGCGTCAAGGCCTGTGCGTGCAGCAACCTCATCAATCCTCTATTCAGAATCCACTGCAGGTCTGCCCCCGCGCCCCTTAACGCTTTACTTTAGCCCTCGCTCGGTGCCGGGTGTCGTGAAGCCCCAAGCTCCCCACCTCCCTCTGCCTAACCTGTTCTGTCCGTCCTGTCGCTTCCTCCCACAAACCGCCACCGCTCTGCAGAAGCGTCCTTACCTGCGCCAGGATGACTACGTCCTGACCCGTGACTGGGTCCACTGCCCTCGTGGCCCAGACCTGCCAACACAATCATCACCGCAGGGGTATTTGAGGACTCCGATTCTCCTTGGTCGACCTGATCTGAGTGACCTAGGTCGATCTGGTCTGGGCTACGATACGATACAGGTCTCGCCACAAACAATCTGGGCCATGCAGTACTTGGCCGCGGACTAGATTCGCGTAATCCTAATTGTGCTTTCTTCGAAACCACGTGTCGTCAACGAGAGTTACTGTCCAATCGTTGCAATTTGATTCTGGTGGCAAAAACATAACGCAGGTGATACGGCGGGGTCAAGTGGATGACACCTCATTGTTTGGGGAGGTTAGCGCGCGCTTGTGGACCGGCCAAACTGCAGCACGAACGCAATGACAAGCACCCCGGTGCAGCATATCCCATGCGGAATTTCCCGCCCACCTCGTGCCAGTGCTCTTCGATCGGTCCAACACTCGCTGACGCCTCTCCAGGTGAAGACAGCAGCTCACTTGCTTCAAAGCAGGTACCCGCACCGCCAACGCTACGGGACTCATTCACGTCTTCCATGCCCCCATCACCACTGCCCAGGTATAGGGTGCTTCTGGATAGCCCGCCCGAGCCTTTGTTGGTTGCAATCGACCGCACCGTCGTCGTCGCAACCACACCCGCTTTCCCATTTGTTGACGCTGCTACCGCTCCTTCCTCCAGCAAGCCACGACGGATATCAAGTGAGCGCCTTAAGGAAACTGCTCCCCCGAAGATGAGGCCACGGCGAATATCCAACGACGACCTTGAGGCCACAACGGCAGTGCACGGCAAGCCCCGGCGGTTGTCCAGTGACGCTCTTGGCGCCATCCCTCCATTCGCAGCCCGACCGCGATGTCTGTCGAGGGACAGCCTGGGAACTGTTGCCTCGGCAGATCTTAAGCCATAGCTACTCCCAAATGAAGACAATGCAGCTGTTGCAACTGATCTTAGGGTCCCCAGACCCCGCACCTGGGACGCCGGGGGCCCTAAGCTCAGCCCTAACGGCGACGCTGTCCCGAGCTCACGCGCCAGCGACGCTGCTTCAGAGATACGCTCCAAGTAGGGCTCCTGGGGTGCGCCACCATCCCGCTGCACACCATCTACTGTGAAAAATCCCGAACACAGCTCTTTGCCGTAAGCCGCTTCGGCATCCACTGACCCCAGCCCGGACAGCAACCGCATGACACCACCTCCTGTGGCATGGGCTGCGCCGCCGATCGTGTCACGCTCAGAGGTGCCGCTTTGGCAACACGCCACCGCCCCAGCCGCTCCTGTTGCCGTTGCGCCACCGTCGCCGCCGCCGCCGCCGCCGCCGCCGCCGCTGGCGCCACCACCACCGGTAGTGTCCTGCTTCGCGGTACCGGTGGTCCGCTCCCCCGCACTGGCCGTCACAATATAGGTCATGCCGCAGGCAGGATCAGCGCCAGACCCGTTAAGTGATGTAGACGTCACCGATGCCAGGCGCGTGCCGTCTCTGGGGCCCTGTGTAAGGTCCTTCTGTGCGTAGCCATGCACAGCAGGCAGCAGCATATCGGTGGGCTTGACGGCCGCAAGGTCCAGGTTCTGGTTATCGCTGACGCTGGCACGTGAGCCGCCGTTGGGAATGACACTCAGACACGCGCCGGTGGCATCGCCAGGACTGGACGAGGGCGCAATTATGTGAGTGGTACTGGGTTGGAAATGGCACGCTCCTCCCGTCCTGCACTCGTCATCTTGAAGCCGACAGACAGAGGCACCCGTGTCGTGGAGGCCGCCATTGGTTGGGAGGTGGGGAAAAGATCCACATTTTCCACCTTTGGCATCTTCCAGTTCCCTGTCAGGCCCTGCCGCCCCGTCAAAGCGCTCCCGAATGATAGCTTCCAGGGCTGATGGGGCATCCAGTGTCGGTCCAAACAAGCTCATCTGTCCCATCGGTGACGCTGTCGACAGGGCGGCCGTCCTCTCGTGCTCAATCTGACGCCGTTCTTCCTCCTGTAACTTCCCGGTTTTGATGTCTTCCCTGGGACAACGGCTCACGCGCTCCTGCGGCTGGAGGCGAGCTTGGGACTCCTGAATTTGCATCATGGAACTACTCACTCGCTGTTGTTGTTGTTGTTGTTGCTGCTGCTGCTGCTGCTGCTGAGGGTAGCGGTGGTGGTGGTGGTGCTGCTGCTGTACCGAAACCTGCTCTTGATGCCCGGACGGTGGCGGAAACGGCATGGGTTGCTGAAAGGCCGCCTGAAAGCCGGCGGCCGCAGGGCTGAGCTGTTTACCGTGGTCACCGTTCGCCCAGGTCTGGATCTGGGCTTGAATGCGTTGGGGCTGCGGCACTACGGGCGCTGGAGGCCTTGTCCGTGGCGGCTGCAGCGGTGGCGGAGCCTCCCACTGGCGGCTTGTCATCATGCGATCCTTGTTGGTGGACAGGGATCTCACCAGTGACGTTGAGGTACCGGGGCACGTCAGGGGCCCGACTGCAGTTGTTGCTGAGATGCTGGTGTTCGACGTGGCGGTGGTCTCCAACAAGAAACGGGAAGTACTGTCAACCACCCCGCCGCCACCGCGACGTGGCCCCGCCGCAAATCCCCCACGCAGCTGAGGAGCCTTCGCTAATGCATGCAAGGTTGCAGAGGAGCGGCCGGGTGCGATCAGCGGCTGTGGCGCCGCCGCTTGTGATGGCTGAAAGTTCTGATAGTTGGCTGCAGAGATAGTACCATACGCTGATGAAGAGAGCAGTCCTGCTCCGAGCATGCCGCTGCTAGTGGTTGTAATGGAATGGGTGGTGTGCGCGTCCGCCCCACGTCCGCCCAACCCCGGGCTGGGGCCCGGGGCTGGCTGGAAGGCAGGTCCGGAACAGGAAGAGACCATAGAGGGGAGCGATGCCATTAACGGCAGCTGCAGAGGACCCAATGAGAGGCTCAAGGTGCTGGTTGCCTGAGGGTGACCGGTGGGAGAAGATCAGATCGCAGGTATGATGGGCCTAGTGGCGGTGAATGGTGGGTGAGTGATGATTGGTTAACATAAGCTACCAGTAGGTCGTGTTGTGGAGCTCCAGTACGTAAGCAAAGAATGGGACACGAAGATTCCGTGGAAAGACTTGTGGAAATGGAGAAAAGCACAAGGAAACTGGTGAGAGCCAGGCTGTGGATAAGCGAGAGCGTGTGTATCTTTTGCTAGCGGTTCTGTTCCTCTTCCTCTTCCCTTTCCCCTTCTTCTTCACCTCCGATTCCCTAACCCCCCGCTTTCTCTTCCCTCCTGTCCTTCTCCCTCAACTCCTATCGTGACCCACTCTCCCTTCCACTTTTCAAGTCTGGTTCGCTGTCCCTCCCACCCACCAGCGGGTCGTTATGCTGTAACACCTGAGAGACCGGCTGCATCACTCCCGGCACCATTCTCCGGGACATTCTCCGGGAGAGTGCAGGTCCCGGGACCGCGTTGGTGTCCAGAAGCAGCTGCGCCCCACTCAGGCTGAGGCTCACATTACCAGATAGACCCCGCCGCAACAATTGACCATCCATTCGTGACTGCAGCAACAGAGACGGTGTTTGACCCTGACCCGAATGCACGGGTCCACTGGGGCCATCCAGAGCTATCGGAACCATGAACGTGAAGTTGGGCGCCGTTGCCGTGCTGGAGGGCTCCCCAGGGTCGTCCGTTTGCTCGTTCACATCTATACACGTTCCTGTGATGATGGTACTCGGCGCGCCAGAAACAGCAGAAGCAGCAGTGCCGTCGACACTCCCACTAGCATTCCCAGGTGTGTTGGGGCCCAGTGGCATCAAGTAAGGGAGTGCCCTCTGGCTGTTGATGCGCTTGCCCTTCCGTAGGGCACCGACAATGGGGCTGATGGCTCTTTCTCGAGAGCTTCTGGTCAGTGGAGAACCTAGGTCCTTGGTCACACCTTTGTGGCGGCTTAGCCTGCTGAGGCGGCCTTCCCACCCACCCCCATAACCACCGCCGCCACTGCCGCCGCTGCCGCTAGCGATACTCCCAGTAGAACGTGGTGCGTGCGTCATTGTGGTTGACCGCGAGAAGGGGAAAGCCAGGGTCCACGTTGAGACCGACACGGCCGCTGTAGCGATGGTCGCCCCTATGGCGTGCCGCTGTAACTTATTGCTGCTACTACTGCTGCCTCTGCCGCTGCCGCCGACGCCAAAGTCTGAAGCGGTGGCTGTGCAGACAGGCAGGCTTCGCCCGCTGGTCCCGGGCCCGCTGATGGAACGCTTAAGTGCGTTGAGGCCGCTAAACCCGCTGAACCCGCGATGCGGATGGAGCATAAGAGCCTTCAACGATGTCAGGCTCTGTCGACGGCGCTGGTCGTGACCGTCGCCGCTGCCAGTTCCGCCACCTACGGCATCGGCGGTGCACCGCAACTTGCAGGGCTCGAGGATCACTGCCGCTTTGTCTCTGTCCCCAAGTCCGTCCTGGCCTGATTGCCCAGTCCGCAACCTCCCACCCCGCTCCATTGCCCCACAGTCGTCATCGCGCCTCTGGCTCTCCTGTGCCACCTGCCCTTGATCCTGCTGCCGTCCGAGCTCCGGAGTGCTGGGCAAACTAGAGTCCCGAGAGGCACTATTTGCGTTGCCATGCTGCAGCGGGGTGAGGACGCCAGCCTTCAGGATACCCCGTTGCTGCATACCGTTGCTACCGCAGCCGTTGCTGTCTGCCTCGAACCGGGGACTGCACTGATCCGGTACCAGCACCTCTTGATTCGCTGACAGCTCTGGTTCCTGAGCTCTTCCGGCTTCTGAGGGTGAAGTGCAAGAGACATCAAATCGGGAGGCAAAGTTACAGGGATTTTGGAATGGATGCGTTTTCAAACAACTGGAAGGACTTTAAGGCACATTAAGGACAAAAGACGCTTAATGGCGAGCTGGCGCAGGCAACAACTTAACCCGGACGCCGCGGGTTCACTCACCCCATCTTCCACCTACAGGAATATTGATGAGTCATAGTACCACCTGTAGCACCTTAAACTTTAATCCAGGAGGGCCTTACGCGTGCAGCTAATCTCTGATTGCTGTGTAATTCCACTACCCACTTTCTGGATGCAGCTGCTGCTGGAATGGAGGCGGCGAGGGCGCTAGCGGGCGGTGTTCTGCATCGTCTCCATCATCGCCCTGTCTTTCACCGCCGCGAAGAGGTAGACTTAGCCGGGAGGAGCCGAACTCATTCCCCTGTTGTGGAATGTCTTTTGCCGCCGCAACGTGCAACTCCTCCATCACCCCCAGCTTCGTCTCATCCGGCTGAACAGTTGCCAGGCAGAGGCTGCCAGGTGGGGGCACCGGTATGACCCCTGCAAGCTCCATCCACAAGACATAAGATTTGCAAGGCGCGATAACTGTAACGAACTTGATAGGATACATGCAGCGCTACGTGTTTCCAGGCATGTCCAACTCAGCAGCACCGTATCCTTACGCGTCCATAAAACATAGAGTTTCACTGAAAGGATATTATGAATATGCCATATTAAATAGATTTGTCTATTCTTTCCCTGCTGGGTTTTAGATCCCGTTTCTGGTCTTCTGATGCCTAATGAGGCTCGCCCAATTCGGAGCGCCCGTTGCCCGTCTCTTTTTGCTCTGGTACTCACCCTTCCAGCACCTTCCCACTCCCCCGTTGTTCACGTCATCAAGCATGCGCTGCAGCTTGCAAGCATCGAGCGAAAAGATATGATGCAGGATGTCCAGGCCGCTAATTGCATCAGGCTCTTGCTTCCTGGTTCCGCGATAATGATCATGGCTTGTAATATTGCCATAGTACCGCATTGAGCTTGGATTTTGGTGAAGGACTTGAAAATCACCCAAGGAGAAAACGGTGACGATGGCCGAGCTGACGAACAAGACCTGACATGATGGGACATTAATCTCGTTTCCGATAATGCATTGTCGTTTACTATTCATATTTCTATGAATATTACTAAGGCGACGTGTTAAGTATTTAAGTCCTGCGATTCCGTTCCAAGCCAACGGAAAATCAAAACGATGGACTTACCATGGAATCCCGCATTTCCTGATCCAGGGCGCTGGAGTGCATGACAACCTACGTCCACAAGCAAGCCACGCCCTTCAAGCAGCTTGCATGTATGAGCTCACCTGATCCGACATTCTCAGTGCTGCTAAGAACTACGATTTACCTTGTTTATACCTATTACATTCTTAATCGTGGACTCTGGTGTCTGTTGTTGCTGCTGCTGCTTGTGCAGTGTTGTGACAGGATTGCCAGGCAACCCATCTTTCGTGCAGGAGTATGAAGGTGGGGCAATAACAAACCTTCTTTTTGAAACCTCGGTGTTCGTCGTGCTAAAGCAGCGAGCAACGGCATTATAGCAACTCCGAAGTAAATGCAGTCGCTTCTTTTCATTTCCTTCATTCGTCAATGAGCCTAACGCCATTTGTTAGATGCAAGTAATTTGATTGCAAAAACAGCTCGGGCGCGATATTTGGTGTTGCGTATGTACGGCTATAAAACGCCCGTAAGTTACATTTCTCCCGTAACTTAACGTACCTCAAAGCCTAAAGTACGTTCCGTGTACGTAAAAAATCACGGAACCTATTGCATTTGTAATTTATAACTAAGTGGATTCACCTCTATCCGGAAATTTCTTACTTCACGGCCAGCTTCGGCACGTGCCGGCACATATTCGTCTTGCCGAGCGCTCCAAGTTATCCGAATTGTCAGGCATTGATAAACATACACACAAAGCGATAGAAATTGGAACTACTTCTTATGAAAGAAAATTCGTCGTCACTGTTGATTTGTATGGTTTTAAATGTGCCGTGAAAAGGCGTGAAATGTACACACCGCGTATAAGAAGAAATCATCTGAATGCTTCAGTGTAACAATTTATAATACATATGGAAAGCATTGTCTTGCACCAGAGCATTCAGCACCAGAGCTGACGCAGGAATTGGACGAGCTGAGATGCAGTCGAGACGCCATGCCATGGCATATCCGGTCATACAGAGCTAGAGACGTCATGTACGGTGTTGAGGTGCACCATATTTTGCATCTCTTTCGGCAGCAAACTAGAATACAAGGTACTACCAGAGCCGAGAGCTGGGTCACTCCGCTCGTACGGCAGCCATTTTGCGTCGACTGAAGCGAAATGCGTCTTTGGAAAGATAAATAATAGGCTTTAGAGCGTTAGTCAAGGTTGTCAGTTTCCTGAGAAATATGGAGGTCGCAATTAATCACCAACTGTACCTGTATATGTATATGTAACTGTATCTGCGCGACAACACGCTTCGCTTTGGGTCTAGGAAGGTCTACCAGCTTGTAATCCGCCCTTCCCAAATAGATTTGCATGTACAACTTATTTATGCGGCACTTATTTAGCGATCCTTCCTACTGTTTGGGCAGGAAAGGACGAATTCATGGATTCGATGGGGCCGTTTGTGCAGCTACAGGCTCATACAGGCTGCGCATCTGGCCAAATATCTTGGTATTATCATATAGTTAGCTGCTCAGGCCGCGCTTGATTCAACATCGTTGATAATTTGGACTTATTTGGACTTCGGACTGTCAAATTAATTGTTACAAGGCCAGGGACAATGGCCAGTTTGCCCATACATACCCCGCCAGCACAGCACACACGGCTATGCTGATGTTCACACACGGAATTCCAGCACAGCGGGCACCGATCACCACAACAAACGACATGGAATACAACATGTGGGGAATGCTGCTGCGTGGGTCCCCACGTTTCTGATAACACGCGCAAAAATGCTGCACCCGCTGCTGCCATACCAGTCACACCCTTGCGTGGTGTTGCCGCAGAGGCCTTCACTGCTTTCAGTGCATTTGCGGCATCAGCCTTGCGTTCCTCACGGACAGCCTGGGCATCTGCAGCATCCTTGGCGCTCAGCAAGCTGGTGTGCCGTAACAGGCACGTGATATTGGCATGTACGTACTTAAGGAAAAGCAGCTGCCGTAGGACGCTATCTGCAGGTGACTTATCAGCTAGGGTGGCATACTATGGTAGCTCATACATACACCCCAATCGAATCACACATGCCACAGAATGCCAACCAGAGCTCCTGGCTGCACCGCATCGTATACAGCTATTGCTGTACCGCCATTTCTCCCAGGCTGCTAACCACACTGGCTGAGCTTGTCCACTTCAAGAACTGCTGCTGAACCCCCATAAGGAAGGCACCCACGGCTGGCTTTACTACTATCTGCTGTCCAAGTGGCATAGCTTCACGTCCTCCGTACATAACCCAAACCACATGCCCCCAGGGGCATTCCATGCCAACATGCCCTACCTAAGCCCTTTACCCGTTCCGCCCATCCAACCTAGCAGATCTATATCTTACAGATTTTCGTACATGGCATGGTTTCTGCCGTTACGGCGGTAGGATAGAACCACCCCACGTGTTGTGCTACGGTTAGTTTTCCGCCGACGCGTAGGTCGATGTGATCCTACAAGGCGAAGTGCTATTGTGATGAACACATTGCATATAAATGAATCTGCATGATATAAATGTATTCGTGTACATTTATATATGCATTCGGCATGTTGTCATTATCCATCGCGACATCGCACCATGGCAAATCCGCCTAGCATGCATGAAAGCTCGAGGCATTGAAGTGCGCATTATGCTCGTGCTACGAAACGATAAGTAATATTATCCGATATAATATTACTTCATTAAAGCACACGTTGAGAGCGCCGCACTTGTCGCGATGCATGCCCTGCAAACCGGATATCGTTATCCGGACCCTTGCATCATGCGAATGCCGGAAAGGCTTATACGTTGTTATGCGTAGACATCGCCTAGGCGCAGTAGGGTTGTCACATCTAGGATCGGCCTCCTAATGTGAATCGTACGGCACTGCGATGCTGCGAGTATAACAGATGCGAGGACGGCTAAGCTAAAGAAGACATTCGATACCGGAGAACACTCGTGTGTTCTATATTACTATTTCTATACACTATTCTGCTTAGCCCGAGCTAAGCCTGAACTTCGCTAATCACCGCCGCGTGATGATTGCTTGCTTCCGGCGCTGACGGCGATTTCGTCCATTGCATCATTCGGATCCGTAAGACTGTAAGTTATATCTCTCTTCGTCTTGAAGTCTTCCGCTGTCTCTGTTTGCTCTCGCTTGCCTTGCTGTACTTGCAAGTGCTCGCGCATCGGTGTCGAAAGTCCCCAGACGTGCAGATACTTATGAGCAAACGCGAACGAGAGGTACAACAATTTGGTATCGAGACAGGTTCGTTGCCTAACTGTCTCTCTTTGTCTAATCGGAAGTAGGTTCTTTCTATGGCGAGTTCCAGCGACGAACCACGAGGACCGCTAGATACTTTTGCCGAAGACCTAGGCCGCGCCGTTTTGGACGCCGCCGCTTCCGGTTTGTAATTGTTTAATTGCTTTTGCTTAGATTGCTGCACTTGTTTTGTAAGTGTACGCTCTGAGTCGCAGGTAATCTCAGTGCACCGGCATTGCTTGCCGCGGCGACTGAGACCGGCGTTCGTCCGGACCAGTTGGCGACTCTCATTGCCCAAACTACGGAGATCAGGACTCAGCTGGGCAATTACTTGCTGAGTTTGCTGAATCTTCTCAAGAGTACTGTCGGTAGGCTCACCGAATCGCTTTGTACTCTTGCCTTTGCGATAGAAGTCGGCTTCTATTACGCAAATCTAGGGTATCGTTTAGTGCTTCATGTCCGTGGAACACGACGATACGCCGCACACTAGCCTAGCTAGCCAACCCGATTTCGTTGTAGCTGCTAGAGCGCCGGATAGAGGTCTTGAGACTGTTGGCGCGCGAGCCACTCAAGAGCCCCTTTTCCTTCAGACCCCTGCTCACTTAATTGTGCCGCATTCAGCAGTGAACACGAATATGGACAACACTGCTGGACCAAGGGTTCTGCCATTACCTCAAGCTCGAGGGCATGATGACATCCCTGAGGTGATGAGATTGTCGATTCCCGTTCCTAGGCTCAATATTTCGCTGACCGACAAGACACCAGGGCATAGCATAGCCGATGCAACTCGTGCGTACGTGCGTGACGCTAAAAAGTATCTCCAGGCTGTTCATGGTGGCGATAATGACGGTATCAGGTGTCTCTTCGTTGGTAACACCCTCGAGGGCTCAGCGAAGGACTGGTATCGCAATTGGACCAACGCCCGGGGCAACTATACTTTTGACGAGTTGGTCGCCGCTTTGCTCGCACGATTCGCTACTGAGGTTCAAGCACGCGATGTGGAAGCTCGTAAGGTTTTGGCAGCTGGTAGCTACCACATGCGTCGGGATGAAAATGTACCTGCGTACCAGTCACGCTTCGAAGCACTTGTGACTCCCATTGCTGACCTCACCGAATCTGAGCGTGTCTTTTGGTTTAGGCGAGGCCTAACGAAACTTTTGGCTAAATGGTGCGCTACTGACTTGGTTGGAGCGCAGATCAAGTCGTATGACGCGTTGGTCGCTTTCGCTAAGGGCGCGGAGATACGACTCCTTGCCGGCGAGGAAGAAGTCAAGTCTGCCCCTCGTGCAAATGCCGTGCAAGTGCAGGATCCGCTTGGGGAAGCTGTAGCTCTCGACCAGGACCTCGGCGCGACCCGCCCCACGCCTACTGCCGCGACGCGACGCAGCAACGGGCAACGCAAGGCGCGTGGGGGCGCTAGCTCGGGTGTCCGTGGTACAGGAGGAGCAGGTCCGAGCTCGGACCCAGCTAGGAACAGGAAGCGTGGTGGTGCGCCGTCGTCGGCAGCCGCACAGCGTTCCGACCCCAACGCGAAGCGTACTCGTACGGACGACACATTTATGCCAAAATGGAATTGCAATCGTTCCGAATTCGAGCGTCGAAAATTGGCCAACGTTTGTCTACGGTGTGCGGAGAGCCATTCTACGAAGGATTGCCCTCTAATGCCGCCGTTTGTACCTCAGCCGAAATAGGGGCTTGCCCGGGTTCCTGTGGAGGGGGCACCACCCGGGATTTCTGAACTAACGCGTGGTCGGTGGTCATCCTTACGGCCAGCCGTTAAGGCATTGTTGCCTTGTGTACTTGGACACATCGAGCGAGTCATTGCGCGACGTATCACGCTTGACGGACGCACGGGACTTCTCTGCTTCGACCCGTTGTGTAATTTGTTTACACCTCGCCGTCCCCTGTCGTCTATCGATCTGTCTAACCACGTGGTTTTGTTCATCCCCTCGTCTCTGCGTGAGATGTCGGAACAGTTGGCCATATACAGGAGGTGTAGGCGTCAATATCCAGGCACTGCTGCATGTGTTTTACTCCCCGCTTTCTGTCGGCGCAAGGCAGAGGCATCGTTAAGGGGTATGCGGCATGTCCACCGGTTCGAGCCGGGCACCGTTTTGTTTAATGGTGTGGATTGGGAGGGTACGCTGGCTCCGTGGCCATGCCTATCCTACTCGGTTGACGTTTGGTACGAAGCTCCTGATGGGGGTGCCGTTGGTTACGGACCCGCCTTAAGTGCACTGACGTTGTCTGCTGGGCAGTCGCTCGTAGATAACCGTGTCCCTGTGGTTCAGATCGGTTTGAATGGCCGTACTCTGAAGGCACTTGTTGACACCGGTGCCAGCGACGACTTCATCTCTGTCGCAGAGGTGAACGCGCTGGGGTTGTCCCCAGAGTCGTCTGATTGTCCACAGGTTACCCTTGCTGACGGGGGTAAGCATCCCATCGTGGGCAGGATTACCCTTAGCCTATCGTTAGGCCCTTTGCGTGTTGTGACCCGGCCGTACGTGCTGCAGGGCTTAGCAGAGACTGCACCGTACATAATGGGGTCGTCGACATTACGACAGTACCGCGCGCGCATCGACATGGAGACCGCAACCCTGCATATGTGCAAGGGTACTCTGTCGATTAAGGTACCTTTCCTGTCGTTCGAACATGTCACACCAAAGGAGGGCGAAACTGAGGCGGTGCCTATGGTTAATTTCGCTGTGACCGCAATGGCCGCGCGAATCGAACCAGAGCTAGTCGGGCGTAAGGAGGCCGTCCGTTTGTTACGGAAGGGTGCCCACGGACTGCTTTTAAGGCCGCGGGTGAGCTGTTGTGTCACCACCGCGCAGATTTCTGTGGATCCTGAGGTTGAGGCCCTACTGTCGCAGTATGAGGACGTCTTTAAAGATATCCCTGGCCTACCACCTATGCGTCCTGTTGATCACACAATCCCTCTCATGCCTGGAGCGCAGCCTACGGCCCGGCCAATGTACAGGTTGAGTCCATTGGAGCTGGACGAGGTGAAGCGCCAGGTGACGGATTTGCTCGCGAAGGGTATGATACGCCCCAGCACATCCCCGTATTCTGCACCGATTTTGTTTGTCGGTAAGAAGAATGGGACCTTGCGCATGTGCATCGATTACCGGGGGTTAAATGCGAATACGGTGAGAAATCGCTACCCTTTGCCACGCGTTGACGACCTGTTGGATAAGCTGAAGGGCTCGGCTTATTTTTCCTCAATTGACTTACAACAGGGCTACAATCAGATTCGCATCGCTGCCTCTGATATCCCGAAAACCGCTTTTCGGACGCCCTTCGGTCACTTTGAGTATACGGTCCTATCGTTTGGTTTGACTAATGCCCCTGCGACGTTTCAGGCGGTTATGGACCGAATGTTTAGGCCGTTTATCGACAGGTTCGTTGTTTGCTACCTGGATGACATCTTGGTATATTCTAAAACGCGCGAGGAGCACTTGGAGCATCTTCGGCTCGTGCTCGACGTTATGAGGCGGGAGCAATTGTTTGCTAAACGCGCCAAATGCTTTTGGGCGCAGCCTCAGGTGGAATATTTGGGTCACATTGTGTCGGCCACCGGTGTGAAGATGGACCCGCGGAAGGTCGCCGTGGTTCGCGATTGGCCCGCGCCTCAGAACCTCACGGAGCTGCGTAAGTTCCTTGGCTTGACCAATTATTTCCGAAAGTTCATTGAAAAATATTCCATCATTGCGGCCCCGCTTACTAACTTAACTCGCAAAGGCGTTTTCGTTTCGCTCAAGTCGTGGACGTCGCAATGCCAGCGGGCATTCGAAGAGCTCAAACGAATCATTGCCGAAGATGTCACCCTTGCATTCCCTGATTACTCGTTGCCATTTCGTGTTGAGGTAGTGTCTGATGCCTCAATATTTGGAAGCGGCGCTGTATTGTTACAGGAAGGGCGACCGATCGCCTTCACGAGTAAGAAGTTTTCTGGTGCGGAAATTCGCTACACCACCGGGGAACAGGAGCTTCTGGCCGTGCTGCATGCTTTAAAGGAATGGCGCTGTTACCTCGAGGGACGCCCGTTTACTTTAAAGACTGACCACAAGCCCCTAACGTTTTTGCAAAGCGTTCCGACGTTGAACCGCCGTCAAGCTAGGTGGATGGAATATCTAGCTAGGTTCAACTGCACCTGGGAGTATATTTCTGGTAAATTGAATATTGCCGATGCTCTCAGTCGACATCCGTCGCTACACGCTGCAATTTTGGCAGCGCCCGTCGTGCGGCCGCGTAGCGAGGAGGTTCCGATCGCGACGGACCTCGCGGAGCGGTTGAAGGTTGCCTACAGCGCAGACGCCTGGTTCGCGGACCCGGCTAATGTAGAAAACCTTCGCAAGCAGAATGGCCTTTGGCTACGGACGGAGGGTGCAGCTACGCAAATCGTCGTTCCGAACGACGACGCGCTACGCTACGACATCCTTGCGCGGTTCCACGAGGACCCGTTAGCAGGACACCCTGGTAGCAAGCGATTGATCGACTTGGTGCAACGTTCCTTTTGGTGGCCTCGTTTGGCTAAGGATGCGGCGAACTTCGTCCAGACATGCAGTCTGTGCCAGCGCAATAAGGCTTTGTCCGGTAAGGGCCATGGGTTGTTGCAACCGTTGCCTGTCCCGGATGCGCCTTGGGAAAGTGTTTCCATGGACTTCGTAGTCGCGCTGCCCAAAACTGAGGGGGGATACGATGCGGTGTTCGTAATGGTCGATCGTCTGACTAAGATGGTTCATCTAGCACCATGCACATCATCCTGCACGGCTGAGCAAACTGCACGTTTGTTTTTCGATAATGTGGTTCGGTTACACGGGATTCCCAAAAATGTGATTTCGGACCGCGGTGGGCAGTTCACGTCTAAGTTTTGGGAAGCGCTCTGCAAACTAGTTGGCATGCGCGTCAACCTGAGCACGGCGTATCACCCGCAGACTGATGGTCAAACCGAACGCACAAACCGCACGTTGGGTGATATGTTGCGCAATTATGCTGGTCGCACACCACTCGTTTGGGATACGTATTTGACTGCGGCAGAATTCGCGCTTAACAATGCTGTTAACCGCTCTACAGGCAAAAGTCCGTTCTTTCTTAACTACGGATTTCATCCCGCGCTACCCGTGTGGCGTGAGTTGGAAGTGAACGTGCCTGCTGCTAAACTTTTTGCCAAGTCTTTTATGTCCCGAATCACAGACGCGAAGTCGTGTTTGGATGCGGCGCAGCAACGAACGACGGAATACTATAACAAATCTAAGCAGGATGTGACGTTTTCGGAAGGGCAACTCGTGTTGCTAAGTACCAAGAACTTGCGTTCCTTGGCCGACGGATCCCGAAAACTCTTACCCCGCTGGATTGGTCCGTATCCTGTCATGCGCATGGTTGGGAATGTGGCTGTGGAGCTTGCATTGCCCGCTGATATGACCATTCACCCCACGTTTCACGTATCGCTTGTTCGTCCGTATCGTGGTACGGAACCCGTCCCTGAGCCTGCTAACGCCCCCGCAGCGATCGAACCAGTTCCCGAGACCTGGATCGCTGGTAAACAGAAGTTTTACGATGTGGAGCGGGTGTTAGATTATCGCGCGCGTCGTGTGGGCCGACACCGACGTAAGCGAACAGTACACGAGTACTTGGTTAAGTGGACAGGGTATACCGACGAGCACAACTCATGGGAACCGGCACGCAACTTCTCACAGGACATGAAACCCCTGCTCGAAGAAGCCCGCAAACGTGCCACGCAAACCCAATGACCCCTGCAGTCGATGCTGTATGATGCAGCGAGGACGCTGCATACGGGAGGGGGGATAATTGTTGTGCTACGGTTAGTTTTCCGCCGATGCATAGGTCGATGTGATCCTACAAGGCGAAGTGCTATTGTGATGAACACATTGCATATAAATGAATCTGCATGATATAAATGTATTCGTGTACATTTATATATGCATTCGGCATGTTGTCATTATCCATCGCGACATCGCACCATGGCAAATCCGCCTAGCATGCATGAAAGCTCGAGGCATTGAAGTGCGCATTATGCTCGTGCTACGAAACGATAAGTAATATTATCCGATATAATATTACTTCATTAAAGCACACGTTGAGAGCACCGCACTTGTCGCGATGCATGCCCTGCAAACCGGATATCGTTATCCGGACCCTTGCATCATGCGAATGCCGGAAAGGCTTATACGTTGTTATGCGTAGACATCGCCTAGGCGCAGTAGGGTTGTCACATCTAGGATCGGTCTCCTAATGTGAATCGTACGGCACTGCGATGCTGCGAGTATAACAGATGCGAGGACGGCTAAGCTAAAGAAGACATTCGATACCGGAGAACACTCGTGTGTTCTATATTACTATTTCTATACACTATTCTGCTTAGCCCGAGCTAAGCCTGAACTTCGCTAATCACCGCCGCGTGATGATTGCTTGCTTCCGGCGCTGACGGCGATTTCGTCCATTGCATCATTCGGATCCGTAAGACTGTAAGTTATATCTCTCTTCGTCTTGAAGTCTTCCGCTGTCTCTGTTTGCTCTCGCTTGCCTTGCTGTACTTGCAAGTGCTCGCGCATCGGTGTCGAAAGTCCCCAGACGTGCAGATACTTATGAGCAAACGCGAACGAGAGGTACAACACCACGTACCGTGCAAGCCCAGACTAGAGGGGCCAAGATACTTGCGCAGCACACGTGACAGTGTGTGCCGTAGAAACATATTTTACGTTTCCAAAGGAGTAAGCAGTTTCTGAACAAAGCCCTAATCCGTTTCGAAGGCACCGTGACCGCGATGCACTAGATAATGCAAAATGACAACCACGCCTCAATTGTACAAAAAGGTCTCAGATATGCCTTGTCGATCGATCCGTAACGTTGCACATATTTTGAAACTGCAAAAGAGTCTTGATTCGGAGCTTGGAATGACGAGGCTAAAGCTACTGCCATGACAATTTGAAGGGAGTCGTCGAGCTTTGAAACGTCTCGTAGAGTTGCATAATAAAACAGAAGTAATAGAAGGCATATACAATATTAATCCACTAATAATTAATTCTCCTTGTGCTACGATCCAAGGCTTTGATAATCCATTTCTTGGTTTTTTTTTGACTGGACGAAATGCCACATCTCATCAAATGATATCTCTTTGATAGAGTTTGCTATATCTGGTTCAGGCATCACTTCTGCTGTAGATCTAATCCACTTATATGTAGTGCCACGAGATACCCCAAAGAGCTTCCCTAGGAATCCAAATGATGCCTTACATAGAGAGTATAGTATTACAGAAAGTGCTTTCTTCACTTCCGTGTCTTGATTACTTCGTCTATCTCCGACTATAAAATTATATCCGCAAGCCTTGCATCTATACCTTTGCGACTTGCGCACTATCCCATTTTTGATAATTTTTGCGCTATTACAATTCTTACAATTAGACATTATGAACCTACTGCTATGTTTACACGGTAAGTTAGTATATCACATGTCTATCTTTAAGGTAACATTCTTATTATTATATCTGTACAACATAATAGTCATATAAATTTCATATCAATACACCATATATATAGTATATATACTACGACTCTCGACTAGCACACGCCCAGTAGAGCAGCGCAGAGCTTTTATTTGTATTTCTAATATTAAACATTTTGTATTCAAAAGTGCTTATCTCCCTTGGGGCTTTTGATGATTGTTCCTGATTGAAGCAAAGTAATGCGTCTGTTGTATATGGTACCCACGAAGGGTGGTATCAAAAGATACCGGTTGTTGTGCCAGAGCCCGATTAAGTAGAGCCGCCGACTAGGTCGTACTTGAGAGACCATAAGGCCTCGAACCGGGCGTGACCTTCAGAAGTCACCACTACAACCGGAGATTCAGTGAACCAGGAACCAGATGTTCCACCATTTACCATTCAGGCGGTAAATGGCCCATTCCATACAGGTTATGGAGTAACCGACAGGTTCGGATGTTTCAGGAAGTCGGTTAGTATTGGTCGTCGACAGCCGAGACCAAATCCACAAATCGAATGCCAGATGGAAACATGAAACAGTTAATATGATAATTAAATATATTATAATATAAAATAATAAACAGATAATTATTATATCTTAATGAATTACCGAAATGCATTAAGGATACAACAGCGTCATAAAATGGACTGAAAATAACACCGGTATTTTGTAAAAATAAGCCCCAAGTTTATTATAATCGAGTAATTAGATGTTAACATTTTACTATTGAAAGAATGGAAAACAACGATTACCCTAGTGATGGTGATTGATTATCATTACAAACTCTTAAGGGCTCGTAAAGCCCCGGACGAGCCTATAAAAAGAGGAGGCTCAGACGGCTGCGCGAGCTAGCCGTACGATGAGAAAAAATAACGTGAAATGTGATTAGTTAAAAAACTCCATCGAAACAGGGAAAACGCAGAGAGAGAGAGGTTCGGCAGTGCCAAGTTAAGTCATGCCCACATTCAAGGACGATGTTGGATAATGATATTGATCGGTCTGTACATGCCGCTGCGCAGCGGCCATGCATCAGCCATCACCAAAGTTGCACACATGTATTGCCGCCTGCCTCATTCCTTAAAGCAATACCTACCCTCGCATAATTGCAAGGATACATCGGCCGCCGCGCAAGGGCACTGATCATGAATGGTTGCAGCTCACCGACGGAGCAACAGACATACGAAAACCTGAACCGATGAATGCACTTCAATTGTACGATGCAGAGCACGGAAATAGGATTAATCACCCCCTGGGGTGGGTGGGTAAATACAACCAGATGCACATTGGGGCAATCATTACACGACATGGGCAGTCCCTGCCGACCTCGCCCGGGCACCGGATTTAAAGACCTAGCCTCAGTTGGACCAACTCCCAACTAATATAACTGCCCCGGCACGCCGGCACAAACAACGGCACCGTCTTGTACAGTTGCACTCACCTGCACCTCCGCGACAGCGGCCGAGAAAGCTTGGTGAGCGGACCTGCAGCCACCTTCACCTGTTGTATGGCTGTCATGTGGATTACGGGAAGGATAAGAGCACGGGACATGAGACAGAGAAATGGTAGGGAGTCCTTGTTACAGCCCCGATACATCACCGGTCATCATGCATACACGGTATAATATTTCTCAAACATAACATCATTTATACATCTGCGTATGTTCTATAACATATATAACATATATGCGAGCTTTGCGGTTGGATCAAAAATCCAGAACTAGATTACGAAAGGGCTGCTTAAGTTCATTTGCTTTTCCAAACATTGTACCAACTGGCTGGACGTAATGTTTTGCACAGAGCCGAACATTCCCACCTGCCGTATGAATGACCAAGCTCCCTCCCTGTCACCGCTACTGGCATCTGCCGCCGCCACCGCATCGTTGACACCCTCCGTGTTTTCGGCACTCATGAAACCCAGCAGGTACTCCCGCAGCGCGGGGGCCTTGGACCCGCCCGTGTAGGTCTCAAGTACGACACTGATCTGTTGGCGTGAGGGGATTTGGGGCAACGTTGGTGTGATACGGCGGACGGAGGAGCATTGTATGAAAACCGAAATGCTAAGACTTTTCCTCTGACCCTCCGGCACAGCGCATGTACATATTGCACTGCAGCGACGAGTTTGAGTTGTATGATCTCGTACGGGATACTTACCTTTTGTTGCCATGATCTCCCTATTTGTTGCCACCGCAAACATCAGGAGAGTTAGCATAGACAAAACAACATTAACCAGGAGGAAACTCGGACTGATACACAAATGGCTTACAGAGCGTGGTGGTCACCTGGGAGTTGCAACAGATCGATCTTGGGTGCATGGCAAAGGACGTATCCAAAGGACGAAGAACGGATCTCGTATTAACTTTCGTAGAACTAAACCCTTAGGTCTTTCGATCAAAAAGTTAACTTGAGAGCCATGTGACAATTTGCACAATGCTTTCTGCTCTTAAATCACTTCCAAGATTGGGACTCATGTCCGGAACCCGTACACCTCATCGCATTTCGGATACGCCAGTATCTCAACCACTTCGGTACGATTCACTTACAAACGAATGATGACAAATAAAACATTTTCGTTAAGCCAAATCGTTTGCGCAAATTAGTTCCGCAAGAGGATGATTCAAAGTTCAAAACATGCCATTTGTCAGTATGCTCACGCGGAAATATGTAATGCATCAAGTATGTACCTGTTAATGTGTCACGACAGCGGATCATTAGCGTTACTTCTCAGAGGACACTACGCCATATTTATTCCACTCGAATCCATTTCGACCTTTCTCCACTCTCATCAGCGAATTCGTTCTACGCGCACAGGTGTCTTCCCATCGCGACAAACCACCTCTCGACCGCGGGTCCCATCGTCGGGTTCAGGTTCTGTATCATGCTCCTTTCAATACAGCCGGCAGTACATGCGTCTGCACGAAGTTTAGGGGCTTCAGGGATACCGCACCGCCCGCTTCATGTTGACACCAACAGTCCCGCAAACACATTTTATTCGCCGGCATGGTGCTGATACCGTTACCCTGCCACTGATGCTGCTGCATGGACCCCCTCCCACTGTCAACTACAGTGAGGCGGCATTGTTTCTAAATCAGCGGCTTCACTAATGCCGCACCTGTCTGAACATTTCCTCCAAGGTCGAGGTCAGGGCCGCTGGCGCCAGCAGCACTGGATAACTCAAAACACTGCAGGACCCTACTCGCCGTGATGCGTATCTCTTTCCAGGCGGCCTCTACGTGCTCGAGCTGGGTGGTGGCACTGCCCACTGCCAGGCGCAAAGTGAACCGACCGCCCAGCTCTGTGTGGATCAGAAACAACCGCCCGCTAGCGTTTATCTCCTCCAGTAGCGCCTCGTTCACCTTACATGGCACATCACGAAGCCTGGGGCGAGATAGAGGATAGGATGCTCGATGGGTGGTCCAAGGAAGGGCTGAGGGAAGTCACCAACGCACTGTCAGGCGGCTACCAACTTCGGGATCCCAGTGGAGGAAACCGCATGGCGAAATCAGGACACGGTGATTTGTTCTCCTTCCACACATCCACCTCCGGGACTGGGCTCCCGTACAAATATGCAGATACAGACTTACTCTGTGAGTTGATTGCAGCGCATGCTGGACATGCACCATTGGACAGCCTTTATCAGCTGGTCTGCGTGAGCCGGTCTTGTCCAGAATGTGCCTGATACTCACCTGAAGCACACAAGGCCGAAGCGCTGGGGCGCGGCCAGCTCAAATCGGGGGTCTGAGTCCACTGCCGCAGCAAAGACCTGAGCTAGCGCGATGTGGTGTCGTAGGTATGACCGCAGCTTCTCCGAGCCGTACATCCGCAGCACGAAGTACAGCTTCAGAGACCTTGGGGATGTGGGCGGAAACGGGGAAAAGGTGCGGTTACCCACGGGCAGACAGGCTCATTCAGCCGTTCGAATAAGCCACCGACAAAACGTTACTCCCATACAGCACGCGAAGTTGCAATCTCAAAGACAAGAAACTTTATTATGCCTGTTGCAGCAAAATATGCAAAATGCGATTAAATGCACTGCATGCCGACGGGGAACAGCATTCACGCCGGGGAAGGTGAGCAGAGGAGTGCATAACCTGAAGAAGTCAGTTGAATATAGAAAGGCAAGGGCCATGAGGAGGTTTCACAGTGCCGCAAGACCATCCGTGGGCAGCCAAATGCAGGCTGGCTTCGGCCCTGCCCACTCCCCTACGGGGCCTTCCAGACGCAACCTTTATACTGCTGCAGCACCACCAATATGCAGTCCAGATAACTGTGAGACCTCCTGCGCCTTGGTACTGCAGTCCAGTGTGCGGCAACCCACCTGAATCTCCGACCCAGCGGAATCTGCCAGTCCTTGTAGTCCAACGCGTTACCAGTGGCCTTCAAGCGGTGACATCGGGAGAGGCAAACAGAATAGAGGATAAAAAGGGGAAATAGCAACCGCATTTCTAAAATTACAGTGCATGTGCAACATTTCGACAGCTGCTTCTAGACATCTCGACAAACTGAAACGTAGGATTTTCTGGGATGGATAAATTTGCGCCAAACATTGCCGGAGTGGTGGGTGACGCAAAAATGCAGGGGACTGCTTTCCGGCAAACAACACCTCAAGTCGCCAGTACCAGCGCAATGACAGCAGATGGGGACAGTGTATGAGTCATTGAGAGGCGCAGGGATTTAAAACAAGAAATGCCGTCCTACGCCAGCCATTTTAAATCACTCATCCATCTCTGCCCCTACCCTGAGGAAAACGGGCGTAAGACTGAGAGCTTCCTTGAGAGGACCCGAGTCCGCCACCCACAGCGCGCAGCAGTCAAAGGTGGTCAGCAGCCACTTATGTGGATTGAACGAAAATGAGTCCACGTGGTCCAGGCCCTGGAAGTGGATCACCCGCTGCTCAGGAAGTATTGCGGCTGAGCCCGCGTAGGCCGCGTCCACATGCAGCCAACAATCGTTGCTAAGGCCGTCATTATCGTTGGATGAGGGAAGGAGGCAAGGAAAGACGATTACAGAAATCCAGGATCTAAAAAGCGCTCGAGAGTGAATATATATCACTTCAGATGGGGTCAGGGTTGGGTGTGTCGGGAGAACGTGCCGAAATTTAAGAATATGTCAAAAACAGCAATTCAGTATTTCCTTAATACAAAGAGAGGCGAAGCTAGAACCTGACAAAAAATGCTGGCTTGGGCTTGAGCGGTGTGTCAGCTGGTCGCATTGTTCCCTGTTGGGTCGTGCCCTGAGCCCCCCAGCGGTCAAACCATGCAAGCTCCTTGGTTCTCGTGATCAGCGATGGCTCTGCCAGGTTGGGCGAGAAACCCTTTCCTGCATGATGCACTACTATACCCATGCTGTACCTAGATAGTGCTAAGCTGAGATGGTGCTGAGATTCGCTTCTTCCTCCGCTGAACCCACGCAACCAGTTAAATGTTTAGGATGACTTATCCGTGTCTTCCCTTGCACGTGTGGCTATAGTATGTGCCTTTTGATAAAAGAAGTTATACCAGGGGCGCGTGCAAGGTGAATGGTGTGCGGGTAGGGTTTGCTTGATGGCAGTAATCTTGCTGAAGTGGGCTCGTGTGGGACGGTCACACAGCAGCACAGCTGGACTGAGCTAGCAAAAGCATGGAGACTCCGTCCCCAAATGTAATTTAATATGGCCGATGGACTAGTCAGCGCCTGCTTGGTCTGAGGTTCACTTAAGCCCCCTTGTACGTGCCAATAGTCCAAACGTTCTATGATGTCAAAGCACACGCAACTAGCATGAACAGTTCAATACACAATAATAGCAAGTTATTAGCGCAGGTGTGCGGCCTGCATGAGCCTGTAGCAGCACAACCTTTCCCATCATGACCACGGAGTCGGCCTTTTTTTCTAAAAGCTACGCTAAATGCAGCGCTAAATAGCATTGGTCCCTCTTACCATAGTTTAGCTCAACATGTATTTGGGCAAGCTGGAAAACTCTAAATGTTTCATAGCACTACATAACTTCCTAAAGCCTAATTTTTTAGCTTCCCGAAGACGAGTTTATTACCCAGTACGGTACTCCGCCCAAGCATCCTCACCACGTCGCCACGTCCGCCAATCTCCCCACTGGGTCCACGGCACAGGAGCTGGTGGTGCCGATGGTGGCCATCACAAAGCAGGGGATTAAACCCGCGGACAAGTCGGCAAACATGGCAGTCTAAAAGGGCAACAGTGTATGCAGGAATAACAACATACCCGTTAACTCTTGGATGGCGACAGGGAATCAGGAGCAAGGAGGAAGAGAGATGATGTCCCTTCATGAGATCCGATAGAAACGGTGTATGATGCTGCCAGGGGAACTAACCGAGTACATATCGAGCACGCAACAGGACACCGCGCTTGAGTCGCGTCAGCAGGGGACGGGACGTGCCCACCCAAATACTAGTTCTGTCATCGGAACCGGATTGCAAGTGGACCCTTCGGGGTTGGGAAATGCTGCTGGGTAAGATGACGAGAGGGGTTATGTGAAAATGTAACGCTCGCAAGCCTCATATTGAACCAGGAACAGGCTCCTGATCCCGCAAGTCCTCTGACATGGCATCGAGCACCATTTTTATACTAATAATTACGTTTACCAGCTTGAAAAACTAGGTTTTGTGCAATTCCTCAAAAATAAAGGAGCAGTTTGAGGACTTGCGGGATCAGGAGCCTGTTATCGGGATGTCTGCGGCAGCATACCCCATACCGCTTCCCACCCAATCCGCTTTACCTGCAGCACCTCGGGTCGCAGCTCCCAGTTATCCTCCTCTCGTGTGGGCAATAAACGGATGTGGTCGATGCCTACCACCATGCAGGCCTTGCGGAAGCATGAGTGAGCCTGAGGGCGTACGGGGACGAGGCACGAGCTCTATAAAGCAGCATCAAATGAAACGAAACAACGTATTCGGGTGGAATAGGAAGGCCCCTCGGCGTGCAAGAGAGGAGGGGTGGGGCGAGGTAGAGATACGGAGAACGCAGTGGGAGGAGGCGGAACGAGACCACGAAGAGAAGGCGACAAACCCGTGAATTCCTAACATAAGAATATCTATCCCCGCTGGCCTACTGGGCTGCCTTTCATCGTAACCCGTTATAACTCCGGTATTGCTGGGAGCAAACGAGGAGGGCGGGAGGGCTTCGCAAGCCAGCTTATCCTGTCCTTGCTTACGACTTGCAGAGCGCTTAGAACTGTAGCGCTCCAATAGCTTGCATTTCCGTCAAGCAAGTTGACAACAATATCAACAATATTTATGTTTAATCAGTTGGGGTTACTTGTTCGTTTGCCTTCGCATTTGCATCCCTCCGTCGCTCGCTGTCCTCCTCCCTTCCCATGCCTCAGTACGAATGGTCCCCGCCCGTTCCCCTTCCCGCTCGCTGCTCTCTGAACCATCTCCTTGCTCACTTGGTCCGATGCATACGCAACCAGCTTGACTTTGTCCCCTGGTGACTTGCCCCGCATTGCCCGAGCCCGGGCAGCTAGCAGTGCCACTACCGCCGCCTCACTGGCGGTGCCCTGGATGACTCCGCCCCCGGGACCCGACCCGCCATTGCAGCGGAAGGAGGCGGGCAGACCGCACAGCTCGGCTAACCAATCCATCATTGCCTATTCGTGGGAGGGAGGATGAAGTTAGTGGGTAAGACGCGATGAGCAAAGCTTTAACGGACGGTGAATTTGTATGAGATACAGACGCGATAAACCCCAGACGCCATTGGCTGGACAGCGTGATGGACGACCGCCAGGGAAGTCGCGGATGTTTGAAAATATGGAGAAGAGGCGAGGAGGTAGGGCAGGGGAGGGTGCAGGGGCTAGGCTACCACGTCACGCACACGTCGCAAGGGTGCCCCGAAAGAAAATTTTTTGCCTTTTGAGGCTCTCGACTCTTAAGTTTGGTTGCTCGCTGTGCTGCCTGAGAGGGGCACTCTTCGCCTCCCGTGCAAGCCACGTACTGTTGCAACTCTGCCCATCATGACCGCATCAGTATCACTGGCGTCCCTCCCGACTTTGGGCAACGTCTCCACCGCAGTGAGAGACCTTCCTGCTTTCACTTCATCGGGCATCAATAATTAGTGGGCAAGCTGCTATACGAATAAATGGCAGTGCACCCGCGCATGCCCTCTCAAGCGTAGCCAACCGCCTTCCCATCTCGCTCGACGTAAGGCTTTTCCATCGGGATGTCCTACCTCTTTCAGCACATGTTTTCATCTCTCCCTTTTCCTTCTCGTCAGTAACTTCCCCAGCCTGGCTTCCTCGTCTCAGGTCCCGTTTCGTGTCCCTCTGGTATCACCCACCATCTCTAGCTCTGTGCTGACGGGGCTGGCCGCCCAGCTAAAGCCGATCATGCTGAGTGCAGAGGACCACATGTCCGCCAAGGCCGCTGGGAAGGAGGCGTTGCTCGGGAAGTAAGCGAAGAAGGAGGGGGACTGCCAGTGGGTCACACCTGCCCACCAAACACCAACGACATCGCAGGTGGAGGGGTGGGCTTACCGGGCAAGTCTGGAGTGTGGCGATAAAATTTTTAGAGGCCCAGGTCGCAATGCAGCAAGGCGACTCAGTCAACATTTTAGCACAGGCCCTGGCCCCATGCACCCCCGTCCAGGATTCCCTCCTGCCAGCCGAACCTGTCCGACTTCTTCTGCACCCGCACCTGCAGCCCTTCGCGATCCCTCATTCGCAAGGATTATTAAACCCCAATCTCAATCCTTTCGAATCCTGATGATTGCTTGCCTCCATATCCCCGGCATCCCTCCTCTGGCTCTCCCATCTTCGACCCTCCTTTCAGCTCGTCTTGGTAAGCCACGAGGCTCACCCGGCATCAGCTTGTCGTGTACGTCCCGTATAATCTCATCAAAGCTCTCCGGTTGTTCCGGCGGACAGGGGGGTATCTGACCTCGAAGAAATCCGGGCTGCCGGGGAGCCCGAGATGGTGGTGATGGGTGCGAACGTCTTGCAGGTCAGACCATTTTAAGGATAAGATACTACTGAACGACACGCCTCTAGGCAGGGGCATAATCAGCTATTTTGACACGCATCCAGTGCCGATCACCATTTGTAAGAAACTGCTTAAACTGGTGAACGCGCAGCCACTGTCTTGACTGTTTCTGCTTCCAATATTCGGACTCCTTGAGGCAGCAATGTCTCACTCCATATCTCTCCTGGATTGAACCTTTCCCATTCTGTCTGCTTTCTTGTTTGATTGAAAGGCTACACCAGTGAGGACTCGCGACTCCACAACGAGGACAGCCGGTTATACATGTGGCCTCTTTCCCGCTCTTTTAATCAGAATGACGTCCCTAGCCAAGGCACCATTTGAGCTGAAGACATGACCTAACCCTGGATTCCCAGGCCCTTCACAAGCACACCTGTACGTCCGGCTTGACACGCTGATGGGGAAGGGACGAGTAGTAGTCACAGATTCTGTCAACCATCTGGTAACCCATACGCCGAAACTGTGCGGAAGTGCGCAGTGCAAGAGTTTAGGCGAATGAAGGCGAGTAAAACCGGGTTATCGGGGCTAATTTCCGCATGTGGACCAAGCCATCACATGGTGCCCGAATCTGACGTGTGTTGAATTACTTTGACTTAGGAATGGCCCTGTGATAGGGACTGCCCTGGGAACCTAAAGTCTTATGTGGAACCCTGGCCTTGCAAAAGGCCCTGTGCGCAACACTGGAACAAAATCACAACTTACATCCTCTAATGCAACAGGATGTTCATAATCCTTCAGCTCCTCTATATTTGGCCGCTCGAACCAAGAAGGAAACGGCTGCGTCGTCGTTACTGGGTCCGAATGGCTGGCCCCACATGAATGTTGGTCAGCTTTAGTAGAAACATTGATGCGGGAAAATTGCTTTCTACTGCTTAGCCCAAAGTGCATAGGACAGATTCGACCTTGCCGACGACTATCTGTACAAACGTTTCCGGGGTTTATCTTATGCAACATGATGAATTCTATTGGCAAAAGAGCGTCTCGTTAGCCGCGCCCGCTGTCCTGTTCTATCGCGCGCTCGGAAGATATATCAACAAATAATATGTGATTACAATTACCAACGTTCAATCTTAAGGGATAAAGACTGTCGACCTACGTATTCGAAATATCGGCAATTCTGCATCTGCACCGGCAGACGATATGGGGAATTGATCGTTGAAAAGCCGATCAGTTGTACGTTGTACGCAGACCCCGGATGCGAGGCACGCAACGGTCGGTACGGAAGTAGGCTTCGGAAGTTTGGAGTAGTGGAGTTAAGATTATTATGCATCTGGGCTTATTGAGGCCTTAGAACAACGGCGGGAATGGCTACATGTGGTCCGTTTGGGAGGCGTTACGGGTAGGCAACGTCAGCGCAGCATAGATGTGAGCACCAGTACAAAATATTGGGAATGCACACTAGAACAGTGCCTTGTAGGGATTGAAATGAGTCAACTAGGCGAAGATGTGTTCCACCGCGACCATATGAACGTGCGCTTATTTGCACGGGACTGCGGCAAAACGCAAATGCTCACTTAGCCAGAATTTAAGGTGGACCAACCTCTCACCGTTTTGTTATGTAATGTGTGTGCTCGGGCCTGAACGTGGCAGGCGCGGTCTTGCCCTGCAGAAGTCGAGATGCACTAGCAGTGCAAGCTAAATGTGAAGACCGCACAGCACGCCTCAACATAACCATTTCAATGCTCACCCCTCGCCATTCTTTTGCTGTGCGCAGCATGGACGCCCAGACAAAAACGCACTGCACGTTTGCCGCCTGACAACCACTTTAGCTTCGGATCTTGCTGCACAAAAGCAGTAACTCCCGCGTAAATGGCCCTAACAGGCTCATCTTAAATGCCAACGTTCACCGCACATACATCGACGCAAGTACCCAATCACCTGCATCGCACTCGTCAACCGCCACCAGCAGCCTTATAACCATCTTGGCACCGCACGGTTAACAACAAGCCTAGCGACCGGATGCACGGTCATCTGTATCAGCACATCTTCTCCTTTCGTGACTTCAGCACAAGCCGCACTTGTCCCTTTCAGCCTCGACTAATATCTTCCATTCCATACCTGTGTCCACCGGTGTTCAAATTTTCCTATCACAGCCCGTTTCCAACTAAGTCGGTCCAGACGCTCTAGTCCATCCTGCGCTCAATAAAAAACGTTCATGGCAAGCTTAGGAGAGAAGAGGATTATCCCCACACACCCATTGGATGTTTGGCCCGCAGTTATCTCCAGGTCGTCCAGTCATCTAGACATTACCAGTCAGCTCGGTGCCGTTGGCGCACATTGGGCTAATGCAGCCGACCATGCCCCGGAAGATTGCGACTACTCCTCTCATTGCAGTTCGCGGCTGCTCTTGGCAGGCCGCCTGGGCGGCTGCATGAGCACAAGCGACAATACCACAGCCATAGCCAGGTTGAGTGCTAGGCTGACCTTGCTCTCCGTCCAGTGCAGCCAGAGCGGCGGGCTGCGGCCGGGCGGGGAGGAGTCCGAGTTGGAGCCAGATTCGTAACCTGATAGGGCGGCACGGCGAACAACGGCGTCACCTCTCCCAGTGCCTGACTCCTGCTGCTGGTGGTTATCACCGCCGGTGGAGCACTGGACCTCGTCCAACGATTTTTTTAGCCGGGCGACCTGAGGGGTGAGGGGCAAGCAGGAAACACCAGCGACCCCAGGCATTTGGTTGGGACCGACGCTGGGACTGAGATTCCGACCACCACCACTACCACTACAGTCTACAGACGGTCTTACGGTCTTATCCGCGTGCCATCAAACGCCCTACAACGCCCTCTTCACTGCCAACTTACCTCCCGATCTCGTTGCTTGATCTCGTTCAGCAGCTTCTGCACCTCCGTCTCCAGCTCCTTCGCCCGGACGTAATGCTTCTTGGCAAGCTTGTCCTCGGCAGCACTGCCGCGCTCCTCTTTCTCACGCACCTCTTTATCCTTGGCCGCCTGCTCATGTGCGCCCTGCTCCCTGGCGGCCCGGAGGGCGTCTTCGGAGGCCGGCAAGGAAAGCTTTAGGGCTTCAGCGGCTGCGCGGATGGAACTGGTCAGCGCCCGGGGTCCAAAGTTCAGAGATGCGGACGCAGCGACAGCATCCGCGGGCTCCATCCACCTATGGAGGAATGAGGTCGATTAACTTGAGTGGGGAGGACACAGTGTGGGGAGGACAAACACTTCCCCCCATAGAGCCGACAAGCTCGTGTTCCATTGGAAAAGAAAGGAGAGGGCGAAGGACAGGGAAATCCATGGGTTGAGGTCGCGCAGGCAGGGCGCAGGAGCTCGGCAACCCGTTCGCGTGAAAGGCAAAGCGGGCACGAGAAGGAGCCCCAGGTAATGTGCCGCGCATGGCATTAAACAACCTGATGGGAGTTTCTTGCTAGACTTAGCTCAGTGTGACAGATTTCTTAAACCTGAATCTAAACCCTAAAAGGCCAACCAGAACCTACTTGAGTGTCACAAATCGGGCTTCATGCGGCTCCACTTTGTGAGCAGTGAAGCGGCCGGTGAACACCCCCACGTCCTCCTCCAGCCATAAGTCGCGGACCTTCGGGACATCGGTGGATTTGGTATAAGAGAGGTAAGCAGTTAGGCGGACGGTGCAGCGTGAAGATGCGTCGTCAACCCGAAGGCAGCAATGGTAATATTGGAAATATTAGGAATATAATAGAACAGAATGCACTGTGATACGATAACGGAGAAACGGCCGGGACATAGTGACAAGAGAAGACTGGAGCCTGGTCTCGCGTGGCACGAGGAAAAGTGCATTTACGATGCCCCCGCGCCATTTCGCCATCAAGCTTTCTTCCCCGCCCCCACCAGCGCCGTGGCCTTGGGTCCGGGCGGCTCCAGAGGTTGAGGGCACCCCTCCGGGCAGCTGTGTGGACACTTCTCCAACATGAAGCCTGAACAGAAAGCATAGCAATTAGAATGTCAAGAGACGCAAGGAGATCTAATGTATTACGCATTGAGAGATGAAGCGCGGGTGAAACATGTAATGTGGCATACGCGAAGACATTTTAAAGAATACATGCAGTTGCGACTGGATAACAGTTGAAGAAAGAAAAATACACAACATCTCCTCTTCCCGTCCATCGCTGGTATCTCCCATCCTTTCACCAAGCCTCAATCAGCCAAACCTACTACCATGCAGTCAGCTCCCGGTACACGCACTTGCACCTTTCCCGTTCCCTTTCCTTCACGGCTTCCTTCACAGCTACGTAACAAATGACCACAGGGGAAGCAGCAAATGGGCCCCCTCTCCACTAAAACTCCCTCACCTGCATTGTTAATGCACTCCCCCGACTTAGCCCAGCTAGGGCACAGCTCGTGTTTGTCCACACACTCAGGGGCCGTGGAGTTGGTCTCGCGGCTCCATTTCGCATGCGCAGCAGGCACGTCGCGGCTGGGGCGGTGGTAGCAGCACGCAAGAAGGGATCCTAATGTGAGAAATAGGTTTACAGAAGGCCAACCGGTCCCAGCGCGTCACCCTAGCTCCGTCAACCCTAACACCCTATACCTGAACTCGGTGGTGATGTCCACGGTGCTGCTGCCCAGGTTAACCAGCAGGATGGCAGTGCGGCCGTCCGCCAGCGGCTTGGCCCACACCTCAGTATGGCCTTCATTCGGGGCAGTCCACACGGGTTTGCCCTGTGCCCCCAAGGGGTCCTGGTTGACAGCGAGGACCTCGCGGGCAAGCAGGATCTGGGAGGAACACCGCCAGGAAACGAAGGAGCGCATTGTTAGGGCACTCATAAGCTATCATGCAGGAAGGGAGGGGCATCACATCACTGTGTGTAAGTTTCCAACTTTAACGATACGCGGACGCGAGGTGGTTCTACTGTGGCGTAGCAGGCTTAGCCATGCTGGCAAATGAAGGAGAGCACAAGGGCAGAGCCCAAACATCCGCATGCTACCCCGTGTTTTAAGGCGTGCACCCACTATTGGCAGTCCGAAAGGGGCACGTATGCTGGGTATGATGGACGTCTGCTCCAGTGGCACTCACACTATCCCTCTCGCCTAGACGGGCCCCGCCAAACACCCTCCTGGAGCCTCGACCAGCCAACGACGCGATTTTTATTTTGTCGCACTGTCACCTCAACATCTCATGTGACACCAGGCAAAGAAGTCCGCCATTTGCGCCCAAGTGCACGTCCCACCACCTCACCTCCAGCGTCGCCTTGCTCATGTTCCGCGGATCGTTCCCAAGGATGAGTGGCGCCGCCATGATGCACCAGAACGAGAAATGAGTCCGCTGCTCAGTCTGAGTCAACCCGCCCACCTTGCCCCACCTGAGGGAGGAGAAGAGTGGACGCATGGCGGGGATGTATTATGCTGTGCAAGTCCGCCTCTGACGGTACGGTCAGGCAGGCTGAAAAAGAGCCAGGCAGGGTTTTGGAGAATAAGTGAAACCTCCCTAAATCTGACATGGAGACACGAGGGCAGGAGGGGTCAGGATAAACATCCAAATAAGTGGACTTCAGGAGAATGCAACTCGGCCAGAAACCAATTCCCCCGCATCAACACCCAAGTAGCATTTACATTTACATAGCGAACCGCACTGCTAAGTCGCAAAAGCATCCCTCCATAACCAGCACCTTACAACCACCCCTCCCACCTGTCTCTACTGATATACTCCCCAGGCTTGCAGTCCCGCACGTGCTCAGGGCATTCCTGTACGATGCCGTACGGATACATCCCGTCCAGGCCCACCACCAGCATGTCCGGATCGTTAAATGCGCCTGGACCCGCATATTCCGCCAGGCCCTGCGTCTGCCGGACCGCGCCCAGGATGGGCTGCAAAAAGGACGGCAGCTTGAGGGCGCGGGCCTGGGCGGTGTCCCAGGCCGCGAACACGTCGATGCCCGTTCGCCACGAGTTGCCAACCTGTGCAGCGAGGAGAAGCGCATTATGTAAATAAAAATGCCAGCCTACTGTGGGAAATATTATCAGCACGGAATGCTTGTTGGGCCAGACCGGAGCTTTGTGGATCCATAAAGATGCAAGACAGTGCAGCTGAAATGCACGTCATGCAGCCATCAGTGGCCCCGTAAGCTCACGGTTCAGAAGCTTACAATATTTCACTTACTGGGACCCACTAGACATCAATCCCTTGATCGATAACCTCGCCGGCCGTGTATTTCGTGACCGGCAAGTTACTATTTCGAGCACACAAAGCTTGAGTAAAAACCATGACCGTTACAGCAATTCATTGCAGTGTTGGTAAATTCTGGGGGTTGTTCCGCGTTCAGGGTACGCACGGAAAAGTTCTGGGGGCCTATCCTATTAGATCACGCGCGCACTGCAGGTCCCTATCGCAGATCTTATCCGCCGCAACCCTTTTTCCAAAACCACTCCACACCAGCCCACCTGCTTTCCCCACAGCCACGGCTGCCCCGAGCCCCATGAGCACAGACTGAACAGGATGGGTCTCCCAGTAGCCGCCAACGCATCCCGCATGCGCTCATAGGACGCCTGCACGCTCTCCTGCACCCCGTCCATGCCGCAATAGTCGAACTTCAGGTAGTCGATGCCCCATTCGGCATACGTCGCCGCGTCCTGCATGCGGTTTGAGGGGAGATTGCGGTAAGGGAGCTCAGGCGTGGTCTGGTGGGGAAGGGTCCACCAGTAAGCGGCATGCAGCCGGGAACATTCACATACCAGCAGGCTCGCTGGCCATGTCTTGAAGTGTGCAAGATGCAAAAACCATTAGGGTCATCATGGTACAACAAAGGAAAAATTACAATTCTACAGAAAAGCAGCGGGACCAGTTTGTAGATGAGAGCGGCCGCAGCAACGGTTAATTGCAATATTTTGGCTGCGACAGCCGAACTGTTTCCTACACGTTTCCAGGTAGTGCATCCGGGCTGACGCAGACTCACGCAACAGTACATGTGTGCATGATGCGCGATTGGGGACCAGGCTCGACCGGTCCCGTCGGCCCAAGAGGAGGGCCGGGATTATTGGGTGCTCGATTCAAAATTGGTGGCTTCCTAGCTGAGTCACAAACTAAAAAGGTTCCTTGCCCCGCTATTTGAGCATTAAGTACATGCACACCGCACTGATCCTCGCAGTGTCAGCCAGGACTCCCCTCGCTCTGACTGATCGTCTCACCTCCAAACCATTGCGCAAACCTATCGCTCAGTCAAATTTATTGATAGGTCTTGCCGGACGAGGCCATTCGGATTTCTCCTGACCCTCTAGGGGAATTCTCAACTTCTCCTATTGCGGAGAAAGGTGCATGCTTACCAACTTCTCGTAGCCCCAGCTCCCGGGATAGCCCTCGCACGTCTTATTGCCGGTATCTGAGTAGATACCGAAGTGAAGGCCCAAGCCATGGATGTAGTCACCAAGTGCCTGCCCGCACATAAAGTACCAGCATGACATGGATGATTGGTGCATAATTACTTCGCGCGCATCCAGAAACTATGCAGTCAAACGTATTGGTGTCCCATAGAATGCCGGGTAATTCCCTAATGAAATGGGCAACAGCCAGATATTGAGGCGCCAGGAGAAGTGTGGCTGCTGCTGGATCCAGTCTTTCCTCTGAATGTTGCGTAGGTGCGACAGGGGGAAATAAACCAGAACACAACGCAAGCAATATGCACCTTGTCAGTCCAAGCATACCTTCATTCCTGAAGGGAATTTGGTCGCGAAAGGCTGTATGCGCCCAGTCGTAGGGTCACGCTTCTCCATCCAGCAATCATCTTTGTATAGAAACACAACAGCACGGTGTTCAAGTAGTCAAGGGGGAATGGAGTGGTGGCTTGAGAGATGTTTGGAAGATAAGAATCGGTGGGGTTTCGGCACAGTCACGTCCATCCCGTCCTAATGAAACGAGAGGAGCTATTAAGGAAGCATCCCCGAACCAAGAAGGTTGAATCTTTGTGCCTCTTTTATCCTTCCCGCTTTGTTATGACTTGTCTGCAGCCGTTCACCAGCGGCTATAACAACAACCCAGCGTAAACCCCAGGACATACAATGACCAGTGCGTGTGCAACGCACCGATGTTGATATATGTGTATCCAGCATCCTTCAAGCCCGATGCTACTATCGCGTCCGCAACCTGACGAATGATCGTTTCATTGATGTTGCAACGGAAGTAGTTCCATGAGTTCCATCCCATAGCCGGTGTCTTTCCGACGCCATTATCAAGTGATGCTGCAAATTTAACAGCGCAGATCGTAACCAACAACAAGTACGCCGAGCGCATACTCGCACTAATTAAATGCGCTCGCGCGAATTGAACTTCCAACAGAAAATATATGTCCATCGGCCATAAAAACATTGATCGATTCCACTGACACTCAACAGTCCGTTAGCTGCGACTTGCCGGTGTCTGCAAGAAGAAACAATAAATGCCTTGCACCAGATCCTCAATTTTTCTTTAATAGCGGAATGTAAGGTCCTGTGGGCACGAGCGGAGGGCCGTTCGCGGTTGGGCAACCCCCTTGTCCCGTACAAAATTTTAGTGCGCGCATTGATCAAAGGCAAATGTGGAACCGTGCCAAGTGTCGGTCAGTTTATGTAAGACCTACCGTAAAAATGTCTTGAACACTAACCTTATCGAGTTTGTTCATCTGTGACCAGCACCTTAACTATTGTCGCGCGCCGGCGGCATAGTCGTAAACCATAACTCAAAGTCCTTAAATTCGGGTTGCTTTGGAAGTATTGGGATCATGCCCAGTGATGTTGGGCAATTAATATGAAACGGACGACGTGCGTGGGGTATATCCTTGCCCTTCTGGTATGCGTCGGAGGTACGTTCATAATAATACTTATGCCGGTGATATATTATGCAAGCCTGTGTCTCGGGGCCCGGTGCGAGGCCACGGCAAACTGATACCGTCCTGTAATCCAGGTCAACAAGACGGGTCGCAGTGGCAAGACAAAACTCGGCAGGTAATTACAATATATGTCATATCAGGTGTAATCTGGTCGGCGGATAGGGAGCACATGGACATCAAGCTTGCCCCTTAGGAGTGGGGGGTTTGAACACCTTACACCAATATCATTTCCACCTGGTCTGAGCTTGTGACCATGAATTAACCCGTGTACGCTGCCCATTTTGGTCTCAGTATTATCATGAATGTGAGCATTATCAGCAGCAGCAGGAGCAGCATCAAGACATCGTTGCCGTATGTGGCAATCCGACGGGCACCTACCAGCAGCAATCCCTTGCCCAGCGACAGTGGGTGCAGGAGGAAGGTATGTCAAACGCCAACAGCCAAGAGGATGTTGCATATGTCTCATATGTGACTGAGAATCAATCTACCCAGCCGCGAGAGCAAGAACGTTATGTGGATGCAGAGGATGCCGGACAGGGATATCTGGTGCAACCTGAAAGTGATCAAGCCAGGATGGCCATGGATAATATTGCGGGTAATCAGTACGAGTTGTACATGCAAGGGATGGGCCAGCTTCACCAAGAGCTGCAGCAAGTCGACCTACACCACCAGGGACCGTACCTCCAGCAGCAGTACAGTGTTGACGAGGCAGGTGGACAGTGCGATACTTCTGATAGGGACGTACCGAAGGTTGAGTGTCCTCAAGAGGTTATAAATCATTCGCAGCAAGCAGAGGAGCACGCAAATCAGGCAACTCATCCTAGTGCAAAGATGCATGACTACATTGTGTATAACGAAATAGCAGCGTTGAACGACTATGCTGATTCTGACAGACCTAAATCGTCGGACAACTCAGACGTCCACTCACCGGCAGCAACCAGGTCGGAAGCGAAACCTCTAGTGGATCAATTCATTGAGCACAGCAGTCCCCCGGCTTCCGGCAGTAATGCTCAGACAATTGACGCCCAGTTAAGCCCACCGTTAAAGCAGTCGGTGTCCATCCATGAATGGCCGTCTGTCCCCGTGGCGCCAGCCGAGGAGCAGGATCAGCAGGTGGACTCACAACAAGCTCAGACCCAGAGCAGTGATCTGGAACAGCAGCAACAGCAGTCCATATATGTCCATGAATGGCCTTCTGCCCCCGTGGCGCCAGCCGAGGAGCAGGATCAGCAGGTGGACTCACAACAAGCTCAGATCCAAAGCAGTGATCTGGAACAGCAGCGGCAGTCCATGTACGTTCATGATTGGCCGTCTGTCCCCGTGGCGCCAGCCGAGGAGCAGGCTCAGCAGGTGGACTCACAACAAGCTCAGACCCAGAGCAGTGATCTGGAACAGCAGCATCAGCAGTCGGTGTCCGTCCATGAATGGCCGTCTGTTCCCGTGGCGCCAGCCGAGGAGCAGGATCAGCAGGTGGACTCACAACAAGCTCAGACCCAGAGCAGTGATCTGGAACAGCAGCAGCAGCAGTCGGTGTCCGTCCATGAATGGCCGTCTTTCCCCGTGGCGCCAGCCGAGGAGCAGGATCAGCAGGTGGACTCACAACAAGCTCAGATCCAAAGCAGTGATCTGGAACAGCAGCAGCATCAGCATTCGGTGTCCGTCCATGAATGGCCGTCTGCCGCCGTGGCGCCAGCCGAGGAGCAGGATCAGCAGGTGGACTCACAAGCTCAGATCCAAAGCAGTGATCTGCAACAGCAGCAGCAGCAGCAGCAGTCGGTGTCCGTCCATGAATGGCCGCCTGTCCCCGTGGCGCCAGCCGAGGAGCACGATCAGCAGGTGGACTCACAACAAGCTCAGACCCAGAGCAGTGATCTGGAACAGCAGCAGCAGCAGTCGGTGTCCGTCCATGAAGCGCCGTCTGTCCCCGTGGCGCCAGCCGAGGAGCAGGCTCAGCAGGTGGACTCACAACAAGCTCAGATCCAAAGCAGTGATCTGGAACAGCAGCAGCATCAGCAGTCGGTGTCCGTCCATGAATGGCCGTCTGCCCCCGTGGCGCCAGCCGAGGAGCAGGATCAGCAGGTGGACTCACAACAAGCTCAGATCCAAAGCAGTGATCTGCAACAGCAGCGGCAGTCCATGTACCTTCATGAATGGCCGTCTGTTCCCGTGGCGCCAGCCGAGGAGCACGATCAGCAGGTGGACTCACAACAAGCTCAGACCCAGAGCAGTGATCTGGAACAGCAGCAGCAGCAGCAGTCGGTGTCCGTCCATGAAGCGCCGTCTGTCCCCGTGGCGCCAGCCGAGGAGCAGGCTCAGCAGGTGGACTCACAACAAGCTCAGATCCAAAGCAGTGATCTGGAACAGCAGCAGCAGCAGCAGTCGGTGTCCGTCCATGAATGGCCGTCTGCCCCCGTGGCGCCAGCCGAGGAGCAGGCTCAGCAGGTGGACTCACAACAAGCTCAGATCCAAAGCGGTGATCTCGGGCAGCCTAAAGGCCCTGTTGGGATGGTCATGGAGTCGGCATGGGTTACAATAGCGGATGAAGGTAATTCTGCACACAAGGAAGCAATTGCAGCCGCAGCTGAAGTCGCAGTTGTGACAGAGGCAAGTTCTGGCGTGCAACCCTTATATACCATCGACCCAGCGATTCAACTGCAGGAATCTCTAGTTTCAGATCAAGAGGACGCACTCCTGACCTCTTCTGAGGAGCCATTGCCGTTGACCGCAGCTGAAGCAGTCAGTGATGTTGGACCTGCGAGGGATCGCAGGCTCGAAGGCGGTCGTCCTGACAGCAACGATGATGCAAACGCTAGAGTCTCCGATACCGACGCCGCAGCGGCGGCCCTGACGGAAGTCGCCCAGGCAGAGGCCAGCCGCGGTCCATTACACTTCAAACCCGCCACTGTCGTTCCACGCGGTGATGGCACATTTGAGGCCGCTTCGGAAACTGATCGGGTGGCAGCTCAGGCAGCCGCAGAGGCGGCATCTCTTCACCCTCTGCGCGGCATTAAAAAGGCTGATATTGAAAATAAGTGGGTTTATGCCCGAGTTGGATTGGCTTACGGCCTGGGTCCAACCTGCTGATTGGGGCTCTGTTGGCGTCGCAATCTAGAGTAGGGGTAGTAAGAGGACCACGACTGTCATTACTAACACCTGGTTTCCATTTCTGGGGTTTATGATGTCACGTCCCCATGTTGAAATGACGCTATGGTATTATAGTTGGTCGAATCGGGAAAGGGGCATGGGTTGTGACTGAATACGCTCCGTTTCCCCTGCCAATCACCCGCCGCGACTGCAGGCTGCTGGAAGCTCAGGGGTTAATTTACGCCAACACCTCATGTCGCAATATGACTGCGGGCCTGATCAAGCTGCGGGAGCTGCATGAGATAGTGGAGGCTGCGCTACCGAGCAGTCCCATGGTGATTGGGGAGCTTCATTTCTCGGTAGCCAAATTCAGGAATTCCCAGGCTTGGACCCAGCAATAAGGCGGAAAGGGGTTTGGGAATGACAACGATGGTCTGGCGGGTCGGGAATGGTCTTTAAGCAAAGTTTAGGTCAATACGCGACGTGGAGGGTCCCCCCGGTGCACAGCAGCTATGATCCTTGTCGAGCGTATCACTTTCCTCCTAACTTTGCCCTAGAGCAGCTGATGGACTTCCCTTGCCTGAAGTCGTCCACACCGTCCCTAACCCCGCAGATTCGTGCAAGGCTCCATTCACCGGCAGCTGATGACAAGAACTCCAGTTCGGCTGAAAACCAGACAACTACTGCCGAAATTAGCAATGCGCAGCCGCCGCGGCCTCTAGCACTGGAGGTGGCGGAGAGTAGGCACGCGGGTGAGATAGCGTAGAAGGGGAAGCAGAACGGACTCGGGTCCACACGGAACAGGGTCTGGACAGGAGCTGTTGAATTGCACCACATTTAAGGACAATCAAATCTTAAGACGTCACCGGAAGTCAATGTGCATCCATAAAACGCGGTTATAATGAAGTTGTGCAAAGGCAGTTATTGGCCCATTGCGCTTTAGGTCTTGGGAGTTTGCTAGACTGAATGGCACACCATCCAAGTCTGAGGCAGAAAGCTGCACGTGTCCATAGCAAAGATGAAGATGAAGTCGGTAAACTTTACTCACCAAAAGTAGCATGGCGGGGAATGGATGCTAAGTTCCCACCGTGCATAAACAACTGGCGTGCAACAAGCAGCTCTTACAGTCCCACCGTAATACGCAGCACGCCAGTGCGTTTGTCTGAGTCCCCTCTTTTTTAAACCCTGCCTGGGCGCACGTAATTCCCTTCACTCAACCCCCCCCTACACGCGCATCCCTCCCCCTGCAAAAGGTCTGCACACCGCCGCAGCGGCCACGTTTCAGCTTGCAGCGCTGCACTCGTCCGGGGTGGTGCCCCCAGACATCATGCCGTACGACCCAAGGTCCGCTATCCTTGCACTGCATCAAGCGGCTCGTGCAGGCTCCCTGGAGGCCCTCATGGCTCTGGCTGACCGCTATGCACAGGTGTGTGAGTGTGTGTGTATTGGATGTCAGTATTTGGGCCAGCGCCGCAGGATATCTTCATGGATCGATCTGCATGGTAGGACTGCAAACTTTGTGCCAGTTGTTAGGGTTGTTGACGTTATTAGGGTTATTATGGCGGGGCCAGTTAGCGTTGTGCGTCGCGGCCATGGACTCCCTGGCCGAATGCGTCGTCTTCCTGTCTCAGGTAACGCTTTTTAACTCCTCTCGCCATCCTCCTATCCTCCAGGGTATCGGCACCCCTGCAAGCTGCTCCCGTGGCCTCCAATTCGGCAAGCTAGCCGCCATGTACTTGGTCACGGACGTGGAGAAAGAACAGAGGTGAGCATTGTGGGTGCTTTGGCGACCAATGACAAAGGCAGGGGGTCCCTCATTTGTGCTAATACTCCTGGTGATCCCACTCCTTCAGAAATGATTCTTGCTACTGAATCTTATTGCCTTCACATTACGTGATATTGCGGCCCTTCGTGATGTCTGCGCAATCGGCACCGCTTCTACAGGTGCACGGTTGAAACTACCCCCCCTCCCAATATGATGATTGTGTCAGCGGTAGTGGTAGGGAACCGGGTCTAGTTCGGTGTTTCTGGGGCACGTGGATGTGGTTATGTTATTGTTGTGCCATTGGGTGACCTACTCCAGAGCGCACACATCACCACCCGCCTTTCTGCTCCATAGGTACGCCCCCTCCTTGGCGCCGGTTTCTCTTCGGGAGCGGTTTGCGGATGGGAGCTACGTGGCGGCGGAGGATGCGGAAAACGGCCAGCACGTGATCAATCTTGAGGAAGATATGGCGTTCAGGTGGGTAGCGCGGCCGTGGATAGCGCGGCGATGTTGCGAGGGTCCCGAGACTTGGATGCGGGGAGCTGGGAAAGAGGGTAGGACATACCCGAACTGGGGGTGGGGGTAACAGTGGAAAGAGGGATAGTGGGCCAGGTTGTCTGCACACAATGTTGGGCCTGTTGTTCGTTTCACTTTATGATCGTTACAGGGTGGTGGCATATCTCACTAACCTGGGCAGAGTCCTGCTTCTATCTTCTTGAGTGCGTAAACTTCTAGAGCTGCTCGCCACTGTAACAGGGGCAATCCCGATGCAATTCGGCGCATGGCCTACCGGCGGCTGGTGGGTCGGGGAATGGAGGTAGATCCCGAAGGGGCCTTCCACGACTTCCAGGTTGCGGCAGCGCAGGGAGATCCTTACGCTGTCTTCAATATCGGCTACATGTACTTGAGGGTGAGGGCCGGGGGAGGTGGGACGGGACGTATCTTTGGGAATATCTGCATACGGAATGGTTCATTATGACCATTCTTCCCTTCAGAATCATTGCTGGTGATATTGAGAGGGGGGGAGGAAAGCAGCAGGTAGTAAGTAGGGGAGGAGTGTGAAACCGCACACATGGCGCACGTGGCTTATCACCCACTCGTACCAACGGCACCTACACGCAACTCCATGTTTTATTTCATGTCACCTTATCCCGCTGGACAACCCGTTCGCCAGGGTCTGTATGTTCCCCAAAACTTCACAGCTGCAAAGGAGCAGTTTGAGAAGGCGGCTCAAAAGGGCCTTCCCTCGGCCCATAACGGGCTGGGAGTGCTCGCTTGGAACGGCCAGGTTAGGGCGGGCTGGCGCGGGGAGGAAAGGGAAGGGGCGACGTGGAAGGGATTGAATGCACAGGCTTCAACCATACATTAGTTGACGTACCTTCGGGGAGAGGACAACAGAATGGACGCCGATGGGAGAATACACCTGTGGAAATAAATATGCATAAATGGATGTATTCTTTGTTTATGTCGTTTATGGACCCTAAGTGAAATCTTGGGCTTGTGTACGAGTCTGGGAGCAAGGTCGTAGACGTTCGCAAATGTTTGATGACGCTGTTTCAGTCACTTCAGTCGAGTCACTTCCCGTTTCCATTCCCATTAGTATGGCAGAATAATCATGAAGCATGCGGATGAGTGCACGCATTACGGGTGGCTGCTGTGACACAGGGGTAGCTTCGTCTCGATGCTTGTGTCGTGATGAGGCAATCGTCCGCACGTATCCCTTGGCCCCCGCTAGGTCAACTTGTGGCTATTCCGGGTGACGGTGGTGGGCATTCCCGTCCTGACCCTCTCCTATTTACAGATGGCTAAAAGTTTAGTTTCTTACCTCCGCTCCTTCCATTTTTTGGTCTCCTCTGGGTTTCCAGTGTCTGAAAGCTGCCCCTTCTCTTAATTCACAACTATGTTTACCCTCTTATAGTGGTTCGTTGTGTCGAGGCTCATTCTCTCCTCCCCACGCCGGAAACCAGGGCATGGCTCCAAATTTGACCGCCGCACGTGAATCGTTCGAGAGAGGTGCCCTCCTAAACAACTCGGACTCGGTGTACAATCTGGCTACCATGCACTTCCACGGGGCTGGAACACCGATCAACCAGACGCTGGGTGAGGGGCGGTGGGGCTTTTGGAAGGGGATTAGAGATAGGCAACGGCATGTTGGGTCACTACGATTGTTGTGACCGGTGTTGCGGTTGACTCTTAGCCGATGCCAGTCGATAGTCCCCCATAGACTTGACCAGCTGGCTGCGTAGAAACATCTCGTGGGCATGGTGCGGTAGCAATCATTTCGCGCCTCGTATCTGCTATAATTTGCTAGAAAGGGTTTCCGAACGCCTCGTAGCTCTTATTCCAATCCCCTTCGTACAAATTTGATCAATTTCTTCTCGCAGGGTTGTGTAGCAATTTGTTTTACAGGGTTCGCTTTCCTGTCTCCATGCCCGAGTTGGCAAATACTCGTTTCCTTCCTCCCAAATGACATCTGCCACCCATGTGGTTCTCCTTTTCGTTCCACTCGTGCACGGTATTCGTCTGCGTCCCGCACATTTCTTCTTTCCGTTTCGAAATAGTTCTGGAAACTCCTCACATTTAGTTCTAGGAACTCCACTTCGTTTCGATTGCACAAATTGCCGCGTACCAACATCCACTGCTTTTTCTCTCGTACCCTTGCCTGCCGCTCACAACACCGTTGCCACGTCTGGTGTGATCGTGGGCTTGTGCTTCATCATTCTGACGCATTTCGCAGGCTAGCTAGCAGGGATGGGTCGGTCGGATCGGGGCGTGTGAGCCAGGGAGGAATCAGAAGCAGACAATCAGCCAACGAGGTTACCCCATCTCTTAAGATCGATTCACCCATGTCCAGTTGTTGTTCACATGGAACAATTTCACTCTTCAAAGTTCTCATTTGAATATTTGCTACTACCACCAAGATCTGCACTAGATGTCGATTCATCCAGGCTCGCGCCAGAGGCTTAGTCTCGACACCCACGCCCTCCTACTCAAGGACGCATCGCACTCGCATCCATGGCCGAGTGTACGAGTATTATGTGACGACATTATGTCAAGTTCACATCAAGTTCGTTTGCCTCCTGCTACCGGACCGATACAATGTCTCACTACGGTCGCACTGCGATTAATATGCCAGTTCATTATCACAGAATTAGCGCCCATGTACTTCACTCTTCTCGCTTCCATCTACGGCTGCTCTGATTTTTTAACGTGAACATCCGCCTACTTCGCCAACTACCCCGTACGCCAAAACTCATCACGCGACTGGATATTAATATGATACGTGATATTATGTAGACGTGCACATTAGAGCTCTAGCCCAAGCAGTTTCTCGTATTTTTATCTTCCCCTGCCAACCCGGTACCTGTCTCCGCCATTGATGAAAAAGTATCCTCGTTTCCTAGGATTGTCTGATGGTTCCATGTCAGTTCCTATCCTCGACATCAGCACGTGTAAAACCTTTCACACCGCTTTGCTTTGGTCCGGCAGCTATGGACCTCTTTAAACGAGCCTTGGAGCTAGGCCACTGGCGTGCGCCGTACATGATGGCCCTGGCGTACGAAGCAGGCACCGGTGTTGAGGCCAACTGCAGCCGCGCAATGCAGTACCTGCGGCTTTTGTTCGCAGATCGGAGCACCTGGGGTAAACAGCTCACGGCGGCCGTCAGGCTGTTAGATTCAGGTAGGTGCGTTGGCGTGTGAATCTGGGATCGGATTTCGGTTGTTCAAGGGCGCGTGTGTTCGACGCGTGAGGGGTGTAAGGGCTACCAAGGGCCGTTACTATTTGGAGTTCAGGTTTGAGGTGGTCTCCTCTGGTTGAGTGTACAGATATGTTGGGAATTGCGTTGCAAGGCGGAATCACCAGATGGCGAACCAGGGGGCAGTCAGGGATTGCGAAAGGTAGCCAAGCATGCGAGAGTTAAGCGGGTCGTCAAAGTTAAGGAACGGAGGTTAGTTGCGGTGCGCATCGTCGTTTCCGTTTCGTATCAAGCCCAAGCATAGGATGCTTACTCAAAAAGGTGTTAGCATATTCCCTTCTGGCCTCCAACCACTTACCCTCCAGGTGACAATCGCGGTGCCCTACTGACATACATCACCGTGGCCGAGCAGGGCAGCTCCGCCGCTGCCGCCAACGCAGCTTGGCTGCTGCGCCGCCGTTTGGGTTATTCGGGACCCGACGCCGACCGGTTGGCTGCCAAGTACTTCCAGAGGTAGGGAAATGGCGTGAGTCTGCTCACGTGGACTGTTGCAGCCGCATACGTTGCACTGCAGAAAGGGACAGAGGAACCTAGGTAAACCAGGACAAAGTGAGGAGGGGCGCGTTCTTCATAACCCATGCGAATTTTACATAAATTGATGGGGAGGACATTAGCTTGGCCAGCTACCCTTACCCATCGCAGGGACCCCCGTCGCACCTTTCATCTGGGTAGATGCGTACCACATGAATCACCTACCACATGCGCCATCCATGACTCATCGCCGGTTTCATGCCCACCATTCAAGTACATCCACCTCAATCGCCGCTCACCACCAATGTCCAGCCGACTTACGGAACGGCTGGCTCGCAAACCGCAATTATTTAGGCCTAATAAAAGTTAGACTCACCATCATAAGAGGCGCCCAATCCACATCCCACACGCATTTTGGGGGCTGACAAGGTATATAAATCCGGGACATTTGATTCGAACATGTTTCGCCATTAGAATAAGCTCCCATCCATATGTGAAGGGCAACCAGTAATCGGCTGTAATATTTGGCCAGGGCGATGCTTCGGCTGCCGGCATGATATAATATGTCAAGTTACGTCCTAAACTCGCATCTACCGTATCCAAATACTCAACAATATCCACAGAGCGGCGAAGCAGGGTCACACGAGCAGTATGGTGGAGCTGGCCCACATGATAATGGAGGCGGCCATGCGGGTAGCTGCCCCGGCCTCGGTTCCGGCCCCGGCAGGGCAACCAACGAGCATTACAGCTCCGGTAGAGGGCACGGGTCTTGCCGGGACTGAGAAAACAGAAGGCGAACCGGTTGTTGGAGGCCCAACAGAGGCGATACCGCTGTCGACGGTTGCGTCCAGCAGTGGCGCCGAAGGCAATCCCTCAGGTGCAGCTGCTGATCTAAGGGTGTCAACCGAGACTGTGGACGGCGTAAGCACGATGGACGCTGCTGTAGCGGCTGAGGCGATGCAGGGAGTCGGTGATCGTAGGGCCGCCACGCACGAGGTCTCAACCGATGGTGCGGCTATCACTGGGAATACCGCTGCCACCAGCGGCCCTTTGGCGGACACGATCATGCGGGACACGGTGGCGACGCCTGCAGGCGCCGGCGATGCCGATGGTGGCAGTGGTGATGGTAGCGTCGCCGTTACCGCCCAGTCGGCGGCAGCAAACGCCTCCAGCGCCAATTCCAGCGGCACTAACTCTTCCACCCCCAAGGCCCTCTTTAACTTGCCGCCCTTGAAGTCAAGCACCAAGCGTCCGCCGCCTCCGCCTTTGGTTCTTCCCGCCGCCCTGCCAACCCATCGTGTTGTGCTGGGGGTATCAAAGGCGGCTGACGCGGTGGCCTGGTACAGCGCAGCCGCAGCCACGGGAGACCCGGAGGGGCTGTTCTACCTAGGCTGGGTGTATTACCACGGATTGGGTGTGACAGAGAACGCCACCTTTGCTAAGTTGTTGTGGATGCGGTGAGCAGTGGAAGGGGCCTGGGACGCTAGTGACAAGCAAGGCTCGTGTTAATTAGGGAAACTAAATGCTGCATGTGGATATCTCAGGGAGCGTTTGGAGCTATGTGTCGTCGCAGGTAGGGAACTGAGACTGCCAGCATCAATACCCCGGTTATACCCTAAGGTGCAATCTTCACCCAACCTACACAATTCAGATGCAGGTGCAGTTTCATCATCCCCTCTATCATACTACCGATGTGTTCTCCCATGCTGCAATTCCTCCGCACCGCAGGTCCCTTGAAGCTTCCGGAATCCGCTCTACCCGAGCTCTAGCTCCACTGTTGGCCCTCGCCGGAATGCGGATAGACGGCTGGCTGGCGCCGCTGGTAGGGCATCACGCTCTGGCTCGGGGAATTGCGCAACTGCAGCGAGGACAGTACGCAATGCGGGCATTAGTTAGCCTGTCAGGTACCGGAGGCCCAGGGAGGCCAACGGTGCAGGGCGACACGGGGGCTGACACTGGGGCGGAGAATGGTGCAATAGGAGCAGGGTATGGACTGGTAGTAAGGGCGCAGATGCGCAGTATCTTGACGGTGGTAAAGGCCTGGCTGGGGCAGCTGGTTGCCGCAAGTGGCGACGTGGAATTGGGTAACTTGGAAAATGCGATGTTGTTGGGGTTGCTGGCGGCATTATTAGTAGTGGTGGTGCTGCGGCGTCAGCGCCTTGCAGTCAGGACGTGAAAAGGGACGAAGTTGGAGACATCGTTGGCAGTGGCCTCTGCTCACTCATCCAAGCAACTTAAGATTTCCGGTGATGGCTGTGCCAATCCTTAGCCCAGATATTGAAGACGAATGTACACTCCGAACCGTTGTATCCAATGCTGGCAGAGTTTAGGAAATCATCTTTAATCAAGTCGTCCTTACCGAGCAAATGTGATCGGGGGAATGCGAGGCACTTCTGGAAGAGGACCTCGGCAAGGGACAAATTGTAAGTGCCTTGTTAAAGGCGTGCAAGCCAATGGAGGGAGAAACGGACATGCATATGTGTCGGGCTCACGGCTTAAAGGGCAGTGCTCATAATTTGTACTGCAAAACACATCGTTACGACCATTCCGAACACTCGGAATGACAGAACCATGCTGCAGCTGCTCCGGCAGCCTGGGCTGGACCAAAAGACAGAGTGCCCTCACCTGCCCGTGTGGCCCCTTGTACGCAAACTGGGTGGTATAGATTGGAGGGCATATCCCATTTTGAATGGAGGCCCTTTGGATTCGGATACGCTCGGCGGTACCTGCGTGCGTTTTGTGACTAGCAGCAAAAAATTAATATATAAGCAGCCTCTGTTTGTATTTATTTTAAATTTGGTTGCACCTCAGCAATTCTTTTGGCGCCAAACAAATGAGCTAGATGCAGAGAGGTGCAGCCACGATAAGGTAAAACGACAGTCTGCTATAACAGTGTACCGATATTGTGTCACGTTGAAATGATATTTTAAAAACCTGAACCTCTGGAATTGATTGTTTGCTTCTGAAAGTGGTTACGCGAGTCACTCGAGCCTTGCCTCGCTTCTTCCCTTGAGCCAGATAAACTCATTGTGAGTTTCATCGTGAGTTTAAAACTTTTAGGAAGCACTAGCCGTCTGTTCCGTGGACGTTCCTCTGGAATTCCACATCTGCTTTGTTGGGTTCGCACCAGCTTTGACAACAAAACGAACCGCTTGTAAAATTTAACGGAAATTATGATTAAATATATAATTGTGTTATCCTGCATGCTAGCAAACTTCTTTTAGCCCACGTCCTACAGCATCCTACCCAAGCTCCTAACTAGCCATGCTTCCCCTCCCCGCTCTGCCACATGAGAGCCTTCTTTCCACGAGCGAGGTTGACTCGATCATGCTCGAGACGTCTTGGGGTTCTGCGCATCCTAATTTCCTGAATGCCATCTAAACGCCCATCTCTACCTCAGAATCTATGAGTCTTAAAGACTTCAAAGCGCATTGATAAGGAAGTTATCTCTTGTTGGATTATTGCTGGCTTCCTTACGTTTGGATGTCGACGAGGCCGACTATGCATCGGAGCTTATTTTGTACCTGCATTTCATGTTGGAATATATTCCACACAGTAAAGCCTAAAATTGTTGCGATTGCTTACAAAGGTGGGATGAATGGGTATAGGCGAAGCTGATCGGTAGCAAGCTTTGTGCAATCCGAAAAGCAGAAAGCTTTGATTACAAATTACGTTAGCCGCTTGCTCTAAAGGATAACAGCAACCACAGGTGTGTGGGGTAAGCGCTGGCAAACCCGGGTATGAATAGTCTTTCTATTGCCATAAGAATCAAACAATTTAAATATGTCACATTGTCAGGGGCTTGGTTGTGGACTCAGGGCGGCTTTCATGCAACGCCCGCCGGTCCAAGCGTTGAACGTCTACGGCATTTGGGTAGGACATTCCCTCTTAAGTTTTGAAATCGAGTATGATTTATTCTTGTAGAGTCACATATTATTATTTTCCAATATTCTCCGTAGCCCTGGAGTTGTGTCTTTCCCGTTCTCCTTACCGTCATCATCAAAACCGACGATTATTAAAAAACTCTTCCATAATTCCCTTTCATATAAGGAGAGTCTTTTTATGATTCACGACATTATGACATTGGTATATTTACGCTACCTTCAACCCTAGAATACAATAATGATGAAGAGGCTGCTGCTGCTGATAGCGATCCTCATCACTTATGTCGCGGAAGGTAAGGGGAATAAGGGATGCCTTAGAGCAAGGCTACGAAGACGATGATTGGTACTTTCGTCTGGAGCGCGCTCATAAATTACTGCTACATGCAAAATTCCCTACTAATAATGTGGCCAGCCACCGGAACCACGAGCTTTCACTGAAAGCTTGACGGCTCGTTTGTGTATATTATGTGCTACAATTCGACGTCGGATTTTGTGAGTGTGAGACCGCAAAAAGCAACTAACCCCTCGTGCATTTACGCCTGCCGGTTACCTGCCTCCTGCCCGCAATAGTGCGATGCCAGCAGCAATCAACCCGGCGGGTCAGTGGACAGCTGCTTTATCTGACGGTGTCTGAATCTGCTGGGCAATGGCTGATCGTGAACAATGATTCGGGCCTGACACCGCTCCGCAGTGGATACACCCCTCCCACAATTGACGTCAACGGCACTCGTGTCTTTCCTGGGTGTGCGATATCGCTGGTGAGGCTTGCTTGTGTAATAGTGCGCGTGAATGCGTGGGCCGAGTGAAAGAGAGCCGGTAGGTAGAAATGTGGCGCCGACCAGCTTATGACTACTTACGGAGGGCGGCGGCTGGTGACTGACGACAGTAGTTCATACCGCGGTGTACGATCATACGCCTACCTTTAACCCATTTGTCAAGCTCGTGTGACTTCACGTTGCACGCGAGGACCCTACGCCAGTACGCTGGCATGGGCCATCAGGATACGTCGCCCGTCCTGTTGGAACATGCGCGTCATGTATCCCTTACCTAGTACAGGCTTTATGTGTACGGCCCCAGCACTGTATGCAGAGATGGCGGATACGGCCTTCGTGTTGATTTGCTAATGGCACGGCCGGTTTTAGAACTCGCCGGTTGAACATCGACCTACATCCTCACCACGGTCAGACACCTCACTTGTGGATGGTCCCATAGGCAAGGCGGTAATAGAGTAACAGTAGCGGGTCACCACCGGTTGTCACCACTTAGCTGCTTGACTAAGGTGGGGTGACGGGTTAAGGGATCTCACTGTTGACGCCCTTGCCCCCAAATAAACACTTGTATTCATAACTAATACGGCTGTGCATGCAAACGAATCCGTGACCCAACAGGAGTGCTTCATTGACGAAGCAACTGGCGTGTGCAATCCCAACGGCCTGGCCCCAATCTTCGTCACCTCGCGTCCTCCAATCGCGGCAGTGGCCCCCGACACCATCATCTCTCAGAACCTCCTGGTCATAATCCTAGACTACTCTGCGTGCGGTTACCCTGCCAGTCTTGGGGAGGCCGACGTCCGCAGCATTTACCTGGGTCCCAATCAGGACGGCAAGGGGGGTGTTGCACAGAAGTACGCACAGTGCTCCTATGGGAAGTTCACAATCAACGTAGCAACTTTCCAGGCTATGCTTCTACAGCCTAGATGCACAACGCCCGTCACGGCTTCCTGCGCTCCTTGGGCGATGGCTGAAATCGCCGATGCTGCAGCCAAGGCTAAAATCGGAATCGCAAGCTTTGCATCCTTTAGCCATGTGACCTACGTGTTGCCGCCCCGCTTCACTGGTCACAGCGGATGCCCGTGGGCCGGGCTGGCAACAGTTCCCGGCACGCAGTCATGGATGCAAACAAATTCCTATGGTGTTAATCGATGGGCGACCGTCATGCAGGAGGCCTTGCACAATTACGGTGAGTGGGTGTATATATGTTCCCAACAGACCGAGACACACCGAGAGATAGACGAAATAATGAATTCTGCGCAGTGTGGTTCACCAGCATCCGTTCACCCCCCCTGGTGCAAGAATGGTGGCGTACCTGGCATGGCACCATCTGGCGGGCGCATACTAGTGCGTGCGTTGTCGGAGCGGGGAAAAGGCATCCAAGCAAGCACAGGCAGGAAAGCTAGATGCTTTTTGCAGTTTGAATTCATGTGGGTTGCGACACTCAAGAAGGTTATATTATATATCAGCAGGCACCAAGACAACGACAGAGGAACATGCATGTAAAACATGAGTCCCCGCAAATGATGACAATGAAGTGGCGAGCTTGCGACCTGCCTTCTACTCCTCCTCCAAAGGTCTAATCGCGATACACGCGATGGGGTTGGTTTGCTGTTGCCGGCCGGTGCCATTTGAGTGCAGGTTTATGGCACTCCTGGCGAAACGGTGTTGAGTACGGCGACGAATCTTCAGCCATGGGTCGCGGCATGGCATGCCCCAATGCTGTCGAGATCTCTCGCATGGGCTGGGCAAAACCCATCATAGTCAATACAGCAGCCGAGTTGGATGGAAGCATGATGGACTCAGGTGTCCTCCTATCGTTCGATGTGCCAGCCACATACCTGAAGATCGCTGGCAGCAGGAACTATGTTAAGGTGCTTCCCAATTGGTTAATCGGTTTCTATGACAATCCCGCCATGGCTAAGAACTTGTACATCTCCGTCCGAGTGGCCAAGAACGGTGATGTCGATTTGGGACCTGAATTTGCATCAAAAGTCAATGTTCACGAAGTGAACGCAACCGTGGTGAGTTAATAGTAGCGATGGATGATGTCAAGAAGGTAGAGGCATCCACCTCTTTAGGAACAATATAGTATAGGTGCCAAAGCCAGGCAGCAGTCATTCTACCTGCTGAGACGTTGGCGAGACAGGAATGCCAACGCTGCTCGTGAAGGTTGTGAACACCGTGAGGGGGCGATGTCCTAACAAGGGTGTTGGGTTGAATTATTTGTAGTACCCGTATATGTACCGCACACATCCGCAACATAAGGTGCTTGAAGAACCCTCTCAAATCTGAAGAGGCCTTCTACGGCACTTCAGTTTCTCACTATCTCACCCAATGGGGTGGTTGGTTGCTTCAGCTGGTTGCTTACCTGCTATCCAAATATACTGCCCCAAATTTCTGCAATAAGGGTTACTTAAGGGAATAATATCTTGATCACATTATGAGGATGTACTTCGGACTCCTCCGTTCGACGGAGGACTGACCTATTTACGGTTCCGGAGCGCAAACTACTGCCGCGCATGCTCATATCTTTACCAATACCTACTCATAACATTAAATTTTATTTATTTGCTTTGTTCACCGAAGCTTTAGAGATGGAAACTTTTAGGAAAAGCGCTTAGCCTTAGTGCAAAACACCACGGAAGGACAATTTCTTATGCAATCAGCCTTTGTTGGACTGCCGCCACGTATGATCCGGACGGTATGACGCACGGTATGCTCTTGTCGCAGCTATAACGGTACATTAAGAAAGCCTTTAGTACCGTTATCGTGCCTGATGGCTCTGCATTGTCAGCATATTGTATTTGCGTGAAATCGCTTACGTATTTGTGCTGTGATTACTAGGGCTGGCGTGTATTGCATGTATGTCATTGGTACCGACCACTTTGGAAGTAAGTCGTTTATCCAATTGGTGTAAGATGTAGAGCAAGTTGAAGTGGTGTTGGAACTGCTAATCCAGTTGCAGACTAATCAAGGAAAGTCGCATCGGGGAGGTCCTCCGAAACCTCCCAGGCCCTGATCCCAAACCGACCGACCGTTGTGTACAGAAACCTTTGTCCGGTTAATAAAGCAAAATCCGAAATCCTATAATTTCCCAATTTTGCAGCACATATCCATTTCTCACATTCTCTACCCCTCTACTGATATTGGTAAATGATTGCTTGTAGGATAACGGCTACCCGCATTACCTGCCTAATACGGATTGTAAGATTCAGTTCCTTGGGTCAATCGGAATTAACTCCCGTTTGGATCTGAACAGCTACAAACTGGTGATCTTCTCTGGCAACTGGGTCACGACGGATATCATGAGGGTGCATATCTGTCGCTATCAGACCTTGGCCTCCGAATGCCGTCAGCCAACACCCTCTTCCAACCCGTCCCTGCCCTCCCCACCTACCCTCCGCCACCCAAGTCCGACCCCGCCGAGTTTGTCGCCATCCCCAAAGTCGCCGCCGTTTCCAAGGCCATCCTCGCCGCCACCCAGGCCGCCGCCGCCAAGCTCACCAACCCCGCCTTCGCCACCAAACTCCCCGCCACCCCTGAAGCGCTCGCCACCGAGGCCGCCGCCGCTCAGGAGGCCACCGCCGCCAAGCCCGCCCCCACCGAGCTCCTTGCCACCCCCATCTACAAGTACGTTCACCAGGGCACATTGCACGAGACTCACATGTATACATTCTCTGATAGATACGGATGCAGCACAAGTAGTGCTATGCAGTGTGCGGGCAAACATTTTCGAATTTGGTTATAGAGACTCTCTTTTTCCGCTAAACATATATATGGACAACAATTCAAACCAAAAATGCAATGGTTATCCTGAATGATCTCCACCTTAAAAAAGAAATATGATGTGTAATGGTTATGAATGATACGCTTTGTATGTTATTATGACGTGCCTCTCTTATGTATGCTTGCCTGCTTGCTTGTGTGCTCGTACCTATACATGTAATTGTGCCGTACGCAGATTCGTTTTATTAGATATTTTCCATATAATTATAAGATAGGAAAACCCCAAGTGGTTTTCTTGACTTCACAGCATATCGTAGCCTTGTCTAGCTATCAACAATTAATACGTTATGTACCATGTGTAATTGTATATATTTCATGCATTAATGGTGCGTGAGATACGAGTTTGGGGGGTGGGGTAAATCCTTCCGACCAGGTACCCGCAATCACACCTACTGAAATGCATGTTTATAGTATGTCTGATCAAGTCTGTATGTGCTGTCAGCATAGGATGTGTATATGAGCACATGGGCACACAAGCACATACATATGTATTCATCGAGCAGCAGATTAGTTTTCCATGGCTGGGCAGGCAATCAATCAATCGACGCTCGTGATCTTTTTGGACGTCTGTGTGTGTACATACGTATTCAGATGCGGCGGGTTATCCACTGGGTTGCTTCGCGGACGACTACACCAGGAAGATTCCCAATTCATTAGAATCTGACCTCCCCATGACACCTGCTATATGTGCATCACTTGCAAAACAGGCCGGTAAGTGAATAAGTACATACATGCCCTTTCAGGGAAAGTCGCCCACAGTGTTAAACATAATACGTACGAGCGACTAGCTGCTGCGTGATAGGTATGTATGAAGTAGGCTTGGAGGAAGCGTGAACAGTAATCAATAATCATTATAGATTGCAGCGAGCAAGCAGGCAGCCGATAGAGGTGCAGCAGAGGTGCTAATGTATGCAGCAGCGTGCACGCATGCGTCACATTCGGGGTGCGTGGATGTGTAGGAGTAAGGGAGGTATGTATGCCCCTGTCAACCATTGGATGGGCTAATTAAGTCTGTTACTTATAGTTAAACCTAATGAGTTTGACTGGCCTATCAGTCATAATTAGCTCAGCCGGTAGTTGGCAGGGTGCATGATGAAGCTTCAGGACGACAGAGGTGAGAAGGCAGTTTTGTTTTAGCGGTCTTGACTGGTGTACATACACGCACGCGGTCTTATTATAGTATTTTATAAATTTTATTGCTTTGTATGTATGCATGTATGCCGAGCGACGTTTCCTTTATAGTTGTAGGTGTCGTATCCTGCTGGGGTAACTCTGTATGGCTAACGTCCGGGATGATGATCAGGATATTGGACATCTTCCGATGGGGTGTTGTATCTCTGTGTTAAAATCCGCCAAACTGTTAAGGCCCGATCGGAAGATGTCCAGTTTCCTGACCATCCTGGATATTAGCCTTAGATACCCCAGGGTACTGCATCGGGTCTTTACTGTTTGGTGAATATGAACACAAAGGTACAACCGGAGGTCGTAGGGTCAGATACTTACATTCCTATTAAATATGTGCCATATGTACCAACATACATCAGCAGTCAAGACGGCCGAATGCTGTCATCGTACATGGAATCAATTATTACTAGCATTGTCTATCGATCAATCATATATATGTATATATGTATATATATACATATATACATATATACATATTCATACATACTAACACACGCATGCACATTTCTGTGCTGTGATCCTGCATGTTTGTAGGTTATGTCGTTTATGGTGTCCAGTATGGGGGTCAGTGCTTCGGCGGGATGGACATTTCAAAGGCCACAAGCCTGGGACCAAGCGGCAATTGTAACATGGATTGTACGGGTGATTCCTCCCAGAAATGTGGGGGTGCCTGGGCAAACAACGTCTATACCCTAAGTAAGCGAGCTACTAGGCGATTGCTATAAATATGGGCTTGGCTGGCTGCGTAGCAACACACATATAGATCATGCCTTTTACAAAAATTAAGCCAGGGCTCGCGAGACATTGACAGATTAATAAATAGGCAAGCGTCTTATAATTCAGTATCATGATATCCTAAAACAGTCATAATTTTATAGATCCATACAAACATACACATTTAATAATTGTGGCAGGAATGCGTTATATTATGGTACTGGCCTTAGCTCCTTGATTGCTAAGTAGCCGCTTGGCTGCACCCTCTATGCGTAAGCGTAGTGGCTATGGGGTGCATGCCCTAATGATGTAACCATGACCCTGTCACTGGTAGACTCGCTTGAGTTGGATCTTGCCGGTTGATTATATGTATTTCCTTAGTACAATCAATTCTCTTCCTTAAAGACGACTGAAGCTCGTTATGGTGGCTTGCCGTACTGAGCATAGGGTACTTATTAGGATACCTATTAGCCGGTAGCTATCACTACAACCAGTTTGGGAGTGATATAACAGAATGCGTATGGTTGCCTTCATACAAACATAGCAACGCATGACCATGCATGGATACCTATCCATCTATCTATCTATCTATCTATCTATCTATCTATGATAGAACTGTGTATCAATATAGTCGTTACTATTATGTGTGTAGGATAGGGGGGTACATCACCCGTGGCCACTAACCTGGCAGTCCCTACCTTCCCCGGTGTTTCGGGGCACCCTCATCCAGTCTCCCATGCCGACTTCTCCGAAATCAGTGGTTTTCCCAGGTTCAGCACCCACCACCAGCATCCAGCGGAATCTGCCGAATCAGCTAAGGCGTCAACTCCACTACTGGTCAGCTCGCAGGTCACTTTAATTGGGGTCGTCACCGTCCATCGACATGGGGGCACCCTGCCCTTAACATTAGGATCTTTGGCCCGCTCTCGGTTGGGGTAGAACCTGAAACTCCAGGGGCATATTAGTCGTGCCATAACAGTCGTGCCTGAACACGATACTGTCTGTTGGAGTTATTCTATGACCAGCAGCCATGAGGTCACGCACGCACGAGGGACCCAATTCATATATATTTATGGATGCATGCATGTGCTATGTCCGGTCTATATATCTCACCACCATATTAACGTTGGCTGGTATAAGACATTTAAATAACGAACTAGAATATGTAATTCAAATGCATGTGCGTACAGATAGATTCAGTTTGGTTGCTCGCTATCCTGCTGGTTGAGAGAGGCGCACCCATCCGCAAAACGTACGCCACCGCTTTCTTGTGTACATACAGCTTGCCCTCTAGTCCCTGGTTATGCGGCGGTAGCTGACATGAACCATCTGGGTGACGACATCAAGTGCGATGATGGTGCCAGGATGAGTGCAGAGACCGCCGCCATCCGCTGTTCGTCCGATACCAACTGCCAGGCCTTCAATATCTACGCCGCCGGAGTCAGCAGCAGCAGCATTGGTGGCAGCGGTTGCACGAAACGAGCTTCGACACCTTTGAAATCATCACTAGGTGTTTGCCTGTACACCAAAATACTCACAAGTATGGAATATATGTGTGTGTACATGTGTATATATAATGTAATATATATAATATAATGTATTATAATATAGTATATAAGATAAGATAAGATAAGATAAGATAATGTAAAAGAGTGGGAGCGCACGCAAGGGAAATGGATAGATACATACATGGGTTGCCTTATTCAGATGTATATATGTACGTATCTATACTACTCGCGCTATGCATTCTGCTGCGTGTAGAGCTTGCTTGCGTGTTTCTTGCTTCTTGTAGGTGCCTAGCTAGTTTATTGTGTGCGCGCCAACCTAGCTAACCCCTACCTGCCGCCGCTGCGCCTGCCGCCTCTCTACCTAGCAGTCCTGCCTCACGCCGATACACACACACACACACACACACACACACTTCATTCCCTCCGTCTGCGTATTCATGTCGCAATAGTACGATGGATGTTCCGACAGCAGTCTCCGGCGCTGCTGCCGCTTGCATTGATAACCGCAGGTTGCAGTCTTATCACCGGGTATACACTGACGCCGGGAGCCGATCACCCGGGTGGCGACAATATCTGCCTCACAGCATCTTCCGTAACTAATGCGGCGAAGTTTTGCAGTAGTAGCTCGATTTGCAAAGGTTTCAACCTATTCAACCTATCCAGCAAAAGCCTAACATTTTGTTCCAAGAATGTTGCCGGTCCTCTCAGTAACGCAGCAGGCGTCTGCTACTACACCAAAATAAATACATGTAAGTCATCATGCATGCACGATGACCAAAACGGGTTTCCAGGGGCCGTGCATATACCCATCATCATCGAACATTTATTTATTTGTGGTAATATGATGCATGGCCTGTATGTATATTGTTTGTTATCGATATCGATGTTGCCGGGCATCCGTCATCAACAGCACCCATAATTAGCCGCATACCGACACATGTACCGACATATATAATCATCAACTGCAACATACATCTTCCGTTCTGGGTATATTCATGGCTGCATCCATGCATAATTAATTGGTTCGTGTGTACGTGCATGCACTTCTCCCAGCCAGCCTGCTCCATCCCAGTCAGCGAGCACGCAACTCTCTCCGTCCAAAACACGTAACCCAGCATGCAAGCAGGCATATGTAACAAATTTCCCCGTGATATGATATGATATGTAATTGACATGCATGATATTATAATTGACTTCTGCTGGTCTAACTCTTATTTTTCTTGGCTCACTGCAGCCTGCCCCCAGGTCCCAGGCTACAATCTGGCCGCTGACCAAGAGCACATTGGAGACAGCCTGTATTGTGATTCACTGAGTCTTACAGACGCCATCAGCCGTTGCACCCATGACGACGAATGCCTGGGCATCAGCGCTTGGTGGAACGTTACAAATGGTGCTCTGCAAGCGTGTATCAAGAGCGCGACGTACCCAACAACCGCAAAGCCGGGTACTTGTTTTTATTCAAAACTCTAATGCCAACTTACCTAGCAGCCAGTAGCGGCTGGCAACTGCGTCCATCCGTCATGCATAGTGAGTCTCTGTTGCTTGGTAGGTGGCTGGGCGGGAGTGCATGATGATGGTGCACTAAATATAGTTCATGTATTACCACATTTTGGTTTCTTGATCTTGTTGTGCATGATCGTTAGTCATAAAACTGCATGTGACAGATAGATGCTTCATTCCATAAACCATCTTTTGAGCACTACAACCGGCTGCAGCTACATATATACCGGCTTCTTTGCCCCGACCGCTGCTGGGCTCCCTAAGTTACCTATCTATCTATCTACCTACCTATCTATCTATCTACCTATCTATCTATCTATCTGTCTGTCTGTCTGTCTGTCTATCTATCTGTCATTAACAAGCTAACCACATACGTAGGCAGATTGCTGACCCGCCGCATCGTGTACCCCTATATATAGACATATTATATATAGGTATATTCTGTAGCATCTTGGGGTGTCCACGGGTAGTGTCGAGGATGGACCGTGTATGGTCATCTTCGATCAGGCCTTTGCTTATTTGGCGGACATAACAGAGATACAACATATTCGCCGAAGCTGACTTATGTACCTCCGTCCAGTACTCGTACATGCATATGTACATACTCGACGAAGTGGTAGCTGGTTAGAGAAATTCTTTGACCTGTGACGACGACGACGACGACGGACACTGCATACTATATCTACCTGTCGGTGATTATATATTAGGTCGGGGCATCGGGAACCAATTCACCATCTGATGATGTTATCTGTCCACCTCTGAACGGCTTAATATCCATTTAAAGATCGTTACCTAGCGGCGGATCTACACACCTGCCTAGCGACGGCTGATCGATAACTACTCGCCCGTCCAACTATTGGCTGGAATAATTAAGGACTAATTAAATCTGATTACGTCACATTAAATCTTAATTAGATCTGACTGACTTAATTAGCCCAGCCTGCGGTTGGCAGGGTCGCTCAATCTCCCGACCCCAGTTAGCCACGCACGTACAAACGCTACAGATATTCTGTTCCTTCCTGCTCCTCCTGCATGGTTAACTTTGCCGCTGCAGGCAATCGGACGCACGTCACCGCGCGAGGACCCTATGGAAAGCCAGCAGTCAGGAATTCAGCTTCATTTGGTTAATAATTCGATTTTTCCGACGGCGATTCATTTGAGCACATATATCCATCCAATTATCTAGAACGCTGCATTCGTTCGTCGTATATGCGTGGATTCGTAACGTATCAAGCTATGCATGCATGTCTAATAACGAAACAAGGTCGTACACACACTTAGTATACGTTTGTATGTGTGTGCGTGATGATGAACTGTTGCTCTATCAACATGGATGCAGTAAGATCTGTTGCTGCGACGAACGAACGGCTGGCAAGTTTTGCGGCTGCCTTGTTTCACCATACCACGCGACTACATACTGTGGCTGTGGCTGTTGCGGCTATCATCGCTGCGTGGTGCTGCAAACACTAAAGATACTGTTGGTACTGAGACGAGATGAGTGGGATGAGTGCATGTCGTCAGCGTATGCATGTCAGCCAGTCTACGCAGTATTCAGGAGAAAGCAGCTGCCAATTGTAGTATCCTGGGGTATCTACGGGTAGTGTCCAGGATGGACCGTTTATGGTCATCTTCGAATTGGGCCTTTGCTTAGGCGGACACAACAGAGATACAACACCAATTTCAGCCCCTTTTGCCTTGCTTACGTGATGAAACCTTACTTGGCTCGTTATCCATTTGTTCCGCCGTGGGAAGATAAGTTATTTGCCTTGCATCCGTTCGTTCGAAATTCCTCTGCCATCATCGGTCGCAGATAGAATGCGGCAGCAGCAGGTTTCCTTTGCACTTTGCTTGGGACAACTAGATAGGTAGGTGGACAGCCCAACAGGTAGGTAGGCGGTCGCGACATGCATGCACTGAAACATATAGGCCGCCTTACATAAACAACCTCCAAAAGCCGCCATATTGGGTTACGAACTTTACTAAGCATCCTAAAGCATTATAACGCACTTAAGGTTTAAGGGTTAGTCCTCGGTTGGCTGTCCGTGCATTTTTGGTAAGGCGCGTCCAGTCTCCCAAACCTGCTAGCTCTCGTCATCTCCCGTACGTAGCTTGCTACCTCCTGCATAATAGGGGGAATGTCCCATGAATTACGATGTGGTCGGTATGTACAGGCCTCATCAATGTGGCTGTTGTATTGCAAGGAAGCGAGGTGGGTACCAGTGTTTCTTTTCAATAACCAATTACTTTTTCGTAACCCGAAAAACGTTTTGGACTTCTGAAGCTGCGACCAGGAAAATTGGTCGGGACTTGAGCTGGTTAGTTGTGATGGATGGTACAATCTGTATAATCCTGGGATGTCTATGGGTGAAAAAGAGTCCAAGATAACCAAGTATTTGAAAATCCTCCAATGGGGTAACATCTGCAGGTGGATTTAATAGAGTATGACAAATGTATTGAGGGGATTTTAAGATATTAGCCCTGGTTCAAGGCCCCCCTCCCACTGCTGGGGCACCGGGCCCAAAGGCCCGGTAGATTTCACAAAATGTAGTATCTCTGTTGTCTTCGCCTAAGCAAAAGCCCAATCGGACGATGACCATACACGGTCCATCCTGGACACTGCCGGCAGACACCCCAGGATACTACACAAATGTGGCATTTTTGTCTGGAAAACTTATGAATGTAAGCAAAAAATGTATGTGAATGATGATGTGAAGCCCCCCAAAGCTGTTCCAAAGCTCTTCCAACAATTTGCCAAGCTGGTTATAGTCAATGGCAAGCAGTTCCACCAGGTCAGTGGGGTTCTACAGCGTGATGACCCTCTGCATGTGCCCAGGACTTATTGAGGTTCGGCACATTTCCATACACAGAGATTATTTCCAGTTTTCTACGTGAGCAGCAACTTCAAGTGGATATATGCAGAGCAATAGTGATGGGGAGCCATTCAAAAAGTTCGTAAGGGTGGAACACGCTGTTGCACCCTATGTTACAGTGGTGTGTATTGCTAGGATCTGACACAAAGTCATCGGGTTGAATCCGGACTAGCGCAGACAGGTTGATGCAAATGTGACAAGATGCACGTGAGTCCCGTCCGCCCTATGGTGGATATCCGGGCTGGCGCTGCGTCAGGCAGGGTTACGACCCGCCGTCTGAATAAAGAAAAATGGACGGCAGCTCCGGGAAACACAAGAACCCCATCCGTCGGGTGCACGGCGCAAGCTGCCCCATGGGGTGCCAGGGCCGCCCGAGAACGTCCGCTGCAGGGCGGGGAGGATTGTGATGGGGGAACTTGCACCCTGTCATCACGCGCTATTGCACCCTGTGCTACAAAGTGAATCTCCTACGAGTGACGCAATGTGGTATTTGCTCTGAGGGGGCGCAAAAGGCCCCCTCGCCTTTTTCGCCATTGTAAGTTTGTAACCATTGTAACGGATTTGTTTTCCGTTACTTGACCTGTACCCAAAGTCAGAATCCCAAAAACGAAAAAACACTCGTGGGAACGTACTGGACGCGCGGATGCTACACTGGCTGCGTGCAAGCGATTCCGCAAGAATATACGTAAATGGATGTCGCATGTAAACATGCCTGCTGTGCCGTCAGTGAATGAAAGGGTTTCGAGCCTCGGGCCTCGAGCAGTGAATGCACACTGAGCAGATGCAATTATATATATATATATATATGTGTGTGTGTGTGTGCATCAAAGACCTTCCACGCATGCACTTACGTTCTACAAAATGCCGTTCCTAACATACTTATTTTATGCATGCTTGGCTGTCAGGATGACGTATATACGACAATTGGTATAATAATATAAATAGTATTAGGGAAGGCTAACGGTCTTTGGTGTAACGGTCAACCAAACCTACCCAACATTCAACAACTTTATGGATGGAGGCTGGTTGGGCTTCGTATATAAATGAAAAATCGCGTGGCTGCTTGGTTTCTACCTTATGAACCAGCCATTGTATATTTGCTTATGTCTTACGTATGTACTCTTAAACTCAGATTGATGTGTCCATATGTCCAGATGTATGCAGGAGTACGTAGGTATGCATAATTTCTGCTCATGAAAAAATACCAGAACACGTTTGTGAGTCATACTTGTTGAGTGTGAACACCCACACAGCTCGTTTCATAATTCAGGATGGAAGAAATGATTTCATTCATCGAGCGTCCCTGCCATACTGATGGGGGTATCTTGAAGATATACTGATGTTGAAGTTCACTGATAGGGGTGCACCAACAACTAGTAGGCGGCGGCGGGCACGGCAGGTTGTTCTGTTTCGATGTGCACTGCACTATTATGGCGGGCCAAGAGGCATCGAATGACGGGATATAACACAACACAACACAACACAACACAACAAACTAACATACGAGCGTGTAAAACGTTTGTAACTTTGGGGCGACAGGAAAGAGCGACAGGAAAAGTTGGCGGTGTATTTATAGTGTGTATCAATCGTATAAATATACAACTATCTACCTGCCTGCTGCAGGAATCGAAACACGCTTGCCATCATTTAAGTAGCTTATCATTGATTAAGCCATCATCAGCGACACTGGCAGCTGGCAGCTTCGCCGTAGATTCATTCAACAATTACCGTTACTACTGTTGTATATATGTAAGGATGATGTTACACTGCAACAGATATCCTTGCAACCTGCGATGCAGCTGCGATTCGGTTCAATCCTTTTTGTACGCGTTATGTAGCCGCCTCCCCTCCCTGGACTCCGATACCCTGACAAGCCGGTTGACAGCCTTCGTTCGCTCAGCCTCCTGGCGTCTATAACAGCTCCTGTAAAGTGCGCTTTACAATTTTATAAGAAGTATGATTTAGGTACGTATTATGATATCGTAGATAATTATATAAAAGAACTGGTGTTCTATAGGACGTCAGTAAAATGCCCGTCGTACACTGGCGTCAGACATAACAAATTGAGCATAAGAGCTCTTGGGTTTAGACAGTGTACAATAAAGCGGGGACTGGTACAAAATGAGGATGGGACCTCGTCCCCGCCTTACGACGCCGCCGTGAACCCCGTCAACCACGAGCATTTCACATCTTAATATCTAATACATGAGTTCCAGTCATGTTAAAAACGCAGTTAACAGGAGCTTGATTATAGGAAACCTTTGTTATGGACGCCAGGAGGCGTGCGACCGGTTCAGGAGTCCAGGAGGGGTTGCATACCTGCGCTGTAATGCATCTGCCTTGTATTGAATTGAGTTGCACTGCGGGCGAACGTCGCTTAACCTTAAGTTATTAGGTAACATTTGGATCCCTTTAACCACTTGAGTAAGATCAAATGTCGTCTCAAGGTGCTCAAGGTGTGGTTGACTAGAATCGGAAGAAGCAGCCTGGATTTGTTTTTTCGTTCGTTGCACGCAAGGTCGCACGTACTATCCTAGTTAATTATTTTGACCAAGTATCCTTATAACACCTTATTATGGTCGCCGCAATCGCATTATATACATTTAAAAGGAGACGCCCGCCGTTGCAGGTCATACAGGATGTACGACATCAATCCTAGTCAATTATAATTAACGTAATAAAACACGCGTTTTGTGCCCTACCTGACGGTAATTGTTATCTAACGCTACTGTTTTACATGCTTGCTGCTTTATAATACAACGGGAATGCCAAGCATGTGCTAACCGTGCAGCCCACGGTTTGAGTCTATCAATAATGAAAAACTATTAGTGCATACATCGGCAAATAACATGTTCAGGAAGCTGCTTCTGGCAATATTCGCGTTGTTTGCGGCATCGGGAGGTAAGAGGTCCAAAGTGCGACCTGCATAAATAATAATAATGGTAATCAATATCATTTATAATATCATTATTATTATTGGAACAATGTTCGGGAACGGCACTCAAAGTGAAAGTCACCGGAAGCTGTAAACGATGTCTCAAAGCAGCGGTTGTGCCATATCTTATATACCAGCTTACAAGTCTATATGGTTTATGACATACCGTACTTTCCGAAGTCAAAATGGTTTGCTGGCATTCCCATTTGGTGTGCTCGTATTGGTGCTGACAAACAGCCAATTGCATGCAAATTGCCAAGTAATGATGTTATCTACTGCACTGTTTATGCCTTGTGGTACCTTGTGCCTTGTGCTTACCTGCCTGCCTGCCTTCTCATGCCGTGACCGGTTTGGTCGTCACCTACTGTGCCCACTATCTGCCCACAGTCCCGTGTTGCAAGGCGGCACAAAGCCCCCCAGCAACGACCAGCAACAAGGTGCAAATTATAGGCGAGCTGATTAATGCGGTGTCAGATCGAGGGGCCAATCAGTGGTTTCTCCGTGACGTTAATGGTACGACTATAACGCTTACCGGCGCATACAAAGTCCCTGACATGGGCGTCGACGGCGCCCCCATACAGGGCTCCGTTGTCCAGCTGGTGAGTGCATTAAGGTCGTGCCTCGTGAGTGTTTGATAAAGACATGAGGAAAAGGTGTGTTGTGCACGGCTGACGAAGGAGTCTTTGCGCAGTTCAGGCAATTTCCACCCAAACCAACTTCTAGGACACATTGGACGGTGACAATAAAACAAGATTTACAAAATAGCACACTCTTGTGAGCTATTCTGCAGATCAGTAATCAAGGTTTACATAATACTCATCGTCAAGCAGGAATCATGCCTGCAATATTCTCCCAGAGTGTACACTGCTGTACAGGGCATGCTGCCCGGCACGGCTGCTGGGTGTAGCAGTATGCACATCAGCGGCGCATTCGAAAATGACCAACTGGCCATTAGACACGCGCGGAGGCGCTGCTGGTCGCCGCTAGAAGGGAAGCAAAAGACGGCAGCTGTATTAGCCTCGCTACGCAAATGGCCTCACACTATGGATGGCATTGAGTTACTAGAAAAAACCGAACTGCTGCGTTTTGAGGGGATGCAACCATGCGAGGTGCATGCGGGTGTCCGAGGTGGCCTCGGGCCCGCGCGCAAGTGTGCACCTCTCGTTGCCGGTCCAAATTTAGTGCAGAGGTTGTGCCACGCGCATGACATCATGTTTATTCGAATTCGAAGCAGAAAGATGGAGAAATATTTTCAGGACTCTTTTTGTTAATCACCATCCCCCTGGCGGTATATATTGTCACCCATTGCGGATGTATACACCCATGGATCCCCGACTTAACTTTCTCCCTCTGTTGTTCTGTGACAGGTGCAGTACAAGCAATATGTACCATCCTTGACATATGTACTATACTTGTCCGATAACTCATGCCATTGATCCTCCTCCATCACCTTTCACCAGGCCTGTCTCTTCAATGCTACTACCGGCGAGTGTTTACTCGACGGCTCTACCTCCTTCAACGTCATGAACCCGGTCAAATCGCCACCCGTTCTAACAATGGTCACCTTGAAGCTGCTAGTCATGATTGTGGATTACCCTGAGTGCGGTTTCCCAGCCACCATCACGGAGGACGAGGTTCGATCCTTGTACCTGGGCCCCAATCAAGATGGCGAGGGGGGTGTCGCGCAAAAGTACGAACAGTGTTCTAACGGACAGTTCGTTATTGACAGCGAAGCATTCCGAGCCATACGAGTCCCGCACAAGTGCTCTACACCTATCACATCTTCCTGCTCATACTGGGCAGTCGAGGTGCTAGCAAATGCCGCAACGAAGAACATCATAGGTGCCGGAAACTTCTCGGCGTTCACGCACTACACATATGTGTTGCCACCTGGTCTTCGGCCGTTATGTAGTTGGGACGGGGTGGCACTGTTGCCTGGCCGGCAGACGTGGCTGCAAACCACCCCCAACGGCGTGTATCGATGGGCGACCGTAATGCAGACGGCACTGCGCAACTATGGTAAGTGCTCTCCACCCTCTGATCAGACCTCCTTGCATTACATGCTGCTGCCTGGTAAGTGCTCTTCCGCTTGCCGGGCCTGCCTGGTAGTCACCGCTCCTGTCTACCCTGGTGTACTCCCATGATGTGCTGAGGATGAGGCCAATAGTTGCATCGGTTGGATATGTGCATGATAGGGTTCTTAGCTTGTTGCGTGGCGATCTAAGCTACCGGTGTTGTGGCGGCTGTTGATGGCCGCAGTATGTATGCCCCCGGCTATGAACCATGCACCAGCTCCAATCTGCCGTGAACTGTCTCACAGGCCTATGGAATGCCTGGCGCAGCGGCGTTGAATTCGGAGACAATTCCACGTGCATGGGTCGTGGTGAGGTCTGCCCCAACGCCGCCGAGATCTCCCGCCTGGGCTGGGCCACAGCCGCTGTCGGGGGAGACCAGCTTGACAAGGACATCTTGCTGCCCGGCAGCGCCAAAACATTCATATTGCCAGCCACCTACCTCACCGGCAATTATAGCTACCTTCGTGTCGTACCCGACTGGCTGTCAACGTATGACGCCATCAGGGGTAAGAACCTCTACATGGCCGTCAGAGCAGCCCAGAACGGCGACACAGCCTTGTTATCCGAGTTCGCCTCTAAGGTCAACATTCATGAAGTGAATGCAACCATGGTGAGGATGGTTGGGGCAATGACGTTGATAGCATGCAGTTCTTTATTTTAATTTGTTTGCTTTTCAGCTGTTCGTTTTATAAGATACGAAGATATGAAAAGGCATATGCATATGTGTGTGTGTGCTATACAGGATAACAGCTACCCGTCATCCTACTTGTATAATGACCGCCGAGTCCAGTTCATCAATGCCACCGGAAACTTATCTGTGCTGATATTGAACGCCTACAATCTCACCGTGTACGGCGGATCTTGGGTGGACGTGGACACCATGCGGGTTCATCTCTGTCGTTTCGTAAATTCCCCCAACGAATGCCCTCCACTCAGCATCCTGGAGGCCACGAATCCGGCGAACCCGGTGCCTTCGCCTTCGCCAGTCATTTCTCTTCCTCCCTCAACCCCTCTATCACCATCGCCACCACCGCCCTTACCACCACCACCTCCACGCCCACGCCCACCTTCTCCTCGCCCACCTCGCCCATCTCCTCCTCGCCCACCTTCCCCTCGCCCGTCACCACCACGGCGCTCTCCGCCTCCGCCACCTCCACGCCGCAGTCCGCCACCAAATCCGCCATCTCCTAGCCCCCCACGCCCCCGGTCTCCGCCACCAAGTCTGCCACCACCACCCAAAATCCCGCCGCCTCGTCCGTCCCCATCTTCCCCATCTACAGGTCCGTTCGCATAATTATTGACCAGCAGTACTCTCGCCTGTGTGCATCGTCATTAGCTCTTTTTATATAGCTTTTTGTATTTCCGTTAGTGTCCACTTATCAAGGTAACTGGAGTCTTAGCCAGGACGTCATCAGCCCTAACATACGTCCTTGTTCCATGTTTGGCGTAAACCTGTACGTGATTGGAGGTCTCTCGCCGGCCTTCATTACCTTGGCTCTTCTTCTCCGGGGCGGATGCCTAAACTGGTTAAGACTCAAGAGAGGATCATTAGGTTACGCACAATCCACCCTTGCTTGTTCTTTATGGGGAGCATTTCCTGTACGACATAGCAACTTCTCCTGCCTGCCGTCCAGCTGCATAAACTGACGGGGTAACCTCAAGATCCGAGAAGCATCGATCACAGACACGAATGAAAACCAGCTTCTTTTTAACACACGACAACATCATCATCATCATCATCATCATCATCATCTTGAATAATTGTATATAATGTCGTGTGCTATGGGCCTTGCTTTGATGTGTGTGTGTGTGTGTGTACGCAGCTTGTCCACCAGTCGTTGGTTACTCAGTCACCGCTGACACAACCCACCGGGGGGACGACATCGGCTGTGACAACATCTCCCCTGCCTCCACAGCAGCTAGCCAGTGTAACATGGACACCAGCTGCAGAGCCTTCACCACCTTCACGGGGCGCGCAGGTGCCTGCATCAAGAACGTGTCCACTCCCACGGCCACCGCACCTGGGGTGTGTCTATATACCAAGACCACGACATGTAAGGCTATCATGATGAGGATGATGGGAGGAAGAGGAAGCGGAAGAGGAAGTGGGGAAAGAGGGGGATCTCGGGTGAAGAGGGTTATTTCACCGATAGGAGGGGGAGGAGGAGAAGATCATTTGAGATATGGTGCAATACAGGATGCGGCATACACAAGCAACCATGCGGTGGCGAGCCGCACCCCTTCATTCCTCGCCCCGGCGCCCAAAGCGGCTAGTGAGATTTTGACTGGCACCCGCCGTCCGCCCTCGTCTGTCCACGTCCATTTCCCAGCACCCTCAACGCTAGGACTAGCCTTCACCATCCACCCTTTGCGCCGACAGACTTGCATATTGTCCTGAGAATTAAATACTTCAGCACCTTCTCAATTTGTTTCATTTTGTGCCGCAACCATTCAATAATTCAACCACAGACTGCCGGCTCATTCCCGATTATATTCTCACGCCGGGCGCGGACATGTACAAAGCGGAAATCAGCTGCGAGAATATCACCCCCACGGTTGCTGCCCAACGGTGTACTGAAAGTGCGGATTGCAAAGCCTTCAACACCTACTTCGATGCCGGTGTCGGTATTCCGTGGGCGTGCACGCAATCTGGTACTGGTCCGCTGAAGGACGCACTGGGTGTCTGCTACTACGTGAAGAGCAACACCAGTAAGAGGTCTATCCCCTTTGGCCCTAAGGGCCAGTCGTGGCTTGCTTTGATGAGTGACGATACTGATCGCGCCGATGTACAATGGAGGCCGATGTATAACGCCGTACGCCGATATACAACGCCCGTTGTTGCATCTGCTTCATTTCTCGACGTGTTGCGTGTCCGGGTACTTGTGCATAAAACAGCAGTTGCGGGTTGAAGGGTTTTAATATACCCCTGTATAGATGGCTGGCAGATGACAACAGATAAACTAAATAGTGCATTCGTTCAACGTGTATACCTTTTCGGGAGATGTCCGCGACGTATGGGTGTACGCCCAACCGCCCAGATAGAACGGCAACTGGTTACATCATTACCTGTGTGGAAACCTGCGAGTGAAACTTGTTCCCATACCATGCATGCGCACGAAAGTTGTCAATTCGATTGAAACACAGTAAGGAGGATATGTATCTCCAAATGTTTGTAGGCAAGTGTCTCAAGATTCCGTTGGCCGTACGTACATACATCTTGAAAGAGGCGACAGCACGAACGTAGTTATACCATGCACAATACTCTTTTATCTTACAACCTGTATTTGCTTCATCCGTTATCCAGCCTGCCCCCAGGTCCCGGGATTTACACTGGCTGCGGATCAGGACCACGCCGGGGATGACCTGACCTGCGACCAAACCAGTCTCACAGACACCATTTCCCGCTGCAAATCTGATTACATGTGTCAGGGCTTCAGCACCTTGTACAGCAATTTAACAACGGGCGCGTTGCGTGGCTGTACGAAGAGCGTGACCTCGCCAATCATCTCTAAGGCGGGCAGCTGCTTATACACCAAGGTCTTATGGATATCGATTTTGTGAGACTGGTCATTAAACGACTTGGGCGGGATGGCCCCTGATGGCTTTCTGATCCTGTGCGACGACAATCGAGGAGCCTTAAGATGTGTCATGCACGCATGCATGTTTCAGATATCCGACGCACATGCACATACATAAACCGTGTTCACACGTATTCAGGCACGACTGTTATGGCACGACTAATATGCCCCTGGAGTTCCAGGTTCTACCCCGACTGAGAGCGGGCCAAAGGCCCTATAGTTAAGGGCAGGGTGCCCCCATGTCGATGGACGGTGACGACCCCAATTAAAGTGACCTGCGAGCTGACCAGTAGCGGAGTTGACGCCTTAGTTGATTCGGCAGATTCCGCTGGATGCTGGTGGTGGGTGCTGAACCTGGGAAAACCACTGATTTCGGAGAAGTCGGCATGGGAGACTGGATGCGGGTGCCCCGAAACACCGGGGAAGGTAGGGACTGCCAGGTTAGTGGCCACGGGTGATGTACCCCCCTATCCTACACACATAAACCATTACTCATATATATGTACTACATATACCTGCTTGGAAAGGGGCCTTAAGCATTTATTGAATAGGTTAATTGTGTCACGGTTACCTGTTGAGCGTCCAAGGAAGGAGATAGCTATACATTGTTGATCAGCAGCTTGGTGCGTGCATACATCAATCTATCACATTACATGCGTACATCAGGTACTGCTGTAACGCTCGGACGTTTGAGTGGGCTGGATTGGCCTGCCGCGTCATCAGGAGGGCGACCTAGGCGGCCAATGAATTTGTGCGTGGTGCTGATGATGTGATCGATGTTGTTTATGATATATTATCCGTTGCTGGCACTGGTTCGTACATTCCGTAGCACTACGGCGATAGGTGGGTTTGCGGTACGTACGCATGATTACTACTGGGTAGCTGGGTGCAAACCTCGTCACAGCAGTTAGCTATCACGCATGCATGCGGCGCTGTATGTGGATGGAGCGGAACAACAATAAACGGACTCTCACGCGAGCGGGAGGTTAACCAACGAAAACCGCTCGGCCTGCGTACCGTGCGTGCCGTTAGTTGGTCGGTTAGCTCGCTACGAGTTGTTGCAACCTGAGTAATGGAAAAATTTATTTCTGTGCTGCAGATAGAGATTAGTAGGCACGCCTTGAAAGTCGGGGGGATTTATTTTATCGGCTTTCCTTCATAATTGTCGGCCTGCTATAGGCTTGTACATTTGTTATGTCATGTATAATGAACCACCCTATCTAGATTGCTTGCATGCATACGCATGCAGCCAAAAATAATCAAGCACCCTTACCCTCCAGCTTTGCTTGCTTGCTTCATTCCGCAGCCTGTATGTCACAACTTCGTTCGGGGCAGAACTGCCCGCGCTCTCATTGCCACCAGTCCGCATAAGGAACCATGAGCAATTCGTTCTTGTATCCAGGGATCCTGCTTGTATCTGTCATCACCGCAACTTCTAACGGCTTTGCCTCAATGGGACCCGTTCATTTGAGAACCGTATGAAATCAGGGATGAATCAATTTTGGCGCACAACGTAAATTTGCAGTCTTCGTGGCAATCCTCTAATACAGGGGTCTATTTATGGCTGTAGGCAGCAAGGTGCGTGCGTGGCCGCTGGAAGTAATGGTGAGTATGTATGTTTTTTGGTGTGACAATACCGAGGGTTCCATCCGCTGGCCGCCGGGAACAGGTGAAGCGGCATATTACCTGCTGGTTAGCTGTAAGTGGGTCGGCAATACTGTATGATAACTGTACGACGGCACGATGTGGACGGCGACAATCAAAATGTGTATATCTAATAGTTATTCGCATCAAATAAATGCTTTCAACCAGATAGATGTGCACAGTTAGTTGTGACGCCATAGTCGCCATTCATGCAAAACAAATCTTCGATGCATGCAAACGGAATCCAAGCAGGTCTGAAGCGTTCCTCGTCGACATGACAAACCAACAATCGCATCTTGGCTGTTAATGTTCTTCAAATCGTCCTTAAATTTGTATACATGTATAGGAACTGAGAGCGATGCGCCGGATAGCGATTCGCAGCTAGGACCAGCCACAACGACCTGCGGGATGCCATCCCCTATGGCTCATATATTTTTTAATAATCTTGAGAAAGCGAAAGAAGCTTGTTATAGAGACCCTTGTGCCGGGTTGGAGCTGCTGGCTCATGTGGTGCTCGCCAGTGCGGATTCTTGCACAGCGGGAGGTAAATAGGAAATAAAGAGGTGGCGTGCACGACTACCTATTTGCGGCTCCATCTTGAGTATGACCGTATGTGTTTAACGAGCGAGTCAGGACGGCTGATATTAAGGGAACGTAATAATGCCGCCCAGGAGGGATAGACAGCAGGGCGTTTTTCCGTCCCTCCACGATGCATACCCAAATGATGTGCGTTCCCGAATGAATTGTGGTCTCGATGGATTTCGCTCCTCTTTCACACGTCCTGCGTTCGGGTTGTATCCGCTTCAAATTTGTAGCAACTATAACACTATGTGATTTGCGTGCGATTACCTATTTTCGGATGGAGTTTGACGTGAAACGCGATTGCGCCCTAACATACATACGGTGCAAGCGATTTTTTGCCGCTGACGTTAGCCGCGCGCGCGCTTCGGAAAATTCCATCACCATGCACGGGTACATCCTTTCCGCAGAGGTGGGCTGCATTACAGCATTGCGCGCGGCCTTGGCAGCTTTGCTGGCATTCCTGCAGAGGTTGATCGCCGAGACCCAATCAAATGGCGGCGTCGGGTGCGGGCGTGTATGACACGAGCTTCTGAAGGCTTGGGAAGTTTATTGCTGCCGCGACTACGTACTGGTGGTCCAAACCTCAATTTGGGGGCAGTTAGTATCCATGGCGGAGCAGTTGCTCTTGTACACGAATAGCGAGCCCCTATGTAAAACCGCTTTGGTGCAGTTCTTGCTTTAGCCTAGACCCTTACTTTGTCTGAGATATGGAATCTTGATTTATGGTCAATTTAGATCAAGATGGGAATCCGTTCATGTATATATTATATAATTATATGTATATAACATTATATATTTCATTATGTGTGCGTTTATTGTCAAAATGAGTCTAGCTGATAGTACACATGTCCCCTGGGCCCGCCCGCTCGCGTATGCATGCAGGTCTTACCGGTATGACCATCTGGCGATGAACCGTGTCATGTACGACACAGCCACGTGGACCGCTACACAAACCGCAATGGAAGCGGTGTATGGAATGGACGATTCGCAGCTAGCAACTGCCGTACTGCGGGGCTGGCGAGGCTGCGCCGCTGCACTGTTACAGAGCTGCCAAGGACAGCCGGCTAGGAGTGATGGCGCTGCTGCTGAGGGAGACGTCCTGAGGACCTTGAGCGGCGAGATCTGCGACGAGCTGCTTGGGAATACTGATGAGCTGCAAGCCGCTGGAAGAAGGCAAGGAATACAATACAAATGGTGTTGAACAACAGCAGAGTACCATGTATCTTTGGTAATGAGGCGGGGTCGGAAGAGAAAACAGTCGGCTGCTCCTCATGACTAGTGGTTTCTCGTAGTAGGGATAGGGCAAAGCGTCTCACCGTCCGAAGCTTTTATTTGCCTAAACAGCACGATCCGGTCTTGGCTGCATTCCGGGAAGGATGGCATCAAGGCAGGCTGGGGATAAGAGGCTCCGCTGTCCTTCATCTATTCAGTTGCTCAAGACCGTACATACATTCACGACCTACCAGCACGCCTTACATGAGGAATTCGTTACTTGGGGGTGTACGGAGCTCGGTGTTCAGGCGAGCGAACAAACCTCAATTGGTTATGTTACCCCATCTTTACCCTCCTCCCTCCCACTCTTTGATATTCCCCATCACCATTCCCCATCAGCACGATGCCCCCAACCCTAATGTGTCCATACCCCATCGATTACTAGTCAATCACTACCTCCGGTGAGGGCCTTCATCCTCACAAACCTGCCTGCGAGTCAGGAATCACACAGCGCATGCCGCTGCCGCATGCACCTACCTCGCTGCCGCTGTCCTCCGCGCCATCCCCCCCCTCAACCACAAAGCTTGTATGTTTTGTGTTTTGCGCACTGGGCTACTGAACAGGAGTTCGGTGTTGCCGCCGTGGGCCCCCACCCCAGCTATCGCGAGTGACCCGCGGGTCGTCGAGGACTTCCTTGAGCGCTGCGTGACGTTTGCCCGTACACTAAACCCTGTGGGCAGCTTAGCAGCACGTATCGTATTCCTATTACGCAACTTCCAAAGCAGTTGCGGCATCAACCCATTTTCCGATAGCGATCCGCTGCGCCTTCTCCTGCTGTGGGTGCATCTGCTGCTACATCCGCTCACGCCGCCACCAGCGCAAGACCCCAGCAGGGGCCACAGTGGCGGTGGGGAGGCTGCGGCGGAGTCCGCCACGATGGATTTTGAGGCTGAGAAGCAAGCACTTGCAATGGTTTGTGGTGCCCTGTACCCGCTGGCCTATCCGGTACTGGAGCGCTGGATCTCTCAATACCAGCAGTTGATGGGGAAGCAGCAACAACACCGGTTGGAGAAACAACATGAGGCACGGCAGTGGAAACTGCAATCGCAACCACAGCAGCAGGAGGAGCGGGAGGTACGGGAGGATCAGGGGGGGGAGCGGCTGCAAACCCGCCACGGGGATGGAGATGAAGCTGCCCGGGAGCCTTTGGCGCCTCCGGTGCTGTTCTTCCAGATGCTGCTGGCGGTGGTGCAGGTGGGGGCGGGCAGTGAAGGTGATACAGGAAGTAACTGATTAGGTCACGGACCTCCCGGGGGGCAATCATGAGCTCGAGCCGTACGGGCGTTGACGCAGGGATCTGATTTTCGCTGGTTGATCTCAATCTATCTCAATCTATCTCTCTATCTCTCTATCTCTCTGTCTATCTATCTATCTACCTATAGATAGATAGATATACAGATATATGGATATATAGACACATAGATATATAGATATAACCTAAGCCTGACACAACTTCAGCAACTTCATTCATTATACGCATCCGCTCACATCCAGGATGGTGCGGCCGACGGCGCTCGCTGGTCGCCGTACAAAGCTTCAGCGCTCGAGCAGGCGGCCCAGCAGTTGTTCGTGCTTCTTCGTGGAGGTTCGGACGCCTACTCGGCCTGCTGGTGCGCCTGCATGGTGTTGTATCCTTAATGCATTTCGGTAATTCATTAAGATATAATAATTATCTGTTTATTATTTTATAATATAATATATTTAATTATCATATTAACTGTTTCATGTTTCCATCTGGCATTCGATTTGTGGATTTGGTCTCGGCTGTCGACGACCAATACTAACCGACTTCCTGAAACATCCGAACCTGTCGGTTACTCCATAACCTGTATGGAATGGGCCATTTACCGCCTGAATGGTAAATGGTGGAACATCTGGTTCCTGGTTCACTGAATCTCCGGTTGTAGTGGTGACTTCTGAAGGTCACGCCCGGTTCGAGGCCTCTCAAGTACGACCTAGTCGGCGGCTCTACTTAATCGGGCTCTGGCACAACAACCGGTATCTTTTGATACCACCCTTCGTGGGTACCATATACAACAAGCTGGTATCGAGACCGTTCCTCCCTGGGACGTCTCGTCAAGTCTTCCGCTGAAATCGTTCAAGCCTTCTCAAGTCTTTCTGTGGTAACTGCTCAAGCCACTCTAACCGCGCAACGCGCTCAAGCCACTCAAGCTGCCCTTTTATAAATGGACATCGACCACGATCTTCCTCCTGCCGACATCCCTCTGGACATGGAGACATTGCCTGAGGAGCTGGGCGCCGCCATTTTCGCTGCGGCTACCACCGGTCTGTAATATTCACGAAATTAGTCTAGTGACACTTAGAACCTGCTCTCTGTGAGTTTGGCTGTGCTTTCTGTTAAAGTCAATCTCTAAGTTAGTCGCGGTCAACGTGGCTCGCGACCTAGACAATTCTGCCTTCTCTGTTAGGTAATATCTTCCTGCAACACTGCTTTCTATCTAGAACTTGTATTGCAGTTTTGCTGAGGAATCCCTGTAGTTGCGGGTTCGATAGTACCTTCGCATCGAATCCAACGAGGAGTCGACTTCGTGAATTCACTTCGGCTTTCACTAATACATATATATCTCTATTACTTGAAAGGTATTGTGTTTGTTCCAACCGCCGTGAGTGCTTCTGCAGTGTCAACACCTCAGACCCTTCGGAGCGGCACCTCTGCCCAGTCACTCCGATCCATCGCAAATCAACTTCACGCGCGGACTTCAAAATTTTTGAAGTTCATCGAAGGCATCCAAGCGTTGGGTAGGCCCTGGTCCTTGCCTTTGCTTTGCCTTTCGCCAGAACAGTCACTCGCAGTTCGATCTGTTAGGCTTTCAGGCATACAATATGCAAGCCTCGAACTTAGCGAATGCTGTCTCGGCTCTTGCTGCCAACACCTTTCAGTTTGTTGGCCGGATTGCTGCTAATGCTAGCCAAGCGAATAGGTGGGAATGGCTCTCTAGGTTGACACAGCCACCAAATGCTGCTGTGGCAGGCGGTATCGACCTTCCGAACCAGCCTTCACCTATTCCCAGGCAAGGCGGCACAGCATCCCCTGAGGCACCTACATCACCTATTTATGCCCCATCCCCTTTTTATGTTCATGGCCCTGCTGTAGTGTCAAACCATTTGACACCTGGTGCCGTGGATATTCCTGGGATGGCTCCCGCTGCTGCCGCAACAACTTGTGCTGCTGTTGCGGGCACCTCTTCCAGGCCACCTGGGCCTCCTCATACTGGACATGAGGACGAGGTGATAAAAATAGCGATCGCAGTGCCTAAGCTGAATATCCCTATGGATGTTAAGCTTTCTGATTTAGGACGAGTTGCTGCGCCTCTAACACGGGCCTTTGTCCGTAATGTTAGGAACTACTTTGCCACAGCCCGTGGGGGTCAACAGGACTCTACGCGCCGTCTTTTCTTGGCCACTGCCTTTGAAGGCGCGGCAAGATTATGGCACGATCAATGGACTAACGCAAGGGATTCTTATACATCTGAGGAACTGCTAGAAGCACTGCTTGTCCGTTTTGCACCCCAGGTCCAGTCACGTGACACTGAGGCACGCCTGAAATTAAATGCTGGCAAATATCGCATGCGCCCTGGAGAAACTGTCTCTGCCTATCAGAGCCGCTTTGAGGCTCTTGTCACGCCCATTGCGGACCTGTCTGATAGTGAGCGTGTGTTTTGGTTTCAGCAGGGCCTCTCATCCGACCTTAGTGGGGACTGTGCAACTGACCTGTCGGGTAAAACCTTTAAGTCATATACAGACTTGGTTCAGTTCTCCCTGGGAGCTGAACTTAGGTTACTGGCCCGACGGGAATCTGACAAACTGGCCCGTCCCAAAATGAACATGCTGTCGGTACAGGACATGGCCTGCGACGACCCTGACGAGGAGACCCCGGCGCCCCCGACCAAAAAACCGCGGGCTGCATCCGTTCGTCCAGGCATCACCGGGCACGAGGATCAGCCGCGGCAGGTTAAGGGCGCCGGTAAGTCTAAGAGGGGCGGCGGACAGCAGGGGAGGCACTTGGCCCCAAAAGGGGGCCACGTGCAGAAGAAGGGGCCCAAGCAGAACCTAGCGGAATATTTAACCACATTCAAATGTACTAGACGGGAGTTCCATTTCCGTAAACAACATGGGATGTGCCTCCGTTGCGGTTCCGACCAACATAGGGTTGACTCCTGCCCAATGCTGGGGGCGGAGAAAAATAAGGGTAAGGACCACTAGGAACTTGCCCAGGCTGGTATAGAGGGATCACCACCTGGGGTCTTTGCTGTGGGCCAGATGGTAGCAAAGTGCCGTGCAGTACGGGCTCTTTTGCCCTCTGTTTTAAACCAAGTGGAGCAGGTGATAGGGAGACGTTTTTCTTTTGATGCACGAACTGTCCGTGCCGGCTTTGATGGCTTTTGTAATCTGTTTGAGCCTCAAGGTCGCCCCCTATCCTCCGCTAACTTGGGTGGGCATACTATCTTGTTCACTCCCTCTTCACTCTGCGAGCTACAGAAGCAATTAGCTCTCTTTAGGGCATGCAAACGTCAACACCCTGATACCTCAGCATGCATCTTGCTGCCTGAGTATGTGTCCCGACGCAACCCTTCTTTTCTGTCGGGAATGCAACGGGTCTTAAGGTTTAATCCAGGGACGGCTCTTTTCCATAGCCTTGATATGGCAGGTGAGGTTGTTCAACTCCCTGGAAGCCCATACTCTGTTGACGTCTGGTTTGCTGCTCCTAAATCGGTTCAGGAGGGCTTGCCTGAGACTGAACCCTGTATTTCAGTTCTCTGCTTGCCTAAAGCTGCTGCCCTGATAGGTGCTGGCGTACCTCTGATCACCGTAAGTACGGCAGGTCGTACGTTCACCGCCCTAGCTGACTCTGGAGCCAGTGATGATTTCATTTCGGCTTCAGTGGTTACGCAGCTTGGCCTGAAACCTAGCCCATGCTCCTGGTCAGAAGTTACCCTTGCTGATGGGGGTAAGCAGGCTATCTTGGGGCAGGTTAATCTTCGTCTATCTGCAGGTCCTTTAAGGTTAAATGTCCGCCCATACGTGTTGCCTGAGCTAACTGACGCTGCCACGTATATCTTGGGTTCTTCCACGCTAGCACAGTATGGGGCTGTCCTTGACTATGAGGCTAAATCTTTGCGCCTGCGCAAGGGGAATCTAGTCTGCAAGGTACCCTTTACTACTGCCGGACAGCCACCAGATCAGATGACACCTGCGCCTTGCTTTAATTATGCAACCACTGCTATCTGTCAGCATACTGAACCTGAAGTTGTTGGCAGAAAAGCAGCAGTTCGCATGATTCGCAAGGGGGCCCATGCTTTACTAGTACGGCCCAAGTTGCACCTGAATGCAACTTCTATCCCAGCTGATGCCACTGACCCTGAGCTTGAGGCCCTGTTACAGGAATATGCAGATATATTCCAGGAGGTCCCTGGTAAGCCTCCAATGCGGCCTGTGGATCACACCATACCTTTGGTGCCTGGTGCAGTACCCGTTTCCCGCCCCATGTATCGGCTAAGCCCCTTGGAGCTGGACGAGGTCAAACGACAGGTTACTGAGCTGCTGAAAAAAGGTATGATACGGCCAAGCACATCCCCATACTCCGCCCCTATTCTGTTTGTGGGAAAGAAGGATGGGACTCTGAGAATGTGCATTGACTATAGGGGGTTAAATGCCGCAACAGTTAAGAACCGTTACCCCCTCCCACGTGTCGATGATCTGCTGGATAAGCTAAAAGATTCTGCATTCTTTAGCTCTATTGACCTCCAGCAGGGGTATAATCAGATTCGTATAGCAGAATCTGACATCCCTAAAACGGCTTTCCGTACGCCGTTTGGCCATTTTGAATATACCGTCCTTAGTTTCGGACTGACGAACGCCCCTGCAACGTTCCAAGCCGTCATGGACCGCATCTTCAGGCCATACATCGACAAATTCGTCATCTGTTATCTGGACGATATCCTGGTGTTTTCAAAGACCCGTGAGGAGCACATACAACACCTCCGCCTGGTCTTTGAGGTTCTGCGGCGTGAGCAGCTGTATGCTAAGCGTTCTAAGTGCCACTGGGCACAACCACAGGTGGAGTATCTGGGGCATATAGTGTCTCAGGGTGGCATACGGATGGACCCCCGGAAAACTGCTGTTGTTCGGGATTGGCCAGTGCCCTCCAACCTTCAGGAACTGCGTAAGTTTTTGGGCCTGACCAACTACTTTCGTAAGTTCATAGAGCGCTACTCAGTCATTGCTGCACCGCTAACAAACCTCACACGTAAGGGAGCCTTCTCTTCACCTGAGGCCTGGACCCCCGCATGCCAAGAAGCTTTTGATGCTTTGAAGCGTGCTATCTCTGATGATATTATCCTGCACTTCCCTGACTACTCATTGCCGTTCCGTGTAGAGGTCATAACTGATGCATCTATACATGGGACGGGGGCAGTTCTGTTGCAGCAGGGACGCCCCATTGCATATACGAGTAAGAAGTTTTCGGGGGCTGAAACCCGTTATACCACTGGGGAACAGGAATTTCTGGCGGTCCTACATGCCTTGAAGGAATGGCGATGTTACCTTGAGGGCCGGCCTTTTGCCCTCAAGACTGATCACAAACCCCTTACGTTTCTGCAAGGTGTGCCCTCCCTTAACCGACGCCAGGCCCGCTGGATGGAATACCTGGCACGGTTTAACTTTGATTGGGAGTACCTGAGCGGCTCACTTAACATAGCTGATGCTCTCAGTAGGCACCCCTCACTGCATGCAGCCATTCTGGCGGTAAGCACACGGAGTAGGTCTCAGGCAAAACCTAACTTCGTGCCCTCCGATTTTACCAAGCGCTTGAAACAGGCTTATGCAGCCGACCCGTGGTTCACAATTCACAACAACACGGGGCACTTGGTACAGGAGCATGGCTTATGGATCCGATCGGAAGGATCCCACCGTCAGATTGTCGTACCTAACGACGATTCATTACGTCGTGAACTTCTCTCACGTTTTCATGACGGCCCTCTTGCTGGGCATCCTGGCTGCACGCGGTTACTAGAGCTTTTGCGGCGTCAATTCTGGTGGCCCCGCATGGCTAAGGACACCGAAAATTATGTCCTCTGTTGCGACCTGTGCCAGCGCAATAAGGCCCAGTCTGGTAAAGCACATGGGCATCTCCAACCTCTTCCTATTCCTGACGCTCCGTGGGAAAGCGTCTCTATGGACTTTATTGTTGCGCTGCCCAAAACTGAGGGAGGATACGATGCCGTGCTGGTCCTGGTCGACCGTTTCACCAAGATGGTCCACCTGGCCCCCACGACATCATCCTGCACAGCTGAGCAAACGGCCCGTCTATTTTTCGACAATGTGGTACGTTTGCATGGGGTCCCCAAGTCCGTGGTATCTGACCGCGGCACTCAATTTGCAAGTAAGTTTTGGGGCGCCCTGGGGACTCTGGTAGGAATGCGGGTGAACCTGTCCACCGCCTACCACCCCCAATCTGATGGGCAAACAGAGCGTGTTAACCGTGCCCTGGGTGATATGCTCCGTAACTTTGCAGGACGCACCCCTACTGCATGGGATACCTACCTAGCCGCTGCTGAGTTTGCCATTAATAACGCTACTAACCGGTCCGTTGGTAATAGTCCGTTTTTCCTGAATTACGGTTTTAACCCTGCTTTGCCTGTTTGGCGGGAGTTGGACGTAAATGTTCCAGCTGCAAAAACGTTTGCTAAGTCTTTCGTGTCCCGACTAACTGACGCTAAAGCTTGCCTGGAAGCTGCACAGCAACGGGCTATGGACTATTATAACAAGTCCAAAAAGGACGTCACGTTCACCAAGGGCCAGCTGGTTATGTTGAGCACGAAGAACCTTCGTTCCCTGGCTGATGGGTCTCGCAAGTTATTACCGCGCTTTGTGGGGCCTTATCCTGTCGTACGCATGGTAGGGTCGGTGGCTGTAGAGTTACAACTCCCATCTGACCTACGCATTCATCCCACATTTCATGTATCTCTCGTACGTCCATATCGGGGTACTCTGCCTGAGGCTAACGATAGCATCCCTCCTGTTACGGAAGCTAATCCCTCTACCTGGTTATCGGGTAAGCAGACCCTGTATGCTGTCGAACGTATCCTAGATTACCGTGCACGACGCGTTGGCAAGGGCAGGCGTAAGCGCAATGTGCATGAGTACCTGGTTAAATGGTCTGGGTATTCATCTGAGCACAATAGCTGGGAACCGGCACGTAACTTCACCCCTGACATGAAACCCCTGCTTGATGAAGCTAGGCTGCGGGCACAGTCTAAGGACGGACCTCTCTGACGCTGTCCTACTTCAACCTGTCTGCTCTCTTCTTATGCATCGGGACGCTGCATCTAGAGGGGGAACAATTGTTGTATCCTTAATGCATTTCGGTAATTCATTAAGATATAATAATTATCTGTTTATTATTTTATAATATAATATATTTAATTATCATATTAACTGTTTCATGTTTCCATCTGGCATTCGATTTGTGGATTTGGTCTCGGCTGTCGACGACCAATACTAACCGACTTCCTGAAACATCCGAACCTGTCGGTTACTCCATAACCTGTATGGAATGGGCCATTTACCGCCTGAATGGTAAATGGTGGAACATCTGGTTCCTGGTTCACTGAATCTCCGGTTGTAGTGGTGACTTCTGAAGGTCACGCCCGGTTCGAGGCCTCTCAAGTACGACCTAGTCGGCGGCTCTACTTAATCGGGCTCTGGCACAACAACCGGTATCTTTTGATACCACCCTTCGTGGGTACCATATACAACACATGGCAAGGGCGGAAGAGTCACTGGCAGCAGCATCGGCGGCGGGCGGGGCGGCGGAAGCGGAGGTCTGGGCCACAGAGCCTGGTGTAATGCGGGTCCTGGATCTCTTGCGGTCGTACGACGGTTTGCCGCTTGTCGTACGAGCGATGCTGGCACGTGCAAGCAATAACCGGAAGAAAGGTATGAGACGTGTGAAGGTGCATATGTACGTATCTTGCGTCTTCAATAACTAACGTGGATAAGATACATACCCGCTGCCTGTCGGTTAGCATGTCGGCTGCACGATTGCGGGGTAAAAAGGTTGAATACACTTCTACACGTGTGACCCGTTCCTTATTTCCCGCCCCGTCCCACCCTCTCTCCGATCCTGGGGCCGGCGCACCCTGAATCCCTGAATTTGGTGGTCTAAATCTTGTCCACACCATCGTGGCCGTACTGCAATACAACCGGACTAACGACCAATCAATGGTCAATTCGGGAAGTGGCTGCGGTCATGTCCTTGTTGACAATCATGTGCCGACCCGGCCGGGAGGCCTGGGCAGTAGCGGCAGTATCATCATCACCACCGCAATCAACAGCTACAACATCAGTCAGCGCTGGTGCTTACGTGGGCGCCGACTGCGGCGCTGCGACTGATAGCTACAGCCACAACTACGGCGGGCCTCATCCCATGGCCCGTTTGGTGGGTCTGTGTTGTGAGTTGCTACTGCCGGAGAGCAACTGCCCGGCGGATGTGCGCCTGGCGGGACTTGAGGGTGAGAGGGATCCAAACGGGGAAGAGGGGGCCGTTCGTGCGCCTCTCGGCCCGCGTGTCGTCGCATGTCATGTACACAATATCAGCGAACTATCCACCTGCCCGCTCACCTACCTGCCTGCCCGCCCACCTACCTGCCTGCCCGCCCACCAGATCGTTCCCTCTTTACACAGTCGCTCAACCTTTCTCCCCTCAATGACTTAACGACACCCCGTACGGGTGCGGTGCCACCAGCGGTCCAAACCCTCCCGCCAATCTCCTTTGACCTCCCTTATGCGTACCACATAATTCAGCGCTACGCTGCGCAATGGACGAGCATCTAGCCTTTTTGGACAAACAGACGAACAAGCTGCTGGCGGAGCGAGAACGGAAGATGCGACGGAGCAGTCAGCGGCCCCAGTTGCAGCACCAGCGGCGGCAGGGCGCCCGCCAGGCAGTTGATGGCGAGGGTCCTTTAGTTGTGCCATCCGATGCCGATGTCATTGTAGAAGCTACTGATGCTGGGGCTACAGGTCCTTTTGGTGAAAGGGATGGCGATGGTGGGTCTGAGGCTGGCAGCGCAGGCGGGGGAGCTGCAGGAGAGGGGGCGGATGCGAGTTGCAGCGATGGCTGCAACAACGGCCACGAGGCGGCCCTGCTCTGGTCTCAAGCCTCTGTGGATGCCATCCTCTTTTCACTTCTACACGACCCAAGCATTAAGGTACGTATACCTACCGTACAGCTGCGGTGCAGGTGCGGCATCACTGATTCCTTGACCCGTCACAATGGTGAAACAAGAAAAACCCAAAATGTTCTGTCGTCTCTGCATGCAATCATTAAACCAGAAGCGTCGTCGACATTTTGCCAGTATGAACATATCCAGCGCCTAGCTGTTTCGCTACTTGTCCAGGTACTGACTCCAAACAATATTAAACTTCACTTATGTCTCCCCAACGCTCGCCACTTCCCTTACATACTCTCATCGGCTGGGTTAGATACAGCTGAATGCTTGGTGCGCCCAAGCAGCCTTCCCACCTCCGACAGTTATATCTGTTTGAAACCCGCCATTCCGTACATCCTCCCACCATCACCCGCACACCCGCAACCGCCCGCCACTCGAGCCCGAACCCAGCGACCCGGACCGACCATGACCTCACCCAGCGCCGCCCTCCAGCTGCACTTCTCTCGCCTCTCGTCTTGTCTCCGCCCGCCTCGTCTGCTCGCATGCCTCCGAGCCCCGTCCAGGTACGGCGAGCCGCCGTTCGGTTGGTCTCACGGGTGGTGCTGCCCGCGAATGGTGACGGGGCTACACGCCTCACGAAGACCCTCCTGATGAAGCTGAGAGACAAGTGAGTGCAAGAGGACGAAGCAGGGGACAAGGTGATATCTGTACTCCGTACGGGGTGGTGTTGGGATGGGAAGGCCATGAACTCATGTTCTAACAGACCGACGGACGCATGGACTGGAGGGCGGCAGCCATCAACCTTGTGATGGGGGAAGGTAATACACAACGGCCCGTCACCCAGCCACCCCGCCGCATCCTGGCCCATAGGGCCCATTCGTTACTTCCGCCCTCCATCTCTCATGGCCCTGATTCCCATATTAGTCTTGATCTCCGAAACCACAGACAAACATATGTACACGTGCTCTTTTTCCCAGAACTCTTCCTCGCAACCCTGGGCCCGCACGTGTCATGCAACGCACGAACACAGGGACGCCCTGTTATCGGACCAGGCCTTGCAGCTTCTGGTGCAATTGTCTCCCGCCCTTATTGCCACCGCTGTAAATGCTCCGGAACCCATCGGTGGTGATATTGGTGAATCCGGCTGGTCCGCACTTGTGCAACACATCACTGGGGCCTTGGCGGCGGGGGCGGTTGGCGTCGACCGTGATCGCGACGATTTGGTAAAGGACGGTGTCCACGGCTCCAGCCGAGTGCTTAATGACCGAGTGAAGAATTATGTGAAGCTGCTACATGCGATTTTAACAGCGATGGCTAAGGATACAATCGCTTCAACAGCGGCAACAGCGGATACAGCTGCAAAGGCCACTAGAGGTGCCCCAATGGCAGCAGCACAGGCAGCTGCAGGGGGGCAGCTCCAGGATCCGCTTGTCAAATCCTTGAATACGCATCCCCTCGAGATACTGCTATTGCCAGTGCTGTCGGGCGGTGTTTCGGACATTGACTCGGCAGTTGCTTTAATGCAGCACGCGGAGGCTGTAGCAAGGGCCGTTCTGGCGGTTGACGAGTCATAGGTGCACAATAATGCTTCAACCATTCTTTTGTTTTAAAAGGAACGAATGTCTGGGGCGAAATGTTGACATGTCCATCAGTCAGTCGGTCGGTGCTCCACGAGGTGAGCTGGGGCAGGTGGAAAATCCAACACGCGGTGGGGGTGGGCCGAAACGGCGTTTCACCGCTCGCCGCTGATTCCCAAAAACGGAACCGGAGTTGAGCGAACAGCGACCCATCGGCCCTACGTGTGATGAAACGCCGCTCTCCGTAATGTTAACTAGAGTAATTTTTAGTTTTTCATTTGTCCGTCCGCTCGTCCATCCGCGCATGCATGATTAGTATGTGACTGAAGGCGCAAAGGCGCGCCATAACTGATAGTTTTGCAGAGTCTCTCCACATCATCTCATTGAATCGTCTGTTCATCTGAGTACTGAAGGTCTGGATGGAGGATCATGTTGTCATCAATTGGGGGTTCTGATAACCAAGCCAACGCTTTATTGATGTGCGTGTATTGATGTGGCCTTGGCAAAGCGCTGTAAAGGGCGATAAAGTATCTTTTTTCAGCGAGGGCCTTCACCCGCGTACCTCATATGTACAACGATGATATAATTGTTTCCTTTGTACCCTTTGTACCCTATCGTCATTTCGTCGAAATCTGACAGGAAACCTGACTGCTGGCGCTGCCATGCGCGTTTACCTTCCGATCGTCCTGACCCCATCGACCAACTCCCCAATCCACCCCCTGGCTAACCTGAAGACTGCGCGCGCGCCAACCCAACGAAGCAGTCTCACGCGAACTCACCTGGGAAGACAGCGGCAGCGGTAGCAGATGCAGCGGCAAGGACGTGCACATGCTAGAGGAAGAAGAAGAGGAAGCGCGAGGAAAAAAAGAAGAGGGGAAGTATAAGTCCAAGGATAAGGAACCGTGCACCCGAGGAAACTGTGCCACTGCGTTTGCAGGTATCCAGGAAGAAGCCCTAAATGAACAGAAACCCTCAATGAAGTAGCCAGTAAGGAATGGAAGAAAGATGGACGGGCTTATATGTTGGGGAACGAAGAGTACAATATGGTCATGCCGGAATGGGAATAAAACCGGAAAGGGCATTGAAAGGCGCATACCAGGGTGATATGTACTGACACTGTTGTGAGGAAAGATAGGTCACAGATAAGACGCGGGGTCACAGGGGCGTACGGAAAGAGAAGGATGAAGAGAGGATGGCAGGGGCAAAGAATGGGGCGTTGGTAACCAACGTCACTGTTGGTGACGATGCTGATGGGATATGGACGGTAAATTGATCGGGTGCGCACATTTTAGGATATGTGGGCGGGCAGGCGGTGCGCGGGCAGGCAATCATCGAAAACAGAATCTCAACAGCAGAGAGGACAGCCCTGGCTGGTAAGTTCCGCATTCCAGCAACCTACCTCGATTTATCCAAAATTGAAAATTGAGACCCATCAGCTTCTGAAGCAGGACTCGAGTTGTATAACCAGGCTCTTTATAATAGTTGGCGTATAATGAAGGGGTCCAATTTTGTCCAAGAGCTATTAGAAGGGGCAGGAAGGGTAGGCTGGCAGATGGGTGAGAGGTGTTGACATCACTCGTCGGAACCTGACCCTTAGGTACCACGTGGGTCGTAGCAGGAAGGGGAGAAGGGAAGGGGAGAAGGGGAGGGATGCGGAAAAAATGGAGGGCAGAAGGATGGTGTGTGTACGAATAACAATTATTTGTTGAATTGTGTTGTGAGTAACTGACAGGTGGACGGTTGACATGGTCATACACTAGTGCATACATGTATACACGGCTACACTGTAAAGCTTTGCGGGGCAATGAAAGCACAAATGGGTAACTAGGGCTGTTAACTGACGGACCACGTCGTTAATTACGGCGCTAATTAAGTGGCCTCCAATTGTGATTTGTCATCACCTTGCTTAGGGCGGCAGAAGCACTAACCTTACAAGCAGCGGTCGACGGTTGCAGCTCATAGCGTCACCTAAGCCCCTCTTCACACCGCTTAAGATAGGGTGAATATATATGCCTCACTTTCTAAGTACTAAGTTTGGTAAACTTAACCTTAGTGGCAGCTGACAAATGCCAGACGTGGACAATCGTCAATTAAGCCTCATGGCGTCAAAAACCCTTTTCGGTTAGGCCGAGCATTCTGCTAACACATGTCTGTGAGTAAACCTCCGGTCTGATGGATTGGGAAGAGGCTGCGGTCTACCCCTAAGAAGACTTCAACTACCAACTCGTACAACCAGCCCGGTTACCAAACGATTCTCACCGTTTTGCCGCTCCGAAACTGATTTCTCTCTGCCAAATCTCCTAGTCTTCATGTGGTGTAGCTGCATGTCCGCAATTTGTTGCTCATTATCGTGTCCATCCGAATGAAATCACATTCTGTTTCCTCGGCACCAAGCTGGTTCCACCCAAACAGGTGACACCACATTGAACATTAAGTGCGATTGATGGACTGACTCCACCGCAGCAGTCTGGTGCTTACTGTACTACGACTCCTCTGATATTACCGGCAAGAAAACTCATAGCACACGGTTATAGGCTACCATACACGTATTCGCTCCCCTCATATCTAGTTATGCATGGAATACGCCTGACCCGCAGCGCCTTTCAGCTTATTCCTGATCAACAAGCTTCCTCATCATGGAGGCAAGTATGGTATATGTTGCCTACACACATACACCGACGTGCGCACCTTCCAGATAGACTTACATGCGCACACGTGGATGCATGGTGAGGCCCGATGGACACTCTCTCCGAGGCTCACTAGCAGTGGTGTAAGCGGTGGTGTAAGAATTGTACATACACACACAGTGCGACTCTTTCCAGAAACTTCCTAGAGAAGAAAACTCATCCATAAATACGCGATACGTACGTGGTGGTGCAGTATCATCATCATCATCAATACAGATACATACACAATTGGAAGTGCATCGCATCAGAAGTCCATTTGTGTTTGCATCCACAGCCTCTGATCGCAAAGAGCCCTTGCCTCGTTAAGGCCATCCTGCTATAGCCCTTTATTCCTGGCTCAACACTACCGTACTTAACATATCCGTACAGATCTCTAACCCGAGTTTGCCTGCCTACAGATGCGAATGGGACTTATGATGTACTTCACGATCACAAAAATAACCAAAATTCAGGTGTGACTAGCGTCGATACCTGACGTGTGGCGATGGTGTGCAGGGTAGCGCTCTGGAAGAAACGGGCCATCTACCGCCAATTCACCGCTCCCTAAGAAGCTTTCCTGGGCATATATAAGGAAAAGGGAGACGTCACTTGCAACTGCTGCCCACATCCATCCTGCATTCAGCGACTGAAACCTTTTCTCTCTCCCACCCCACTCCACCCCAATGTCCTCAGTCATTATTAGCAACAGGGTTGTTGTTATTAACGATCCAAAGCGCAACGATAATTGACAACAGCAACCCATAGTGCATATGACGCTGGAAAATCTCCACCACATGAGGCTGGCTTGATCGTGTATATCTCATGCTGACGTCCAATACCCTAACGATTTGCGCTGAAATCTTGACGCATGCTTCGACCGGTTTGCATACCCCCTGATATATGTTTATTACTGTTCGTACTTATACTTATCTAAAACAACAGACAGCCTTCAGTCCGAGGTTACACACACACACATACGTGCAAGGCAATTCCTCCATCTAAAGTTTCAGACCTCCACACTGCACACCCTGTTGTACGCCGGTTCGATCACCATACATGCCGAAGTAGACTCGATTTCACCGAAGCATGGGTAATCATGATATGAGCATACTAACGTGATATATTCGTGTATATCTAGCTAAATTAGCATTCTGCATCACCACTTGTGACATCACGCTGTCAGTCAACATGTTTGACTCAAGGTCGGCACTGATGCATGACACCATTATGGCATAATACATCAAGTAACAATATTTCAAATATTATTACATCATTCGTATCATGAACCAGACTTGTATGCGGAAATGCAATGATCGTGATGGTTGGTCGGCAACCGAATACTGATATTCGGACCCTTGCACCCTGCATACGTTGCATTCATTAATATCATGAATTACGCGATATTCAGGAAAGTGCTCTGATAGTACTCACACTTGGGATCGGGATCCAGTGTGATTTGTACTGCACATTGGCATCGTGAGCGTGATAGGTGCGAGGACGGCCGCCTACAGACTGAAGTCGGCTCGACGCTACTTTGGATAAGTACTTCACTCCATCTGATTAACATGCATACGTTATAATCATTTATTATTGGCCTGAGCTATTCCAGCATACCATTTTCAGCCGTATGATGAATGCTGCCCACGGGGTCTGACGGCAGACTACCATTCTGTAATTGAGGATCATTGTAAGTTGAATCTTTCCTTGCTTTGAAGTCTTCCGCTGTCACATTGCTCGCACTGAGGCACTTTGCCGTTCGTAAGCACGAGGCACTTGTATCTAACACTCAGACATGCAGATCTAGTGCATGAGTGAAGAATGAAGGATACTGTTGTACCTCTCCTTCGTGTTTGCTCAGTAACCGTGTTGTGCTACGGTTCGTTTCCGCCGATGCGTAGGTCGATGCGACCCTACGAGGCGAAGTGCTATCTTGATGAACGCATGAACGATTAATGCATATGAATGAACTTGCATGATATAAATGTATTCGTATATATTTATATATGCATTTGGCATGTCATCATTATCTATCGCGACATCGCATCATGGCAAATCCGCCTAGCATGCATGAAATACCGAATCATTGAAGTGCGCATTATGCTCGTGCTATGAAACGATAAGTAATATTATTTGATATAATATTACTTCATTACAGCACACGTTGAGAGCGCCGCACTCGTCACAATGCATGCCTTGCAACCGAATATCGTTATTCGGGCCCTTGCATCATGTGAATGCCGGAAAGGCTTATCGGTTGTTATGCTTGGACATCGCCTATATGCAGTAGGGTTGTCACACTTAGGATCGGCCTCCTAGTGTGAATCGTACGGCATTGCGATGCTGTGAGTATAACAGATGCGAGGATGGCTAAGTAAGACAAGACATTTGATACCGGAGAACACTCGTGTGTTCAACACTATTACTGCTAATCGCTATTCTACTTAGCCCGAGCTAAGCCTGAACTTCGCTTATCACCGCTGCGTGATGATTGCTTGCTTCCGGCACTGACGGCGATTTCGTCCATTGCATCACTTCGATCTGTAAGACTGTAAGTTATATCTCTTCTTGTCTTGAAGTCTTCCGCTGTCTCTGTTTGCTCGCGCCTGCCTTGCTGTACTTGCAAGTGCTCGCGCATCGGTGTCGAAAGCCCTCAGACGCGCAGATACTTATGAGCAAACACGAAGGAGAGGTACAACACGCCGGAAGCAAGCAATCATCACGTGGCGGTGATAGCGAAGTTTAGGCTTAGCTCGGGCTAAGTAGAGCAGCGTATAGCAATGATAATGTAGAACACACGAGTGTTCTCCGGTATCAAATGTCTTATCTTGCTTAGCCGTCCTCGCATCTGTTATACTCGCAGCATGGCAATGCCGTATGATTCACACTAGGAGGCCGATCCTAAGTGTGACAACCCTACTGCGTATAGGCGATGTCCAAGCATAACAACCGATAAGCCTTTCCGGATTCGCATGATGCAAGGGTCCGAATAACGATATTCGGTTGCAAGGCATGCATCGTGACGAGTGCGGCACTCTCAACGTGTGCTGTAATGAAGTAATATTATATCAAATAATATTAATTATTGTTTCGTAGCACGAGCATAATGCGCACTTCAATGATTCGGGATTTCATGCATGCTAGGCGGATTTGCCATGATGCGATGTCGCGATGGGTAATGATAACATGCCAAATGCCTATATAAATATATACGAATATATTTATATCATGCAAGTTCATTCATATGCATTAATCGTTCATGCGTTTATCAAGATAGCACTTCGCCTTGTAGAGTCGCATCGACCTACACATCGGCGGAAACAAACCGTAGCACAACAATAACGATATTCGGTTGCAAGGCATGCATCGCGACGAGTGCGGCACTCTCAACGTGTGCTGTAATGAAGTAATATTATATCAAATAATATTACTTATCATTTCGTAGCACGAGCATAATGCGCACTTCAATGATTTGGGATTTCATGCATGCTAGGCGGACTTGCCATGATGCGATGTCGCGATGGATAATGGTGTCATGCCAAATGCATATATAAATATATACGAATACATTTATGTCATGCAAGTTCATTCATATGCATTGATGGTTCATGCATTCATCAAGATAGCACTTCACCTCGTAGGGTCACATCGACCTACACATCGGCGGAAACGAACCGTAGCACAACAATTATCCCCCCTCCCATATGCAGCATCCTCGCTGCTCCATACAGCATCGACTGCAGGGGTTATTGGGCTTGCGTGGCACGTTTGTGGGCTTCTTCGAGCAGGGGCTTCATGTCCTGCGAGAAGTTGCGTGCCGGTTCCCATGAGTTGTGCTCGCTGGTATACCCTGTCCACTTGACCAAGTACTCGTGTACTGTCCGCTTACGTCGGTGTCGGCCCACACGACGCGCGCGATAATCTAACACCCGCTCCACATCGTAAAACTTCTGTTTACCAGCGATCCAGGTCTCGGGAACATGTTCGATCGCTGCGGGGGCGTTAGCAGGCTCAGGGACAGGTTCCGTACCACAATAAGGACGAACAAGCGACACGTGAAACGTGGGGTGAATGGTCATATCAGCGGGCAATGCAAGCTCCACAGCCACATTCCCAACCATGCGCATGACAGGATACGGACCAATCCAGCGGGGTAAGAGTTTTCGGGATCCGTCGGCCAAGGAACGCAAGTTCTTGGTGCTTAGCAACACGAGTTGCCCCTCCGAAAACGTCACATCCTGCTTGGATTTGTTGTAGTATTCCGTCGTTCGTTGCTGCGCCGCGTCCAAACACGATTTCGCGTCTGTGATTCGGGACATAAAAGACTTGGCAAAAAGCTTAGCAGCAGGCACGTTCACTTCCAACTCACGTCACACAGGTAGCGCGGGATGAAACCCGTAGTTAAGAAAGAACGGACTTTTGCCTGTAGAGCGGTTAACAGCGTTGTTAAGCGCGAATTCTGCCGCAGTCAAATATGTATCCCAAACGAGTGGTGTGCGACCAGCGTAATTGCGCAACATATCACCCAACGTGCGGTTTGTGCGTTCGGTTTGACCATCAGTCTGCGGGTGGTACGCTGTGCTCAGGTTGACACGCATGCCAACTAGCTTGCAGAGCGCTTCCCAAAACTTAGACGTGAATTGTCCACCGCGGTCTGAGATCACATTTTTGGGAACCCTGTGTAACCGAACCACATTGTCGAAAAGCAAGCTTGCGGTTTGCTCAGCCGTGCAGGACAATGTGCATGGTGCTAGGTGAACCATCTTAGTCAGGCGATTGACCATTACGAACACCGCATCATATCCCCCCTCAGTTTTGGGCAGCACGACTACGAAGTCCATGGAAACACTTTCCCAAGGCGCATCCGGGACAGGCAACGGTTGCAACAACCCATGGCCCTTACCGGACAAAGCCTTATTGCGCTGGCACAGACTGCATGTCTGTACGAAGTTCACCGCATCCTTAGCCAAACAAGGCCACCAGAATGAACGTTGCACCAACTCGACCAACCGCTTGCTACCAGGGTGTCCTGCTAACGGGTCCTCGTGTAACCACGCAAGGATATCGAAGCGTAGCGCGTCGTCGTTTGGAACGACAATTTGTGTAGCTGCACCCTCCGTCCGTAGCCAAAGGCCATTCTGCTTGTGAAGGTATTCCACATTAGCCAGCTCCGAGAACCAGGCGTCTGCGTTGTAGGCAACCTTCAACCGCTCTGCGAGGTCCGTCGCGATCGGCACCTCCTCGTTATGCGGTCGCACGACGGGCGCTGCTAAAATTGCAGCGTGTAACGACGGATGTCGACTGAGAGCATCGGCAATATTCAATTTACCAGAAATGTACTCCCAGGTGCAGTCGAACCTAGCTAGGTATTCCATCCACCTAGCCTGACGGCGGTTCAACGTCGGAACGCTTTGCAAAAACATTAGGGGCTTGTGGTCAGTCTTTAAAGTAAATGGGCGTCCCTCGAGGTAACAGCACCATTCCTTTAAAGCATGCAACACTGCCAGAAGCTCCTGTTCCCCGGTGGTGTAGCGAATTTCCGCACCAGAAAACTTCTTACTCGTGAAAGCGATCGGTTGCCCTTCCTGTAACAATACAGCGCCGCTTCCAAATATTGAGGCATCAGACACTACCTCAACACGAAACGGCAACGAGTAATCAGGGAATGCAAGGGTGACATCTTCGGCAACGGTTCGCTTGAGCTCTTCGAATGCCCGCTGGCATTGCGACGTCCACGACAAAAACACCTTTGCGAGTTAAGTTAGTAAGCGGGGCCGCAATAATGGAATATTTTTCAATGAACTTTCGGAAATAATTGGTCAAGCCAAGGAACTTACGCAGCTCCGTGAGGTTCTGAGGCGCGGGCCAATCGCGAACCACAGCGACCTTCCATGGGTCCATCTTCACACCGGTGGCCGACACAATGTGGCCCAAATATTCCACCTGAGGCTGCGCCCAAAAGCATTTGGCGCGTTTAGCAAACAATTGCTCCCGCCTCATAACGTCGAGCACGAGCCGAAGATGCTCCAAGTGCTCCTCGCGCGTCTTAGAATAAACCAAGATGTCATCCAGGTAGCAAACAACGAACCTGTCGATAAACAGCCTAAACATTTGGTCCATGACCACCTGAAACGTCGCAGGGGCATTAGTCAAACCAAACGATAGGACCGTATATTCGAAATGACCGAAGGGCGTCCGAAAAGCGGTTTTCGGAATATCAGAGGCAGCGATGCGGATCTGATTATAGCCCTGTTGCAAGTCAATCGAGGAAAAATAAGCCGATCCCTTCAGCTTATCCAACAGGTCGTCAACGCGTGGCAAAGAGTAGCGATTTTTCACCGTACTCGCATTCAACCCCCGGTAATCGATGCACATGCGCAAGGTCCCATCCTTCTTACCGACAAACAAAATTGGTGCAGAATATGGGGATGTGCTGGGGCGTATCATACCCTTCGCGAGCAAATCCGTCACCTGGCGCTTCACCTCGTCCAGCTCCAATGGACTCAACCTGTACATTGGCCGGGCCGTAGGTTGCGCTCCAGGCACGAGAGGGATTGTGTGATCAACAGGACGCATAGGTGGTAGGCCAGGGATATCTTTAAAGACGTCCTCATACTGCGACAGTAGGGCCTCAACCTCAGGATCGACAGAAATCTGCGCGGTGGTGGCACAAGAGCCCACCTGCGGCCTCAAAAGCAGTCTGTGGGCACCCTTCCATAACAAATGGACGGCCTCCTTATGCCCGACTAGCTCTGGTTCGATTCGTGCGGCCATTGCGGTCACGGCGAAATGAATCATAGGCACCGCCTCAGCTTCGCCCTCCTTTGGTGTGACATGTTCGAACGACAGGAAAGGTACCTTAATCGACAGAGTACCCTTGCACATATGCAGGGTTGCGGTCTCCATGTCGATGCGCGTGCGGTACTGTCGTAATGTCAAAGACCCCATTATGTACGGTGCAGTCTCTGCTAAGCCCTGCAGCACGTACGGCCGGGTCACAACACGCAAAGGGCCTATCGATAGGCTAAGGGTGATCCTGCCCACGATGGGATGCTTACCCCCGTCAGCAAGGGTAACCTGTGGACAATCAGATGACTCTGGGGTCAACCCCAGCACATTCACCTCTGCGACAGAGATGAAGTCATCGCTGGCACCGGTGTCAACAAGTGCCTTCAGAGTACGGCCATTCTAACCGATCTGAACCACTGGGACACGGTTATCTACGAGCGACTGCCTAGCAGATAACGTCAGTGCACTTAGGGCGGGTCCGTAACCTACGGCACCCTCATCAGGAGCTTCGTACCAAACGTCAACCGAGTAGGATGTCCCTGGCCACGGAGCCAGCATACCCTCCCAATCCACACCATTAAACCAAACGGTGCCCGGCTCGAACCGGTGGACACACCGCATACCCCTTAACGATGCCTCTGCCTTGCGCCGACAGAAAGCAGGGAGTAACACACATGCAGCGGTGCCTGGATATTGACGCCTACATCTCCTGTATACGGCCAACTGTTCCGACATCTCACACAGAGACGAGGGGATGAACAAAACCACGTGGTTAGACAGATCGATAGACGACAGGGGACGGCGAGGTGTAAACAAATTACACAACGGATCGAAGCAGAGAAGTCCCGTGCGTCCGTCAAGCATGATGCGTCGCGCAATGACTCGCTCGATGTGTCCAAGTACGGAAGGCAACAATGCCTTCACGGCTGGCCGTAAGGATGACCACCGACCATGTGTTAGTTCAGAAATCCCGGGCGGTGCCCCCTCCACAGGAACCCGGGCAAGCCCCTATTTTGGCTGAGGTGCAAACGACGGCAGTAATGGGCAATCCTTCGTAGGATGACTCTTCGCGCACCGTAGACAAACATTGGCCGCTTTCCGACGCTCGAACTCGGAATGATTGCAATTCCATTTTGGCATAAACGAGTCATCCGTGCGAGTCCGCTTCGCATTGGGGTCAGAGCGCTGTGCGGCTGCCGACGACGGTGCACCACCACGCTTCCTGCTCTTAGCTGGGTCCGAGCTCGGACCTGCTCCTCCTGACCCACGGACACCCGAGCTAGCGCCCCCGCGCGCCTTGCGTTGCCGGTTACTGCATGGCGTCGTGGCAGTAGGCGAGGGGCGGGTCACTCCAAGTTCCTGGTCTAGAGCTACAGCTTCCCCAAGCGGATCCTGCACTTGCACGGCATTTGCACGAGGGGCAGACTTGACTTCTTCTTCACCGGCAAGTAGTCGTATCTCCGTACCCTAAGCAAATGTGACAAGGCATCATACGACTTGATCGGCACCCCAGACAAGTCAGTAGCGCACCATTTAGCCAAAAGTTTCGTCAGGCCTCGCTTAAACCAAAAGACACGCTCGGTCTCGGTGAGGTCAGCAATGGGGGTCACAAGTGCTTCGAAGCGTGACTGGTACGCAGGTACATTTTCACCCCGACGCATGTGGTAGCTACCGGCCATCAAAACCTTACGAGCTTCCACATCGCGTGCTTGAACCTCAGTAGCGAACCGTGCCAGCAGAGCGGCGATCATCTCGTCAAAAGTATATTCACCCCCGGGCGGTGGTCCATTCGCGATACCAGTCCTTCGCTGAGCCCTCGAGGGTGTTACCAACAAAGAGACACCTGATACCATCATTATCACCACCATGAACAGCCTGGAGATACTTTTTAGTGTCACGCACGTACGCACGAGTTGCATCGGCTATGCTAGGGCCTGGTGTCTTTTCAGTCAGCGAGATGTTAAGCCTAGGAACGGGAATTGACAATCTCATCACCTCAGGGATGGCGTCGTGCCCTCGCGCTTGAGGTAACGGCAGAACCCGTGGTCCAGCAGTGTTGTCCATATTCGTATTAACTGCTGAATGCGGCACAATTAAGTGAGCAGGGGTCTGAAGGACAAGGGGCTCTTGAGTGGCTCGCGTGCCAACAGTCTATCCGGAGCTCTAGCAGCCACAACAAAATCGGGTTGGCTAGCTAAGCTAGTGTGCGGTGTTGTGCTACGGTTAGTTTCCCGCCGATGCGTAGGTCGATGTGATCCTACAAGGCGAAGTGCTATTGTGATGAACGCATTGCATATGAATGAATCTGCATGATATAAATGTATTCGTGTACATTTATATATGCATTTGGCATGTTGTCATTATCCATCGCGACATCGCATCATGGCAAATCCGCCTAGCATGCATGAAAGCCCGAAGCATGGAAGTGCGCACTATGCTCGTGCTACGAAACGATAAGTAATATTATCTGATATAATATTACTTCATTAAAGCACACGTTGAGAGCGCCGCACTCGTCGTGATGCATGCCCTGCAACCGGATATCGTTATCCGGACCCTTGCATCATGCGAATGCCGGAAAGGCTTATACGTTGTTATGCGTAGACATCGCCTATACGCAGTAGGGTTGTCACATCTAGGATCGGCCTCCTGATGTGAATCGTACGGCATTGCGATGCTGCGAGTATAACAGATGCGAGGACGGCTAAGCAAGATAAGACATTCGATACCGGAGAACACTCGTGTGTTCTATATTACTACTGCTATACGCTATTCTACTTAGCCCGAGCTAGGCCTGAACTTCGCTAATCACCGCCGCGTGATGATTGCTTGCTTCCGGCGCTGATGGCGATTTCGTCCATTGCATCGTTCCGATTCGTAAGACTGTAAGTTATATCTCTCTTCGTCTTGAAGTCTTCCGCTGTCTCTGTTTGCTCGCGCTTGCCTTGCTGTACTTGCAAGTGCTCGCGCATCGGTGTCGAAAGTCCCCAGACGTGCAGATACTTATGAGCAAACGCGAACGAGAGGTACAACAATTTGGTATCGAGACAGGTTCGTTGCCTAACTGTCTCTCTTTGTCTAATCGGAAGTAGGTTCTTTCTATGGCGAGTTCCAGCGACGAACCACGAGGACCGCTAGATACTTTTGCCGAAGACTTAGGCCGCGCCATTTTGGACGCCGCCGCTTCCGGTTTGTAATTGTTTAATTGCTTTTGCTTAGATTGCTGCACTTGTTGTGTAAGTGTACGCTCTGAGTCGCAGGTAATCTCAGTGCACCGGCATTGCTTGCCGCGGCGACTGAGACCGGCTTTCGTCCGGACCAGTTGGCGACTCTCATTGCCCAAACTACGGAGATCAGGACTCAGCTGGGCAATTACTTGCTGAGTTTGCTGAATCTTCTCAAGAGTACTGTCGGTAGGCTCACCGAGTTGTTTTGTACTCTTGTCTTTGCGATAGAAGTCGGCTTCTATTACGCAAACCTAGGGTATCGTTTCGTGCTTCATGTCCGCGGAACACGACGATACGCCGCACACTAGCCTAGCTAGCCAACCCGATTTTGTTGTGGCTGCTAGAGCACCAGATAGAGGTCTTGAGACTGTTGGCGCGCGAGCCACTCAAGAGCCCCTTTTCCTTCAGACCCCTGCTCACTTAATTGTGCCGCATTCAGCAGTGAACACTAATATGGACAACACTGCTGGACCAAGGGTTCTGCCGTTACCTCAAGCTCGAGGGCATGATGACATCCCTGAGGTGATGAGATTGTCGATTCCCGTTCCTAGGCTCAATATTTCGCTGACCGACAAGACACCAGGGCATAGTATAGCCGATGCAACTCGTGCGTACGTGCGTGACGCTAAAAAGTATCTCCAGGCTGTTCATGGTGGCGATAATGACGGTATCAGGTGTCTCTTCGTTGGTAACACCCTCGAGGGCTCAGCAAAGGACTGGTATCGCAATTGGACCAACGCCCGGGGAACCTATACTTTTGACGAGTTGGTCGCCGCTTTGCTCGCACGATTCGCTACTGAGGTTCAAGCACGCGATGTGGAAGCTCGTAAGGTTTTGGCAGCCGGTAGCTACCACATGCGTCGGGATGAAAATGTACCTGCGTACCAGTCACGCTTCGAAGCACTTGTGACTCCCATTGCTGACCTCACTGAATCCGAGCGTGTCTTTTGGTTTAGGCGAGGCCTGACGAAAATTTTGGCTAAATGGTGCGCTACTGACTTGGTTGGAGCACAGATCAAGTCGTATGATGCTTTGGTCGCTTTTGCTAAGGGCACAGAGATACGACTCCTTGCCGGTGAGGAAGAAGTCAAGTCTGCCCCTCGTGCAAATTCCGTGCAAGTGCAGGATCCGCTTGGGGAAGCCGTAGCTCTTGACCAGGACTTCGGAGCGACCCGCCCCACGCCTAATGCCGCGACGCGACGCAGCAACCGGCAACGCCAGGCGCGCGGGGGCGCTAGCTCGGGTGTCCGTGGGTCAGGAGGAGCAGGTCCGAGCTCGGACCCGGCTAAAAACAGGAAGCGTGGTGGTGCGCCGTCGACGGCAGCCGCACAGCGTTCCGACCCCAATGCGAAGCGGACTCGCACGGACGACACGTACATGCCAAAATGGAATTGCAATCGTTCCGAATTCGAGCGTCGGAAATTGGCCAACGTTTGTCTACGGTGTGCGGAGAGCCATTCCACGAAGGATTGCCCTCTAATGCCGCCGTTTGTACCTCAGCCGAAATAGGGGCTTGCCCGGGTTCCTGCGGAGGGGGCACCACCTGGGATTTCTGAACTAACGCGTGGTCGGTGGTCATCCTTACGGCCAGCCGTTAAGGCATTGTTGCCTTGTGTACTTGGACACATCGAGCGAGTCATTGCGCGACGCATCACGCTTGACGGACGCACGGGACTTCTCTGCTTCGATCCGTTGTGTAATTTGTTTACACCACGCCGTCCCCTGTCGTCTATTGATCTGTCTAACCACGTGGTTTTGTTCATCCCCTTGTCTCTGCGTGAGATGTCGGAACAGTTGGCCATATACAGGAGGTGTAGGCGTCAATATCCAGGCACCGCCGCATGTGTTTTACTCCCCGCTTTCTGTTGGCGCAAGGCAGAGGCATCGTTAAGGGGTATGCGGCATGTCCACCGGTTCGAGCCGGGCACCGTTTTGTTTAATGGTGTGGATCGGGAGGGTATGCTGGCTCCGTGGCCAAGCACATCCTACTCGGTTGACGTTTGGTACGAAGCTCCTGACGGGGGTGCCGTAGGTTACGGACCCGCCCTAAGTGCACTGACGTTGTCTGCTGGGCAGTCGCTCGTAGATAACCGTGTCCCTGTGGTTCAGATCGGTTTGAATGGCCGTACTCTGAAGGCACTTGTTGACACCGGTGCCAGCGACGACTTCATCTCTGTCGCAGAGGTGAATGCGCTGGGGTTGTCCCCAGAGTCGTCTGATTGTCCACAGGTTACCCTTGCTGACGGGGGTAAGCATCCCATCGTGGGCAGGATTACCCTTAGCCTATCGATAGGCCCTTTGCGTGTTGTGACCCGGCCGTACGTGCTGCAGGGCTTAGCAGAGACTGCACCGTACATAATGGGGTCGTCGACATTACGACAGTACCGCGCGCGCATCGACATGGAGACCGCAACCCTGCATATGTGCAAGGGTACTCTGTCGATTAAGGTACCTTTCCTGTCGTTCGAACATGTCACACCAAAGGAGGGCGAAACTGAGGCGGTGCCTATGGTTAATTTCGCTGTGACCGCAATGGCCGCGCGAATCGTACCAGAGCTAGTCGGGCGTAAGGAGGCCGTCCGTTTGTTACAGAAGGGTGCCCACGGACTGCTTTTAAGGCTGCGGGTGAGCTGTTGTGTCACCACCGCGCAGATTTCTCCGGATCCTGAGGTTGAGGCCCTACTGTCGCAGTATGAGGACGTCTTTAAAGATATCCCTGGCCTACCACCTATGCGTCCTGTTGATCACACAATCCCTCTCATGCCTGGAGCGCAGCCTACGGCCTGGCCAATGTACAGGTTGAGTCCATTGGAACTGGACGAGGTGAAGCGCCAGGTGACGGATTTACTTGCGAAGGGTATGATACGCCCCAGCACATCCCCGTATTCCGCACCGATTTTGTTTGTCGGTAAGAAGGATGGGACCTTGCGCATGTGCATTGATTACCGGGGGTTGAATGTGAATACGGTGAAAAATCGCTACCCTTTGCCACGCGTTGACGACCTGTTGGATAAGCTGAAGGGCTCGGCTTATTTTTCCTCAATTGACTTACAACAGGGCTACAATCAGATTCGCATCGCTGCCTCTGATATCCCGAAAACCGCTTTTCGGACGCCCTTTGGTCACTTTGAGTATACGGTCCTATCGTTTGGTTTGACTAATGCCCCTGCGACGTTTCAGGTGGTTATGGACCGAATGTTTAGGCCGTTTATCGACAGGTTCGTTGTTTGCTACCTGGATGACATCTTGGTATATTCTAAGACGCGCGAGGAGCACTTGGAGCATCTTCGGCTCGTGCTCGACGTTATGAGGCGGGAGCAATTGTTTGCTAAACGCGCCAAGTGCTTTTGGGCGCAGCCTCAGGTGGAATATTTGGGCCACATTGTGTCGGCCACCGGTGTGAAGATGGACCCGTGGAAGGTCGCCGTGGTTCGCGATTGGCCCGCGCCTCAGAACCTCACGGAGCTGCGTAAGTTCCTTGGCTTGACCAATTATTTCCGAAAGTTCATTGAAAAATATTCCATCATTGCGGCCCCGCTTACTAACTTAACTCGCAAAGGCGTTTTCGTTTCGCTCGAGTCGTGGACGTCGCAATGCCAGCGGGCATTCGAAGAGCTCAAACGAATCGTTGCCAAAGATGTCACCCTTGCATTCCCTGATTACTCGTTGCCGTTTCGTGTTGAGGTAGTGTCTGATGCCTCAGTATTTGGAAGCGGCGCTGTATTGTTACAGGAAGGGCGACCGATCGCCTTCACGAGTAAGAAGTTTTCTGGTGCGGAGATTCGCTACACCACCGGGGAACAGGAGCTTCTGGCCGTGCTGCATGCTTTAAAGGAATGGCGCTGTTACCTCGAGGGACGCCCGTTTACTTTAAAGACTGACCATAAGCCCCTAACGTTTTTGCAAAGCGTTCCGACGTTGAACCGCCGTCAGGCTAGGTGGATGGAATACCTAGCTAGGTTCGACTGCACCTGGGAGTATATTTCTGGTAAATTGAATATTGCCGATGCTCTCAGTCGACATCCGTCGCTACACGCTGCAATTTTGGCAGCGCCCGTCGTGCGGCCGCGTAGCGAGGAGGTACCGATCGCGACGGACCTCGCGGATCGGTTGAAGGTTGCCTACAACGCAGACGCCTGGTTCGCAGATCCGGCTAATGTAGAAAACCTTCGCAAGCAGAATGGCCTTTGGCTACGGACGGAGGGTGCAGTTACGCAAATCGTCGTTCCGAACGACGACGCGCTATGCTACGACATCCTTGCGCGGTTCCACGAGGACCCGTTAGCAGGACACCCTGGTAGCAAGCGATTGATCGACTTGGTGCAACGTTCCTTTTGGTGGCCTCGTTTGGCTAAGGATGCGGCGAACTTCGTCCAGACATGCAGTCTGTGCCAGCGCAATAAGGCTTTGTCCGGTAAGGGCCATGGGTTGTTGCAACCGTTGCCTGTCCCGGATGCGCCTTGGGAAAGTGTTTCCATGGACTTCGTAGTCGCGCTGCCCAAAACTGAGGGGGGATATGATGCGGTGTTCGTAATGGTCGATCGTCTGACTAAGATGGTTCACCTAGCACCATGCACATCATCCTGCACGGCTGAGCAAACTGCACGTTTGTTTTTTGATAATGTGGTTCGGTTACACGGGGTTCCCAAAAATGTGATCTCGGACCGCGGTGGACAGTTCACGTCTAAGTTTTGGGAAGCGCTCTGCAAACTAGTTGGCATGCGTGTCAACCTGAGCACAGCGTACCACCCGCAGACTGATGGTCAAACCGAACGCACAAACCGCACGTTGGGTGATATGTTGCGCAATTATGCTGGTCGCACACCACTCGTTTGGGATACGTATTTGACTGCGGCAGAATTCACGCTTAACAACGCTGTTAACCGCTCTACAGGCAAAAGTCCGTTCTTTCTTAACTACGGATTTCATCCCGCGCTACCTGTGTGGCGTGAGTTGGAAGTGAACGTGCCTGCTGCTAAACGTTTTGCCAAGTCTTTTATGTCCCGAATCACAGACGCGAAGTCGTGTTTGGACGCGGCGCAGCAACGAACGACGGAATACTATAACAAATCTAGGCAGGATGTGACGTTTTCGGAAGGGCAACTCGTGTTGCTAAGTACCAAGAACTTGCGTTCCTTGGCCGACGGATCCCGAAAACTTTTACCCCGCTGGATTGGTCCGTATCCTGTCGTGCGCATGGTTGGGAATGTGGCTGTGGAGCTTGCATTGCCCGCTGATATGACCATTCACCCCACGTTTCACGTATCGCTAGTTCGTCCGTATCGTGGTACGGAACCCGTCCCTGAGCCTGCTAACGCCCCCGCAGCGATCGAACATGTTCCCGAGACCTGGATCGCTGGTAAACAGAAGTTTTACGATGTGGAGCGGGTGTTAGATTATCACGCGCGTCGTGTGGGCCGACACCGACGTAAGCGGACAGTACACGAGTACTTGGTCAAGTGGACAGGGTATACCAGCGAGCACAACTCATGGGAACCGGCACGCAACTTCTCGCAGGACATGAAGCCCCTGCTCGAAGAAGCTCGCAAACGTGCCACACAAGCCCAATGACCCTTGCAGTCGATGCTGTATGAAGCAGCGAGGACGCTGCATACGGGAGGGGGGATAATTGTTGTGCTACGGTTAGTTTCCCGCCGATGCGTAGGTCGATGTGATCCTACAAGGCGAAGTGCTATTGTGATGAACGCATTGCATATGAATGAATCTGCATGATATAAATGTATTCGTGTACATTTATATATGCATTTGGCATGTTGTCATTATCCATCGCGACATCGCATCATGGCAAATCCGCCTAGCATGCATGAAAGCCCGAAGCATGGAAGTGCGCATTATGCTCGTGCTACGAAACGATAAGTAATATTATCTGATATAATATTACTTCATTAAAGCACACGTTGAGAGCGCCGCACTCGTCGCGATGCATGCCCTGCAACCGGATATCGTTATCCGGACCCTTGCATCATGCGAATGCCGGAAAGGCTTATACGTTGTTATGCGTAGACATCGCCTATACGCAGTAGGGTTGTCACATCTAGGATCGGCCTCCTGATGTGAATCGTACGGCATTGCGATGCTGCGAGTATAACAGATGCGAGGACGGCTAAGCAAGATAAGACATTCGATACCGGAGAACACTCGTGTGTTCTATATTACTACTGCTATACGCTATTCTACTTAGCCCGAGCTAGGCCTGAACTTCGCTAATCACCGCCGTGTGATGATTGCTTGCTTCCGGCGCTGACGGCGATTTCGTCCATTGCATCGTTCCGATTCGTAAGACTGTAAGTTATATCTCTCTTCGTCTTGAAGTCTTCCGCTGTCTCTGTTTGCTCGCGCTTGCCTTGCTGTACTTGCAAGTGCTCGCGCATCGGTGTCGAAAGTCCCCAGACGTGCAGATACTTATGAGCAAACGCGAACGAGAGGTACAACATGCGGCGTATCGTCGTGTTCCGCGGACATGGAACACAAACAATACCCTAGGTTTGCGTAATAGAAGTCGACTTCTATCGCAAAGACAAGAGTACAAAACGATTCGGTGATCCTACCGACAGTACTCTTGAGAAGATTCAGTAAACTCAGCAAGTACTTGCCCAGCTGAGTTCTGATCTCCGTAGTTTGGGCGATGAGAGTCGCCAACTGGTCAGGACGAAAGCCGGTCTCAGTCGTCGCGGCTGTTGTATCCTTCCTTCTTCAATCATGTATTAGCTCTGCACATCTAGGTGTTAGCTGTGTGCGTACCAAGCTTACGAACAGCAAGGCAAGCCAATGCAAATAGTAGACAGCGGAAGACTCAATAGCAAGGAAAGATTCAACTTACAATGTTCTTCAGTTACAGAATTACAGTCTGCCGTCAGACCCCGTGGGCAATGTTCATCACTCAGCTGCAGATGGAATGCTAGAATAGCTCTGGCCGAATATATATGATTATATCGTATGTATGCGTATCGGATAGAGTTAAGTACTCGAATACTTGGTCCAAAGTTAGCGTCGCGCTGACTTCGGTCTCTAGGCGGCCATCCTCGCACCTATCACGTCGCGATACCGATGTGCAGTACAGGTCTCACTGGATTACGATCTCAAGTGTGAGTACCTTGGTAATACTGCTCTAAATATCGTGTCATTTGTGATATTATTGGATGCAACACATGCAATATGCAAAGGTCCGAATATCGATATTTGGTTGCCGACCCAACCATCACGATCGTCGCATTCTTGCATACGCGTATGGTTTATGACACAGATGAGGTAATACTATTCAAAGTATTATTACGTGATATAATATGCCAATGGATAGATCGCGCATTAATTATCAGCCTTGAGTCAAACATGTTGACCGACAGCGCGATGTCGTGAATGATGATGCGACATGCCTGATTAGCTAGATATACTCGAGTATATCATGCTAATATGATTGTATTATGCTTCATGATATCTGAATGCATTGCGGCCTTCATAAATGTAAACGGTGATTGAACCCACGTACAACAACTATCCCCCCTCCCGTATGCAGCGTCCTCGCTGCATCAAACAGCATCGACTGCAAGGATCATTGGGTTTGCGTGGCGCGTAGACGAGCTTCCTCCAACAGGGGCTTCATTTCCGGCGAGAAGTTACGCATCGGCTCCCACGAATTATGCTCGCTAGGATAGCCAGTCCACTTGACCAGATATTCATGCACCTTCCGCTTTCGTCGTTGTCGACCAATGCGACGAACCCGATAATCCAGTATGCAGTCCACATCATACACCTTTTGCTTGCCGGCGATCCAGGTCTCGGGACCGGGGTCCATTACTGCAGGGGCATCGGTGTCGTTCGTAACGGGTGCTGTGCCGCGATAAGGGCGAATTAAAGAAATATGAAATGTGGGATGGATATTCATGTCAGAAGGTAGGGATAGCTCCACGGCTACATTCCCTACCATGCGAACAACGGGATATGGACCGATCCAACGAGGTAACAATTTATGGAACCGTCGGCGAGCGAACGCAAGTTCTTAGTGCTCAGTAATACCATTTGTCCCACTGAAAATGTTACGTCCCGTTTAGATTTATTATAATAGTCCGTCGTCCGTTGTTGTGCCGCGTCCAGGCATGCCTTCGCGTCTGTCATGCGGGATAGGAACGACTTGGCAAAGGTTTTAGCCGCAGGGATATTTATCTCCAATTCTCGCCACACGGGTAGCGCAGGATGAAATCCATAATTCAGAAAGAAAGGGCTTTGACCTGTAGAGCGGTTAACAGCGTTGTTAAGCGCGAATTCTGCCGAAGTCAGAAACGTATCCCAAACAGAGGGTGTGCGTCCCGCGAAATTCCTCAACATGTCGCCCAGTGTGCGATTTATGCATTCAGTTTGCCCATTGGATTGTGGATGATATGCTGTGCTCAAATGAACGCGCATACCGACGAGTTGACATAGCGCTTCCCAAAACTTAGACGTGAATTGACCGCCGCGATCGGATATCAAATTTTTAGGAACGCCGTGTAATCGAACCACGTTATCGAAAAATAATCGTGCTGTTTGCTCAGCGGTGCAAGACGAGGTGCAGGGGGCTAAGTGAACCATCTTGGTCAAGCGATCGACCATAACGAACACCGAGTAGTATCCCCCCTCAGTTTTGGGCAGCGCGACTACGAAGTCCATAGAAACACTTTCCCAAGGGACATCTGGTATAGGTAAAGGTTGTAATAAACCCTGGCCCTTACCGGATAGTGTTTTATTGCGCTGGCATAAACTGCACCTTTGCACAAAGTTTTCCGCATCCTTCACCACGCGTGGCCACCAGAACGAGCGCCGTACCAGTTCTGCCAATCGCGTGCTTCCAGGATGTCCTGCCAACGGGTCCTCGTGGAACTGCGCAAGAATATCGTAGCACAAAGCGTCGTCGTTTGGCACGATGATTTGTGTGGTCGAGCCATCCTGCCGTATCCACAAATCGTTGCGCTTGTGCAAATGTTCCACATTGTTGGGCGAAGCGAACCATGGATCCACTTCATACGCCACCTTGAGTCGCTGCGCAAGGTCCGCTGCTATCGGCACCTCCTGACTGCGCGAACAAGTAACCGATGCTGCCAAAATTGCAGCATGTAATGATGGATGTCGACTGAGAGCGTCAGCAATATTAATCCTGCCGGCGATATACTCCCATGTACAGTCGAAACGAGACAGATACTCCATCCACCGGGCTTGTCGTCAGTTAAGCGTAGGGACACTCTGCAAGAATGTCAGCGGCTTATGATCGGTCTTCAGCGTAAAAGGGCGGCCCTCGAGGTAACAACGCCATTCCTTCAAAGCATGTAGAGCTGCCAACAGCTCCTGCTCTCCGGTTGTATATCGGGTCTCCGCACCCGAAAACTTCTTACTCGTGAAGGCGATCGGTCGTCCTTCCTGCAACAATACAGCGCCGCTTCCATGCAAGGAAGCATCCGATACAACTTCAACACGGAACGGCAACGAGTAATCAGGAAAAGAGAGGGTAACGTCGTCGGTGACGATTCGTTTGAGCTCTTCGAATGCCCGCTGACACGCGGATGTCCAGGCTTCGAGAGAAACGAAACCTCCTTTCTTCGTCAAATTCGTAAGCGGGGCCGCAATAATGGAGTAATTTTTAATAAACTTACGGAAGTAGTTAGTCAAACCCAAGAACTGGCGTAGTTCGGTGAGGTTCTGAGGTGCGGGCCATTCGTGAACCACAGCTACCTTCCGTGGATCCATCCTGACCCCAGTGGCCGACACGATGTGGCCCAAATACTCCACTTGTGGCTGCGCCCAAAAACACTTGGCGCGTTTAGCAAACAATTGCTCCCGCTTCATCACCTCAAGCATGAGCTCGAGATGCTTCAGGTGCTCCTCGCGCGCTTTGGAATATATTAAAATATCTTCCAAATAGCAAACGACGAACCTGTCAATATACGGTCTGAACATGCGATCCATCACTGCTTGAAATGTGGCGGGCGCATTAGTAAGTCCAAACGACAAGACCGTGTACTCGAAGTGACCAAAGGGAGTCCGGAAAGCGGTTTTTGGAATATCAGAGGCAGCAATGCGTATCTGATTATACCCTTGTTGAAGGTCAATCGAGGAAAAATAAGCTGAGCCTTTCAGCTTATCGAGCAGGTCATCGACGCGTGGCAAAGGGTAGCGATTTTTAATCGTAGTCGCATTCAAGCCCCTATAATCAATGCACATACGCAACGTCCCATCCTTCTTACCGACAAACAGTATCGGTGCAGAATATGGCGATGTGCTGGGCCGAATCATACCCTTTGCGAGCAGATCCCTCACTTGCCGTTTCACTTCATCCAGCTCCAACGGGCTTAACCTGTACATAGGTCGTGAAACGGGTTGTGCTCCGGGCACAAGAGGGATTGTATGGTCAACAGGCCGCATAGGTGGGAGCCCTGGGATGTCATGAAAAACATCAGCATATTTATGCAGGAGGGCTTCGACCTCAAGATCCTTCACGGTGGACTGCGCGGTGGTAGCATTCGATTGCACCCGTGGCCTCACAAGCAACACATGGGCGCCTTTCCGTATCATCCGATCGGTTTCCTTGCGCCCAATTAGCTTGGGTTCTTGTTTTCCGCTGATGATCACCGTCAAAGAGAAGTTAACCTCAGGCTCCGCAACAATTCCGCCCTCCTCTGGTGTGACATCTTGGTACGACAGGAAAGGTACCTTAGTCGATAGGTTCCCTTTCCACAAACTAAGTGTGGTGGACTCCATATCGATGCGTGCGCGGTACTGTCGTAATGTCGCGGCACCCAGAATGTACTGTGCTGTCTCCGAGAGACCTTGTAGCACATACGGTTGGGCCCTAACACGCAGAGGGCCTATCAATAGGCTCAGGGTGATCCTGCCCACGATGGGATGCTTTCCTCCATTAGCGAGGGTAGCCTGTGCACAATCAGACGACTGAGGGGTCAACCCCAAATCATTCACCTCCTTTGCCGAGATGAAGTCGTCACTGGCGCCAGTATCCACAAGCGCCTTCACCAGTCGACCTCCGAGGCCGATCTCGATAATAGGGACGCGATTCCCTGTCGGAGTCGACTCCGCAGACAATAAAAGGGATCCTATAGCAGGCTCGAACCTGGTAGGACTCAGAAGAGGAGCCTCAAACCACACTTCAGCAGTGTAAGGTAGTTTAGGCAACATCGTCGGTTTGCCCGTCACATCCACACCGTTAAACAGAGTGGTGCCCGACTCGAATCGGAGGACACATTGCATACCTTCCAACAAAGACGCCACTTTACGTTGGCAAAAAGAGGGAATTAATATGCAAGCTGCAGTGTCCGGATTTCGACGGCGGTACTTCTTGTACCTGGCGAGCTGTTCGCACAGCTCACGGAAAGATGAAGGGATTAGTAGAGAAGTGTGGCCCGATAAATCGAGGGAAGAAAGGGGGCAACGCGGCACAAATAAATTACACAACGGGTCGAAGTGGTTTAGTCCCGTGCGTCCGTCGAGCGAAAAACGTCACTCAATAGCCCGCTCGATTTGTCCGAAAACAGCAGGTAAAAGGGCCCTCACTGTAGGGCGTAACGACGGCCAGCGGCCACATTCACCTTCTTCTATCCCGGGAGAAGTCCCTTCCTCCACATCCCGGGCAACTTCCTAGGTCGTCTTCGGTATGAAAGGTGGCAAAAGGGGGCACTCGCGGGTAGGGTGTTCTCCCGCACACCGCAAACAAAGATTAGCAAACTTCCGACGGTCAAACTCCGAGCGTCGGCACTCCCACTTTTGCATGTACGGATCATCTGTCCGGGGTTTCTTAACACTAGGAGCCGCGTTCTGCATTGCAGCTACAGATGGCGTGCTCCCTCTTCGTTTGCCTTTAGCATGGCCAGAGCTCGGCCCAGCTCCCGCAGACCCACGATTACTTGGGTTGTGGCGTCCGCGATTGTCATACTGCCTTTCCTTACGAACGGTATGCACGGTTGCCGCGGGGCGTTGGCGGTCAGGACCCTGGTCCTTCGGCGTCAACTCTGAAGGCAGTTCCTGCGCTCGCATCGCGTGAACGTGAGGGTTAAATTGTTTAACGTCCTTGCCCACCAAATGTCTAACTTCTGCACCTCTAGCAAAAGCTACCAAGGCATCATAAGATTGGAAAGGAATTCCGCTAAGGTCAGTGGCGCACCATCGTGCAAGGGATTCAGTAAGACCGCGATGGAACCAAAAGATACGATCCTCTTCAGGAAAGTTAACGATAGGTGTTATCAGCGCCTCGAAGCAGGACTGATAAGCAGGAACAGTTTCGTGTGGACGCATGTGGTACGTGCCTTGTGCCAGTGTCTTACGAGCCTTGTTGCCACGCGAGTGAACTTCCGTAGCAAAGAAGCGAGAAGAGCATCGATCAAGTTATCAAACGTATACTTGCCCCTAGCGGTTGTCCATTCATCATACCAGTCCTTGGCAACACCCTCGAGGGTATTCCCGACAAACAGGCATTTAATGGAGTCGCATCCCCCGCCGTGCACCGCTTGCAAATACTGCCTAGCATCACGAACGTAAGCCCGTGTCCTATCTGCGACGCTATGTCCTGAATTCTTTGCCTTTTCGTCAGCGGAAATATTGAGCTTAGGCACGGGGATAGTCAACTTCATTACCTCCGGTATTCCGACGGGTTCTTGAACCGCGGGTGTTACCGGGGCCTGTTGTACTCCGACTCCCTCACTTGTTGTAGCCGCTGCCGACAGTGGTACAATCAAATGCGAAGGGGTCTGAAGGACGGAAGGATCAGACATAAGACGAGTCCCAACGGTATCGGGATCAGCAAAAGCAGTTCTAGTAGCGAGGCCGCCATTGGGCTGGCTGGCGGTGCCCAGATAGGAACTATCTTCACGTCCCGACATGAAGCACAAGCTTATTCGGGCAGACAGGAATTTACTATAAACCTGAGAGCAACGTAACGTAAGAGGAATTTGTGACTATTTGCGTACCGACAGAGCTCCCGAGTAGACCAAGGAGATAAACGATATAGTCCGTTAGGTTGTCCTTTATTTCAGTAGTTTTCTGGATCAAAGCCTTGATTTGTTCCTCGTTCAAATATTGTCCAGCCAATACTGCATTCAGTGTTGGCGTACGTTCACCTGCAACTCACAGTGCCAGATTCGCAACGAGAATGCAGCAACTATTTATCAGCAGGTGTCTAAATTCACAAACCGGAAGTGGCGGCGTCCAGAACAGCGCGGCCGAGATCCTCTGCGAAGGTGTCTAAAGGGCTGTGGCGAGTGTCGTCGTCGCTTGCCATCGCGAGAACCTACTTCTGATGAGGGACAATGCAACCATCATGATTCAACCTCGTCTCGATACCAAATTTGTTGTATCCTTCCTTCTTCAATCATGTATTAGCTCTGCACGTCTAGGTGTTAGCTGTGTGCGTACCAAGCTTACGAACAGCAAGGCAAGCCAATGCGAATAGTAGACGATCAGCAAGGCAAGCCAATGCGAATAGTAGACAGCGGAAGACTCAATAGCAAGGAAAGATTCAACTTACAATGTTCTTCAGTTACAGAATTACAGTCTGCCGTCAGACCCCGTGGGCAATGTTCATCACTCAGCTGCAGATGGAATGCTAGAATAGCTCAGGCCAAATATATATGATTATATCGTATGTATGCGTATCGGATAGAGTTCAGTACTCGAATACTTGGTCCAAAGTTAGCGTCGCGCTGACTTCGGTCTCTAGGCGGCCGTCCTCGCACCTATCACGTCGTGATACCAATGTGCAGTACAGGTCTCACTGGATTACGATCTCAAGTGTGAGTACCTTGGTAATACTGCTCTAAATATCGTGTCATTCGTGATATTATTGGATGCAACGCATGCAATATGCAAAGGTCCGAATATCGATATTCGGTTGCCGACCCAACCATCACGATCGTCGCATTCTTGCATACACGTATGGTTTATGACACAGATGAGGTAATACTATTCAAAGTATTATTACGTGATATAATATGCCAATGGATAGATCGCGCATTAATTATCAACCTTGAGTCAAACATGTTGACCGGTCGTGAATGATGATGCGACATGCCTGATTAGCTAGATATACTCGAGTATATCATGCTAATATGATTGTATTATGCTTCATGATATCTGAATGCATTGCGGCCTTCATAAATGTAAACGGTGATTGAACCCACGTACAACAGTGGCAAGCAATGCCGGAGCGCTGAGATTACCTGCAACTCAGAGCGTACACTTACACAACAAGCGCAGCAATCTAGACAAAAGCAATTAGACAATTACAAACCGGAAGCAGCGGCGTCCAATACGGCGCGGCCTAGGTCTTTGGCAAAAGTATCTAGCGGTCCTCGTGGTTCGTCGCTGGAACTCGCCATAGAGAGAACCTACTTCCGAGTTGACACAAAGAGACTGTTAGGCAACGAACCTGTCTCAATACCAATTTGTTGTACCTCTCCTTCGTGTTTGCTCATAAGTATCTGCGCGTCTGAAGGCTTTCGACACCGATGCGCGAGCACTTGCAAGAACAGCAAGGCAAACGTAGAGCAAACAGAAACAGCGGAAGACTTCAAAACAAGAAGAGATATAACTTACAGTCTTACAGATCGAAGCGGTGCAATGGACGTAATCGCCGTCAGCGCCGGAAGCAAGCAATCATCACGCGGCGGTGATAGCGAAGTTTAGGCTTAGCTCAGGCTAAGTAGAGTAGCGTATAGCAATGATAATGTAGAACACACGAGTGTTCTCCGGTATCAAATATCTTATCTTGCTTAGCCGTCCTCGCATCTGTTATACTCGCAGCATCGCAATGCCGTACAATTCACACTAGGAGGCCGATCCTAAGTGTGACAACCCTACTGCGTATAGGCGATGTCCAAGCATAACAACGTATAAGCCTTTCCGGCATTCGCATGATGCAAGGGTCCGAATAACGATATTTGGTTGCAAGGCATGCATCGTGACGAGTGCGGCACTCTCAACGTGTGCTGTAATGAAGTAATATTATATCAAATAATATTACTTATCGTTTCGTAGCACGAGCATAATGCGCACTTCAATGATTTGGGATTTCATGCATGCTAGGCGGACTTGCCATGATGCGATGTCGCGATGGATAATGGTGTCATGCCAAATGATGAATGAACTTGCATGACATATATACGAATACATTTATGTCATGCAAGTTCATTCATATGCATTGATGGTTCATGCGTTCATCAAGATAGCACTTCGCCTCGTAGGGTCGCATCGACCTACGCATCGGCGGAAACGGACCATAGCACAACAGATACAACACACCCCACACCATACACCCCACATCACACCACCCACGCCCTTTACAGCGCTTTGCCAAGGCCACATCAATACACGCACATCCATAAAGTTGGCTTGGTTATCAGAACCCCCAATTGATGACAACATGATCCTCCATCCAGACCTTCAGTACTCAGATGAACAGACGATTTGATGAGATGATGTGGAGAGACTCTGCAAAGTTATCAGTTATGGCGCACCTTTGCGCCTTCACTCACATACTAATCATGCATGCGTGGATGGACGAGCAGATGGACAAATAAAAAACTAAAAATTACTATAGTTAATATAACGGAGAGTGGCGTTCCATCACACGTAGGGATGATGGGTCGATGTTCACTGCCACCGCAATCCCTCCCCATACACCATCAATCACGCATCGCAATATTTTAGTGTAATATCAGCCGTTGCATCACCACCACCATCATTATAAATATTATCACCATCATGATCTTAAGTGATACAGTAAAGAATGCCGTCCTGTACCATCACCCAACACACAGGGACAACATGTCCTGGCCAGAGCCACTTTGCCGCGGCTCTGACCCCCCTTAGCCCATCACCCAACACATAGGGACTATAGGTTCAGGCCACAGCCACTCCAACAGCGTCTAGCCTCTACCTACACAACAGCCGTCCACTTCTGGTGTACCTGCATTGCATGAAGAGCTTCATTCTTCGTTTAGTTATATTCCTATCTGAATGATAATCATAATCATAATATGACACAACAGGGCAAGGCTATGCATGTCCCACACTTACCTTCAGAAATATCACTGTTAAAAATCCCGGGTTATCTGCATGCAGTAAACCCCCCTTACCCAACCCCTCATTACTCAGACGCCCCAGACATGCATGTCTGGGCCGTTTTATCAAGTCGACTGAATACAACTTTTAAGTACTCAAACGCCTTGCAGGCTGTCATCCAATGTTCTCCCCAGCATGGGTGCTGGCGTGGGTTCACCAGCTGCCTGAGCCCTGGGGCCCTGAGCCCCACATATTTGAGACCCTGGGTTTGATATCTCTTGGGAACCAACTGGAGTATGAGGCAGTCACTTAGCGCCTTGCCCTCCATTTGGCTGTATGTTTGACCCATGTTAACACATCAGCATTGCTAAGCACTATGGGCATGACCACTTGCACCTCATGGTCGGGCCCATGAGTCTTGCTCTGCACATCCCTGGTTCAGACCACCTCCAACTCATGGTCAACATAGTCAGCGTCATCACTTTGGGTCTAATTTTCCATCCGCTGGCCCTGGTTAATTGCATAATCAGAGTTATTATTGTGTGTAGGATAGGGGGGTTACATCACCCATGGCCACTAACCTGGCAGTCCCTACCTTCCCCGGTGTTTCAGGTCACCCTCATCCAGTCTCCCATGCCGACTTCTCCGAAATCAGTGGTTATCACAGGTTCAGCACCCACCACCAGCATCCAGCGGAATCCGCCGAATCAACTAAGGCGTCAACTCCACAACTGGTTAGCTCGCAGGTCACTTTTATTGGGGTCGTCACCGTCCATCAACATGGGGGCACCTTGCTCTTCACATTAGGGTCTTTGGTCCGCTCTCGGTTAGGGTAGAACCTGGAACTCTAGGGGCTTATTGGTCATGCCATAACAGTCATGCCTGAACACGTTATTATTGTTTGCCTCCTTGATTACCACACTAGGAACGACTGTCTGGAAACCCCTGGACGACCTTGAATTTGGATTTGCAACTTAAGCCAATCAAGCCACACTTTCCAGTTGCAACGCTTTTAATAAACGTTGTTGACTGAAATTTCCAAATCTCTATTGCAAACCTAAGCTTCCCATAAACACACATGGCGGCGGCTTTGAGCTGCAAGCTGCAAGCCTGCCTGATCTAGTCTCCATCTGGGCTTACTTTCCCGGGTTGCCTGAAGTCCCATTATAAGCTGTTTTGCTAGGCCTGTCCTACAAACCATTCTTCGCGGAATTTCCTACCTGGTGCGGGCATGTTTCGAGGTCAAGTCCAGATACGTACGCCTGCTGGATCTTCTTCATTTTGATTGTTGGATTTCCCACATGGGTTTAGGTAGCTTTCTAGGCAGGCAGCAGTGCATGTTTTTTGTGCGTTATGGTTGTATGTAGCATGACATTCAATGTCAACGTCTTGACCATTTCAACTAACTTCAAACACATTCTTTCGCCCGTTCTTACAGCCCTCTGAGCCTCCTCTTAGTATAGGCTCGTCCGGGGCCTTACGAGCCCCTACGAGTTAGTAACGATCATCAACCACGATCACCAGGGTAACTGTTGATTTCATTCTGTCAATAGTAAAATGTTAAGTTCTAATTATTAGATTTAATAAACTTGGGGCATTTTTACAAAATACCGGTGATATTATTAGTCCATTTTATGACGCATTACTTCAATCAGGAACAATGATCAAAAGCCCTAAAGGAGATAAACATTTTTGAATACAGTTTATTTAATATTACTAATCCAAATAAAAGCTCTGCGCTGCTCTACTGGGCGTGGTCTAGTCGAGAGTCGTAGTTATTAGTGGATTAATATTTTATATGCCATCTATTACTTCTGTTTTATCATGCAACTCTACGAGGCGTTTCAAAGCTTGACGACTCCCTCCAAATTGTCATGGCAGTAGCTTTAGCCTTGTCATTACAAGCTCCGAATCAAGACTCTTTTGCAGTTTCAAAATATGTGCAACGTTACGGATCGATCGACAAGGCATATCTGAGACCTTTTTGTACAATTGAGGCGTGGTTGTCATTTTGCATTATCGAGTGCACCGCGGTTACGTTGCCTTCGAAACGGATTAGGGCTTTGTTCAGAAACTGCTTACTCCTTTGGAAACGTAAAATATGTTTCTACGGCACACACTGTCACGTGTGCTGCGCAAGTATCTTGGCCCCTCTAAGCGCGAGTGCGTCATTAATGCGAGTGTGCTTTGGCACATCTAAATGATTGGTCAGTCACGTCTTTGTTGCTGGAAGCGGCGGCACCTCAGGCAGCTGAGGAGAGGGAACTAGAAGGAGAGGTTGCTGCATGATTGCGCTGGAGTGAGCGCTCGACAACGTTTTCCTTGGGGTAAGACAGGAAACCTCTGCGCCCAGAGTTATGCAGGCAACTCGGCACTTTTGCCAGTTGTAACACCCGAACTGTACACCGCATTCTGCAGCTGCAGCTGCAGGACGTCTGTGTGCCGATCAGGACGTCAGGCGTCACAGGCGGGACTGCAGAGCCGGCGCCCTGCCCATGTAAGGGGGAGGACCCCCAAAACTAAAAGGCGAGCAAGAGCATGATCACGAGGGTTGCACAGGCCACGTCACAGCGGCAGCGACAGACTAAGGGCGAACGGGAAAGACGCTCTTGACGGAGTCTTGCCATTTCCAGAATTTAAGCCCTCTCGTCATTTCGATTAGAGCAGTCCAATCAAGTAACTTTGACGTAGGATGACCTCGCGCCCTTTTGTGTTCCTGTCTCTCTGGTTCCAGAAATCCTAGGTAGAGGCAGATCGCATTGGGTTGATGTGAATATATGTATGGATCGATGGGGGCACAAACATTATTTGGAGAGGCGTCGTGTGGGCACCACTCACCGGCATCCAGGGCATTCAGGATGATATTGAGGCGGAATGAGGGAAAAGCGGAGCACGCAATGGGTGCATCACGTTAGTCGGTGCATGGGGTTCATTGGAGGTGAGGGGGTGCTCCTTATGCGACGCGCTGATTGTTATCCTGTTGATGGATTTGCCTTTGGGTGACATGCGTCATATATGATCACCAGGTGTCCATATCACACTCCGAAGCCATTTGCCACATTGACAGCGTACGAGTCTGTTGCTAACCAGTGACAATCCCTGCATAAGGCGACCAGCATGACACATTTACTTAGCGTGGTAATCGTCTCGCATGGTAAATGCCTTGACCTTGTGCTTCGTGATTTCCGTTGGAGCTCTCCCCATGAAGCCCTCGTACGCCACGATTTCAGAGGGCAAAGTTCTTTTGATAGGTCTCCTGCCTGTTACAGGAAGGCTTCCTAATTTAATCCCTTTAACACCTTGGTTGGATTTTGATCATATCACGAATGCCGTACTCCCGATGGCCCGCAGGCAGCTGGACGGGAAATGCTTTGAGTGCAGGGCCCTATGAGCATCGAGGTAGGGTTCGGGATTTTGTTGGCATGCATGTCCGGTGGCGGAGTGTTGTGCATTGACCCTGCATTCCAAAGTCAAGGCAAATCAGATTGCCGCACTTCAACATAACAAGCTGCTGAGGTCCTAAACACGTGAAGACCCTCATCCCGAGACCAGAAACATTTCATTCACACTTCCGAAACCTACTAGGGCCCTCCCTAACGCTTTTGGGGTCAACCTTTAAAAGTCCATTCCAACATTTCATTCCCATACTGGCATCATATTCATGTTTCAGCAGCATGATTATAGCTTCCTCTATTTCAGCCTACCTAAATGCTTGATCCTCCTGGCTCGTCTTGGGGGCTCGCCTGAGCCTTAGGAGCTTTTACGAGCTTGTTACATGGACGTCGAGGTAAGTAAGATGCTACAATTCTGAATGAAGAGTGATTTGAAATAAATATGATTTTGACGTAGGCTGAATCCTATAATTAATTATTGGGCGATCCACCGGCTTACGTACGTCCCCTGGGCCCTGCTTACGTTTAAAGGTTGAAAACTAATGCATAAAGCCATGATGGCTCATGTACCAAATGTACCTTAGTTAATTTCCCGACTGTTCATAAGCTGTGTTTCTCGAAACGGTATACTATTTCGTGCAAGCTGTCATTACCCGAACTCGACAAAAGGCTTGGTGTTTGCGTTTTACTATCCACTCGTTGTGTTAATGAAACTATGCTCTAGACTTGTGTGGGTCGTCCTCTGGACCTCTGGGACCTGTCTGACGTTACGGCTCCGAAGTGTGCAAAAAATTCCCTTAGTCAGCGACCAACGGCGTATACTTTTGCGTAAAAACGTTAAAATCGGAAACTCATAACAAATGGCAGTGGAACCCTCACGAGACGCATCGTTGGAGCTGCCTCGGCGCCAAAAGCGCGCCGCCGTCCTCGGCATGTCCTTTGCCAAGGATAAGGGCGGCCCCAGCTTGGCCGAAAGCTTGCAGCTGCTGAAGTCACCGCTCCTCAGGGCCATTTTAATGGCCCAAGTGCTATCACTCCTCTTGTGCGTCATGGGTAAGCTCTCTTGGGGGACTTTAGGGGCGTAACGAGAGGGGTACTTCCCAGGCGAGGGGGGACCCCACAATATTTCCCGAACTGCTTGCCTGCCTTTGGGCTTCTCCCATTGACCTCCAATTAGTGCCCTTTGGCGCTTAATCAACGCCTTGCAATGGCTGGCCAAGCCTCATTTAGAGGTTGATGCAGGTGGCGCAAACCAAGCACCCGTCCACATGCGGCCGCTGCCTTGCTCCCGGCCCTGAGCCCACTCCCGGGGCATGGACACCTGGATCCCTCCGGCACTCGTGCGCCCCACCACGGTGGCTTCCGCTTCCCGTTCCGCCGTTTCCCCTGCCGGACCCCAGGCACCACCTCCGGGTTGTTGGTCTCCCGCGGTGTTAACATGCCGACCTCACAGGCAGTACTCAACTACCTGCTGCTGGCAATCACCTGCGGAGCTTACCACCTGCACAAGAGGGGTGAGCGCTTCTAAACATATCCTTATCGTCGATGAACATGTGAAGGGGTGGGTGGACTGTAAAGTTGGGGTTGGGCGTAAGCGGTGGAGGATGCCCGGACGTGTCAGAATGAAGCGAGTAGACTGATTATACGACGCATGCCCTCTTCCAGGCTCACGTTCCATCTTGCCCCGCTCCCACGTCCATCCCGACCTCCTAGGTTTCCACCTGAGCAATCCTTGGTACATCTACCTCTTCCTTGCTTGCCTGGATGTAGAGGCGAATTTCCTGGTGACGAAGGTATGTGTTTATGTCTTTCCGTGTGCCCCAGGCCGGTAGCGAACGGTAGTAGACAGGAAGTCGGATACCGGCATCAATGGGCAACGGAAGGTTGGGGGCTGAAGTCGGGTTTGACGGTCGTGAGTCCGCTGCGCCGTGCCCTCCTGCCAGTGCACCTTTTTAATGGACGTTCACGCTTCACGAGGGCTTTGGGCGGTGGGTTTCCGTCTGCAGGCACTGCGACCATCCCAGCCGGCCCTGGCCTTCCCCGCCCCCCTCATTGAGGTGCCTTCACCTGGATACCTGGGCTGCACCACCTACCGGTGCTGCTGCATGTCCGTTTCCCTACCGGCACCAGCATTAGGCTCCCTGATCACCTTACCATCTGCTATTCACATACATTCCTGAGCCAACTCTCCGAGCCTATGTCAGCTGCGTCGCCTATCTTGTTTTCCAATCGCGTCGGGGCGCCCCCCATTCAAACGCTACAATAACCGGCCCCAGCGTGATACGATTACCGGTTTCTTTGGTTTCCTCCGTTGACCCTCCGGTATCCCTCGGAAACGGCAGGCCTATCAATACACCTCCGTGACCTCCGTCACCCTGCTGGACTGCTTCACCATACCCGCCGTCATGGTGCTCTCCGCTCTGGTCCTCAGAGCCAAATACCTGCCGGGCCACTTTCTAGGGGCGCTGCTGTGTATCGGGGGACTCGCGGTACTGGTCGTGACGGATGGCTCTTCCTCGACTGGTGGACCGGACCCGCTGCTCGGAGACGCCCTGGTGCTGATGGTGAGAGCAGCTGGCGGGTAGGGGATCAACGGAACCGGGTGCGGAGTCCACTGAAGGGGAACTGCGTACTCGCAGAACAGCAGTGACTTATCTCCAAATCGTTAGTGGCCGCTTTCTCCGCTTTGTTGAACTCCAGGATATCTAAGCAATCTGCTTATTACCTCTCCTCCACTCCTGTAGGGCGCAATCTTGTACGCCTGTAGCAACGTGGCGCAGGAGCGGTTGCTACTCAGGGCCACACCCATTTCGGAGCTACTGGCGACGATGGGCAGTTTCGCTGTCCTGATCGGAGGCCTGCAGGTGAGGGACGTCTGAAACAGGAGCGGGAGCGGGAGCGGGAAGGACGAGGGGTGTGGGGATGCGCGTATAGAGGGGGAAGGGTGGAAAGACCGATACTGAAGCGGTGAGGGACGCCAGGGTGGGAAGAGAAAACGAAGGGCTGCTAACAGCGACTTCGATGAAGGAGATGGCGGAATGTGCCACTCCGTCGTAGCTTGGTGGGCATGGAGGGTTTGGGGACATGGAGGGATGGGGTCGGAGATGGGGCAAAACAAGGAAAGCGGGATTCAGCGGAAAGTGTGGGTCAGGATTACTGCCCTCCGTGCAATTTAGGGTGTTCTGCAGCGCTGATGATGTGTTGCGCCGACCTATCCCTCGGACCCTTTAGGCAGTTGTTTTGGAGCGCGGCGCATGGCTGACAGCCGACTGGAGCGACCCATGGGCCGTGGCGGCGCCATTGGTGGGCTTCGCTCTGGCTCTGTACACGTTTGCCTTGTTGATGCCGCTGGTGCTAATGTGGAGCGGCGCCACCGTGCTCAACCTCTCCCTTCTCACCAGTGACGTCTGGGCCGCGGGGGCGCGCGTGGTCTTCTTCGGTGGTTTTGGTGGCACGGCGGGCTGGTTCGCTCTTTCACTCGTCTGTGAGGCCTTGGGCCTGGTCTTGTACACGCGCGCGGGCCAGACGCACCCACACACGGACAGTCCATGGATCGGTTGCGGCATTGGCGTCGGGGACCCTGCAGCCATCGGCGGAGCCAGGGACATCAGCGACAGTAGAACGATGTCGTACCAACGTGTATCGTCTGTTGATAACTATGGGGACAAGTTGGATCCCGAGGCGTCAAGGGTAAGTGAGTGCAGGCCCGCACTCCAGGACGGCTTGCACAGCACGTCGGACGCTGCAGCGCTGGCCATCGCAGGACTGGCTCATGGCGGTCCATTGCCACGGCAGAGCGTGGGTTGGGGCACTGTTTGGGATTATGGCTTGTATGGCTCGCCTGCCGAAAGGCGATGGCTTTTGGGTCAGAGGGCTGACGGGTTTGGGCTACAGGATGGCGAGGACGAGGCCATGGCGACGTGTGCGCAAAGAGAGGACCCACGACCCCGCCCGCAACCGCCCCTCTGCCCAGAAGTGCGCGTAGCTCCGGATCCTGTCGGTTGTTAATGCGGGAATCGAAGGAGGTATTGGACGCACGTCTACAATGGAAGGCAAACTGGAACCTCACAGCAGGGCACGTTCGGGAAATTGCATTATATATCGATATTCCTTGTTGGCTTGGTTATCGGCTGTACTGTTTCTTGTACGCTTCTCTTTCCTTTTGTTTGTTCTTCCCGTAATAATTAGTAATGATCGTTTACCTTATCGGGAGTTGCCGTCTGCAGTGTGCTCTGTAAATGGCAATTCGAGTTTTGTGACTGTCTCGCCTCCAGCGGAACTCGAACAGGAGCTTTTAATCGCAGGCAGGCTATTGGTGTGTGGGTTCTCGGGGCCTGTAAAGAGCAGGGTGGCTGCGCGGCTTGCGTGGCGTGTGCAGTGACAATGGTTGACATCTAGTGCGTGCCACCCTAGCCGAAGCCATGCTAGCGCCGAGGTCCTAAGCGTGTCCTTCGTCGCACCTGCTTGCTCTCCACAGGAGTGCACTGCACTTCATCTATTATTCATTCAATTGCCTCTCGATGGCTTTGTTTGACAATCTTGTAATATTGCTCTGTGAGTATTATTAGGATTATGATGCACCATTGGGTGAGCGGAGCCCGGGAGCTGGCTGCTTCATCAGTTGGAAATGGGATGTGGGCATTGAGGTAATTCCGAGCATTCGAACGTCAAATAGGCCCGGGGGCGTCACCCAGAGTGAACGAGAAGTTACCAGTAGGTTGAGAGAAGGCTTGGTTTGCGGCATGATGCTAGCGTGCAACAAAGAGCTTATCAGAGTGATGTGTTTTTACATACGCGGCAAGTAATGTTGCAACAGCAGTCTGTGAGCTCCAGGTATGCAAGGTGCGCACAAGTAGGGGAGGTTTTCGGTGTTGTCGACTCCTTTCAACTTTGCCGCTCATCTGCTGCAGGACGTTCTGCGGGCGAATGCCGTCATGTCCGCCAGAGTCTTGTTCATTCCACTACCATGGCGCGATGAGGCACAGCGCTTCGGATTTCCACCCAGAGACTTCTCAGGGGCAGCTTGTTACCCCGCGCGGTCGTCCCTCCCGTTCCGCGGTCAGGCACCTCTTCGGTGTAGCCTGAATGTTGTGTTAGTTGCCGCATGTTGGCTGTATGCGGAATATTAACTGCCCGGCCTCACCCGCGCTGATGGACCCCTGCTGCCATCATCAGGTAGCAACCTCGTCGTCTGCAACACGGTGTTGCGTGGATCTGCATCGCTGATATTCCAAGAAGCGAGGAAGGCCGCACTGCAGGTAAGGAAGCTCGAAATGTCGGCAGTGGGTCATGAAGTACGGAACACACGCAATCCTGGGTTTCCCAGCTGGGCGCGCATGTTAGCACCTTGTAAGCCATACAAACTCAGCACCTTTTGTACGGTGTTTCGAAACTCAAACTCGGTCATCGGTGCCGTGCGCTTGCGGCCTATAGCATTAGCATTAGCATCGTGATGGCTAGCACCATAGCGAAGCATTGGTCCAGCAACTCAAGCTAACAAAATCTGACATCCGATCCGATCCCTGACCAGCAGGTCCAGGCCGGGGCCTCTCCTTGTATATGAGTTGTGGTGGTCATGACCCTCGACGTACCGCACCAGCGACACCGGTGCAGGTGCTAGCTGGTATCACCCGCACAGAGAAAGGACGGGGGAAGAGCACAGCTCTATGGACCTTGGACAACAATTAAAAAAGATGCTGTATACATATGATGTAGCAGGGGGCCTTATGGTAGATGTCGGAGTTTTTATAACAGGATGCTGCTTCTCAACGCAAGCCTTTCGGTGGATGATCACATGTGGCCACACCTTGTAACTGCTTGGGGATAACTTACAGTGATCCACTCCTGCTTGAGGCCTCGCGCACAGCTGTTCGGTGTCCACTTTCTTGTCTTAACTGTCCTTGCCTAGTAATCTAGTAAATAAGGTGTATCATGGTGAGTCGACGGTCCGGAATCCGAGGAGGCCACATGCAACTACTGTATCCAGCCAAACCCTCCGTCGTGGCGGCTGACGCCAAAGCAGGACCAGGCGCAAGCGGCAGGGTTCACCGCCCCTTCTACCGGTGCATTCATGTGCACGGATGGGGCAACATCGCGCCTGGAACCAGCTCTTCAGGATCCGTTGGCAAATTCAAAGTATGGTGCGCCGAGGACAGTGTTGTTTGACGACATGGCTAGCCGCTGCTAAGAAAGCGGCCCGGGGAAACCTTCACAGAAGATGACGTCGACTCCGCCAGACCGGCAGTATACGGCGACGAGGACGGCCTGGCGACCAGGATGCCAACGCCCGCGGCCGCATTGCGGTAGGGATGGGATAACATCTGGTGGTGGGTTGCCGGGGGCAGACGGAGCTCCGCACCGCCCTGGTGTGTGCGATGATACACCTCCGCGGCAGCTTACCCCTGGGGATCCTGGCATATTGTCTCACGCGACGCAGGCAACAGAGCCTGGCCCTGAAGCTGGACCGTTCGGGGAGCTGCTGTACGGTGTGCAGCGCATGGGCCGTCATTTGCGCCGCCGCCTCAGGGGCCTGTCAGGTTCTGGTAGCGAGGCAGTAGTGGCAGTGGCGGACACGCGGCAGCTTGCCTGGATGTGCGTCCTGGTCAAAATGCTGGACCAGCGGAGCCGGTTATTGAGCCTTCGCTGGCTGACTACCGTTGAGCTGCGGTTTCACATACAGAATTGCACTCCATCATGGAGGTAGCTCTTATCAATGATCCTTCGTGGAGTCCACCTCTATGACCTAAGGCGAAATGGCCCACCATTGTGCATGGCGCTGCCGTGCAGCTGCAGCCTTCGCCGGGCGCTGGCCACCCGATGGTCAACCACATTCCCAGCTGCGGGCAGCGGTACAGCTCCTGATGTTGATGCCTGGTGAATTGCCGCTTGGCAAGCTGCCGCGGTAGAGAGTGGCGGCGGAGGCTCTGGATTCAATCGATTACTTGCTTTCCAGCAACCCCGGGGTACGTGCGGATTTTTCGGACTATTTCCAATTGCAAGTCTTTGCACACAGATTCATTCCAGAAATGCACTTCGCGCTCAATCTTTCAGCGCAGAGTACAGAGAGTTCACGGCGATGGCTGTCGAATACTTGGAATGCCTAACGGCTCGAGGCTGATAATGATAATGTGGAGATGACAAGCCCCGCCAGAGTTCGTCATTGCGGTCACCAGCAGCGCAAGTTGACAGACCCACCATCGCATGTCAAACTCGAGGCTCACTATAAGATTGATTCCTTGCCCTCATAATATCTTCATTATTGCATTCAACGAGTTAGTATGCTGAGGAATCTGTACTTCCCTGCCTTGCCCATTGATGTACACAACAATGGCAGACGCGACCCGCAAGCTCGGGCGATTCTGCTTGATGGGTTGCTAAAGCTCCCCCGCCTGGCGGCAGATAGGGGCGTCAGGGAGCCCAGCTGACGGGGGTTGAGGGACCGTGTGCTGCAGACATTTGCTGGGCCGGCAGGTGCGACAGAGCGACGTCGTCCTGCAGCTCAGCGTTCAGTGCGGTCTTTGACCTGCGCCGCGGGAGGCAAGATAGTCGGTAACCCCGGTCGGCCGGACGACATAATCCACATCGCATATTCCATGAAAACCATGAAAATTTCAGGAACCCTTCCCCACTCCTATGTCCTGAATCGACTGAAGGGCGCCCTAGTCGTCGGCACTCAATGTGCCACGCCTCCCCCTGTGCCCCTGTTCGCTGTTTCTCTTCCCTCCGCTCCCTGGTGTCATTTGCTGGTTCCCGTTTGCAGGTATCACGCATTCATACGTGATTATGTCGGTTCAAATGTTTCCTAACTGAACCTTCATGGGTAATGTCTGGCACTAATGACCTGGCACCTAAATACGTAGCATCGACGTTCCAAGCTCTTTCCTCACAGTGTCCAGATGTTAAATCATTCATTCATGATATATACCACAGCTGGGCTAGACCGGTTACCCGTGCGACCGCACAAGCTTGGGCCTTCAGTTCGCTACAACGGTATCCGCAGGACGACCCATGGGTCGTTTGTTCTTCGACAGGCATTAGCGTAAAGGCAGCTACGCGAATGCAATGTTTGTTCAAACTTGTGCAACCCGAAGCAGTCTGCCTGACACGATCCTCACCTTTGCTTTGAATCTGTGACCAGTGTAAACGTACAAATCCAATTTCATCTTTGACATCCGCCAACCCGCAAAGATACCCAAGGAAAAGCGAAGACAGTCGTCCTACACAGCCCTAATTGTACAGATAGTTAGGTGCGATATTGCACAGGGGGCATTCCTCGATGAGCTGGGGTTTGGAGTTGTAGGTTGCGGGTTGTGCATATTGCCGCTGGTGTCCCGATTGCTCTGGGGGAGGTCTTGACACCGGCAAGGACCTCTTACCCGGCTCTTAGGTCGTGGTTTTAGTTGTATTCTGCATGAGAACAAGGACGAGGACGTTACCGCTGCAAGATCTGTTAGCGTGTTCTCCCTCCCTATCGGGGTTCGCTCATAGGCCCCGAACACCGCAAAGTGAACCATGGGGCAACATCGTGTCAGGAGCTCCACCACCGTCGGGTGACAGCTGCGCCGTGCTCTGGGTCGAGCAACACGGTTAGTTGTTCGTTCGTAGAAGAGGTTGGCGCCAATGGCTAACTTGATCATGCATCTCTAAGTAAGGGCGCCGTAAGGTTGGCCATCCCCCATCCGGTCTTTTGGTCGGTCAATCGTTTTGTCAGTCGGTCGGCATCGCAAGAATGAGGTGTCATATTACATGGATTGGACACGGGGTTTCGGTGTCATCAACAATTAGGCTCGGCAACGCAGATCCGCCAGATCGCCGCATTGCCTCCCCCCGCAAAGTGAAGGCGGCTAATGTCCAAAGGGGAAAAGAGCTAATCAGGCAATAAGGCACAGTAGATTTGGATGGCTTTTGTGAAGGAGAATTCCGGGTCTGGTTCGTGGGACAGGGGGACAGTTCCAACAAGGTCAGGGTGAAGGCTGAAAGGAGTCGCACCAAGATGCCCAGGGAGTCAGCGGCTCATGACACCTCGACCCGCAACTAACGTCATCGTTAGCGCGTGTTGCTCCGGGCTTGACGTGACGCACCTGAATGGTGTACGAAGCGCGGGTAAGGGCGACGCCGTACATATTGGCCGGTGTCTACCACACCGTGACATTCCTTAACTTCTAGCCCTGCCCCATGCCGGCCGGCCGTTGATATACGAGCAGTACGAACGAAGCCGTGACTCGTACGTACATGGCGCCCCTGGGGAGCGTTGCCGGGTAAGGATGGCCCCAGTACATCCCAGTCAACCGCAATGGACCCGCAGTACACCACTTAATCGTACGAACATAAATCGTTCTGCACGCCTTGCACGATGCCCTGCCCGAGTCCCGGCTCACGCGCGGGTGACTTTTGGCAATCTCCTGCTGCGGTCCCATCCCCGGGAGTAGAATGAAGGATGTTCATGTTGGACTCTCTTGCCGTCGGGGTGTGTCCTTGCAGCGGGTGACACTGAAGGGAAGTAACATACGTGCTCAGTTTCAACCCCGTGTCAGGTTGTGTTCTTCGATTGTCTACACCTCACAGCCACATGCGGAAGAAGACAGTCGCAGCAACAACAGCAATAGTAGCGTTGATATGGCTGGTAGCACGATGCTCAATGCCGCCATCGCCATTGCCAAAGCAGCGTATCTGGGCGACGTCGCCGCCAGCGGCGATGGCAGTGGCAGTGACGGCGGTGATGACGGCGGCTAGGGTAGTGACAGTGACTGTGGCAATGGCAACGTCAATCAAAATGGCAGGTGGGGTCCCGGTGGCGGATTTACGTCCGGGTCAACTAGCACGGCTACGTGGTATTTCTACGATGTCCCCTACAGCTAGTCCCCAGAGAAATCGGTGGCGGTGTACGCTGCAGAGGGCACATACACACGGCAGTGACTACATGCCATCCACGGGTAAGACGACGGCACAAAGTACGAGCACCGGCGGTGGTATCAGTGTTGGCGTAGGTTCGCCAGGTAATAAGGCCATGTTGACGTTTGTCTGATGGCAAGAGCGGCCGAATTGGCGACAGCAGTGTGCCTGGAGGCCGACTCTGCTGCAGGGGGCTCAGTCAGTGACCCGTCTTAGCGCCTCTGTTACGCTTTGCCGTTTTGAGGTTTTGAGTATATTTATCGCTGCGGATTAAAATTAACAATGTATGTACGGCTGTAGATTTGTGAATTGCACGGGATTTAGTTTGCGGTTTTGTTGTATGAGGGTCGTTTGCATGACACTCGGTTTCTAGGACAGAGCCACAGGCTAGGCCCGAATGGAGGGATATGTTATAGGATAACGATATTCTTGTACCGGTAGGAGACGGGAACCTCCAGCGGCAGGGACGCCCTTGTAAAGATGATGTGTTGCGGGTGAGACTCTGAAACGGTACAGCATCCAGATATCCTCCTTCAGGGTGTAAAAGGACGCAAGTCTCTGGGGCGAAGGTAATCAAAAATGATTTTATGGCGCTTGATTTAGCCTGGAGACAGCCTGGAGGCCTCGTACCTCACGCACATCTACTTATCCCACAAGAATAGGATGGGTGTGATAAGCGTAGTCGGGTAGCTGCGGTGTGGAAAACAGCGTAGCCGGGCTCATGTGATTTTAAATTCGCCTTCATAAGGCGCATACCTCTGCCATGTTAGTCACTTATATAGCTTCTCGCCTTATGGCTGACTATCTTTCAGCCGTTTTGCATGAAAGTTAGCACAGAGACTTGACTCTCTTATTGGCACGTCGCGCCAATTCAAACGGAAGTGGGCGACAACCGACCAAATGTTTGAATACCTTCTGGGCTTAGAACCTCTTAGCCAGGTCGCGAAGCGCTGGAGACATACGTGTTATGACCCCTGGTTTTGCTTACGCCGCAACTTTATCGGCCCTGCTAGGCCGGGCCAGATACAGGGCCTAGAGTGCTGGACAGAACGTTTTCGATTTGCGTCACCTATAAATAAATAAGGGTAAGAAGCTGCACGAGGGAAGTCGCAAAGCAGGGCAAGACGGGCAAAAGACGCCTCTGCCCACTTATGACTGTACTCATACCTACCGTGCTTATGAAACCTGGCCTCTCACGTGGCAAAGGTACCGTCACTTGATCAGCTCTTTTCTTCCCCTCCGATGCCAGGCACCGGTAACCGCTAATGGGGTTCCCAGGAAAGCGTCTTTTTGCATTCCCCAACTAAGGCGCCCTAAGTCCACAGCTGTCGCTCACCTATAGAAAAGCCATACGCATTCCCCACAATTAGGTGAATATAGCCTAGTACCCCACCTTCCTGGTGACACGGGCCCCCCTATCCTGGAATAATACATGCCTGGTCAATTTTTGGGTTTCAGTTATATGGTCCGCCTCGCATGGGAAGTCTGAATTCGGACAGCGCACTGTTGCAGCCTTGCTGCTACAGTTTCCCCGCTACCAACGCAGGCATCCTCAGTTGCACGATACGGACAGATGAGTTCACAGGACACGGGGTAATCGCCATGAAATGAAGGTATACTGTCGAATGATTGCAGTGATGTTCTTCATCACAGGCACACATAAATGGACTTTGTCTTCAGGGACGCAGACTGTGAATGGCACACCAGTCATAGGTAAAAGCGACGCCGTTCCATATTCATTAACGGCGTTCGGACACGGGCCTTGGCACGTCCACATGCACCCAGGGGACTATTTCCCAGTAGTGCAAAACCCTTCCATTCACATTAACACCAACAACGATCGCCTTTCCATCTGTACCTACCCAGTTGGCATCCAGCCTTCCTCACCAGGTGAAGGTATGTTTTCCTGCCCGGCACGATACCCCGATATGGACACAATCCGATGAGATGTGACGTGAGTACGGCCGTCTCAGACCAAACAAATGAACATGAAAAGAAGCGCAATTCCAAACATAACCGATTTGCATATGGGAAACGCGATACATATTTTGCCTACCTATCCCCCGTACGTTTCCATGCAAACATGCTTCCTTAGACACCATGTATCAAGCCTACACTAACCTGTTCGGCCGCGTGTGGAGCCTCCTATTTCTCCCGCCTCCCCACGTATCCAACATTTGGACACGTGACACGGAGGGCGCATAGGAAACGGGGACTGCCTCATCCAGGTAGCAGATGCGCTCTCGCCTGATAGCAGACCATCATCTGACAGCGCAGAATATCATTCATCTTCAGAACCAGCGTTATCACCATAATTCGATGTTGTCAGTACACAGAATGAACGTTGTGAAATAATCGTGAAAGTCACCGCCCACCAGCTCCGTATCACCTGACGCCAGCGGCTCAGCACCCACTGGTCAGTAAAAATTCCAGTGTGGACGTGACCAGCAGAGCCTAGCACGCTGTCCCGTTTGAATTATGCACGCCTATTGTCAGCATCCACCTTCCAGCCATACCCTCCTCATTCAGGTGCGACGACCATGTACCAGGCCTAGGCGAGTGTGCCAACTGACGTTGCCGCACTGAAAGGAACCCCAGCCATCCATCCGTCGCCGCTGCTTTGCGGGTAACTGTTTGTTGCATTCTCATGAAGTGGTCAAACGCTAAGATGGAGCTACACCAAGATTGAACCTCATCCGGCGCAGTAGCCCCCCTCCCCCAGCCCAAATTCCCCCCGGGGCTTAAAGCCTCCTAACGCCATACGGTGGCCTTTCCGGGGTCCTGGCGGGCTTGCACCATGCATGAAGGCTCATCCCAGCGTGGCATTATGTACATTGCGCAAGGGTGCATCGCTAATACTACATGGTGATATAGGTCTTATCAGTACAGGCCGCTAACAAAACAGCATCGGCAGCACACGCTGGCTCACACGCTGGGTAGCGCGCTGCCCCTCCCTAATCGTACTGCCGCGGTCTGCCCGCAAAGCGTTGCAGTGTTGGGCAATGCGCCCTGGGTCAAAGATGTCTAAGTCGCCCGCATGTCGTAATTAACGATTTCTCTACTGCTTAACACACCTCCCCGCCATGGCATACCCGCTCGGGATGCAGTCACGGCCAACCTCCCGCATTGCAGGGACTGGGCCAATTTCAAAGTGTGTTCTAACGGATTGTTGTCCGGCTCATGCTGGCGACTGTCGTATCCGGGCCGGATGATTTAGCAGATGGGAAGACGGACCAGAAACGGAGTGTCTCGTCACCAGCGCCTGTGACTATTGTCTGGCCGTCTGGCGAAACAGCCAGGTACAGAACCCGAAGCGTGTGGCCTGCACATCACAGGATCACACAATTGACACAAGCATCTGGGTGCACGCCCTGGTCCCGTTCACACCAGTTGCAGATCACCAGAGGCGGGTACCCTGCAGAGGAGAGATTTGCCTGTATAGAAGAGAGTAAAGACGCAATGGCGAACACGATTTTTGCAGACAAGTGATGTCCAGTCTCAGTGCACTTATGACCCTGGCGCGTATAGATTGAAAGCTGTGCACCACTGCGCAGCGAGGATTTGCGCCTAAAAGTGGTTCCCCTGCAGGAAGCTTATGCAGACAATTCTTAGTTCAACTTATGCGCATACCTGTGAGCGTCGCCAGCTTGGCCATTGAGGGGTACTTCCAGATGATGACCTGGTTTTGGCTGTAGCCATGCGTGGAGACAATCTCGTTGGCGTTCTTGGACCAGGAGATGTTGCAGACCTGCGCATAGTAGAACAATCGTGTTGATGGTGACATAGAAGGAAGCCACAAGCAGAGTACATTCCCAACCCGCATATTCATTACACGGCAGGTCCTCCAGGATTTCAGCAACCCGTAGCCGCAAATGATTTGCTCCACGCAAATGGTGCTGGCGAAATGAAATGACGTCCGCTGTTGTCTGGCAGCGCAAGTGAATCAGTACCCCATATCGCACCCCATTCCGCAGCCCAAACGCGATGTTGTAGTGAAGGAAACCCAGGGCAATTAACCGCTCACCCAGTCAGCCACTTCACCTGGCTTCCCGTATCGATGCAGTTGAGCAGCACCCCGGTGGCGGTGTTCCAAAAGCGAATGCAGCGATCTGCCGTCCCGCCGCCACTTGCCAGCAAACTATGTTGATGTGGGGACCAGGCAATGGCCTGCAAATACAGTACACAATCACCTCAACATCATCAGCGAAGGGGCCAAAGCCAGACAATCGAGTAGTGACGCGAGTGGCTGTCCAGGAGAGCCGGACAGACAATCAAGGGAACCAACAATCAAGGGAACCGTTAATATACCACGTGTCGGACACTTCATGCGTTTAGTCCCGTACACCAGGGTATAACCGCATCGCTGCTCGTCCCCGTTTCCACATTTATTTCGTATTACCTTCACGGCAGCTGTGTGATCGGTAAACTTATACACCGGCGATGCTGACGGCAGTGACCAGATGTAAAGTTGGTTGTCATTCCCGCCACTGGCGAGCTGCCGGTCGTCCGGTGACCACTGCGCACCCCAATGACACCAAAATGCGTATAGGGACATCAGAAGAACTCCCAGTGGTCAGGAGGCATTTCGTCCATGCTTGACATGTAACTCGTGCGTTTTTGCCTGAGTGCTACACTGTTGACACATTGACTCGTTTCAAAAGTGTCGCGAGCCAAATTAACACAACCCCAACCGAAGGATGGAGTACAACGTGCAGAATCCAAAGGGATAAATGCAGATTACAAACTTGATACCTCCCGCCCAACTCGACTTCGCTGCTTCCTGTCCCACAATGTCGTGTCCCAGCGCGCACCTTGAGGCCGCATACCTCGGACCTGTGGCCAACCAGTTTAGCTACGAAGTGCTCTGTGCACCGTATGTCGCGCTGAAGGATGTGCCTATCGCGGCTCCCGCTGCACAGCACGTGGGATCCCCAGGCCTGAGGTAGCAGCGAATGGCACGTCGTTTAAGGTCTAGCACGCGAGGGTGTAAAGGGCCCACATCATCCTAAGCGTCAACAGGACGCGGAATTCCCCATCAAGTGTTGCATTAGAACCATCGCCACATTCAAATACCATAGTCGCGCAGGAATGAGCTCCGCGCACTTAGCACTCACACAGAGGCAGGTCCCAGCGCGCCTTGATAGGATTACGAAGGTGAAAACAATCTCCCCGTCTATTCTAGGCGACGTCATGCCCAACATATCCACAAGGACAGTGCTGCCAAATGTCAACGGATACTAACGGCAATACCTTAACATGTGTACATACGAGTACCCGCATGGCCATGGACCGAGCAACAGACGCATTTACCTGAGTTCCCACACGTGCACGGTGGCCTTCCATCGTTCGCAGAAGTTTAAGCTTTGCTACATCCCAGATTTGCACCTTCCCACTGTTGGTGCCTACTGACAGGTACGTTCCGCGCTTGCTCCACTCCACACTGCATACCGTGTCATGCGGTGCTAAGTCACAGAGTTTCGTAACCTGCAAGAAAAGATATCAGGGGGTGTTTGAAACACAGCGTTTGCTTAGGATATATGTCAAATGAGGCCAGAAGGATTTCCCCTAGGCGTGTGGGCGTGTTGGGGCGTCCTTTGTACGTGGTTTGTGTGTTTGGGCAGGTTGGGCGTGCTCGGAGGGTTACTGCGGGAGATGCTTCAAATACCTGCGTATGTCATTGATACCTGCAGACGATGGAAAAAGGGGACAGCAAAAATGCGTCAACGTTAGCTAGTAAATTAGATGGGAAGACGCAACAAACAAAAATCCCAGCCGATGCTATCACCATATTCAGATTGCACACTGACGGCACCGTTTTTTATTGTTCAATTTTATGTGTGAAAAACTCAAACAGGACAATGTTGTACACAGGCCGCCCCTTTCGCCCTGTTGTTAATGAAGCCAAAGCTGCCGTCAGCGTACTGCGGTTTCATGATCCACATCGTATTGCTGATAAATGCGCTCGAAAGCTCAAATTGACAATCAAACTCTAATCTTAATCAATTCGTCCCGTTCGCCTTTGCAACGGTTGTAGTTGGAATAACGTACAATTTAAGAAATCTTTCATCCGTACCGTGCTGCTCGTCGCCGACCACAGGTAAACGCACGTGCCAAGGCCCACGGCCAACACGTTCTGTGAAGACCAGTCAACAAGGTTCAGGTAGAAGTCATCCGCCAGCGAGGGGGCATCAAGGACCTGGCGCGCCGAAATGACCCAGTGTCCTTGAAGACAGAAATCCCATCAAACGAATGGACCTTTCTGGAGAAAATCGGGCTGCGTAATCCGGAGTACCTACCGCAGCCAATCCAACAAGAGCACCGATTCCAGGGCTGCGCAAGCGTATGGGCAATCATTCATCCGATGCTTAACACTACCCGCTTTGCCGTGAACATGAGCCAGAAAATTGGACGCCAGTGCGATTCCACAATACTGTAAAAGACCAACTTTTAACCGACATAGCAGCCCTGGATTCATAATAAAAACTTACCTTAAAAGGGGCCCGCGCTATTTTGCGCTGCGCACGGCGTGGGCTGGCAAAGGGTGACCCAGCTGCTGTATCGTCACCAACCGGGGAGACAACGAAAGGGCTCTGAGCCGCCGGTCCTCCATGTGGACTGTGCGCATCTCCCGTTTTAAAACGAAAAAGGCTCTTCCCCGGACTCGAAGGAGCCCGAAGCTGCTCCAGCTGCTGTACCTAATCGTTCGCAACAAAGAGGAACGTGTACCGTATGTAAGAATCTAAGGCTGAATGAAGCAGTCATGTGTGAAACCGAGGAACCCCTTTGGCTGGATTTGAAAAGCCTATACCTTGTCGGGCGAGATGGGTCCTGGGCAGGATGAACCTAGAAGCTCTGACCGAAGCAGTAGGTTGTATGCCGGATTCAGATCCTAAGGCGACGGCATACACACGGGGCATTAATGGAGTAACAAGGAACCTCATGCGAAAAAAATTACAGACAGGGATGATCATGACACCTTGATCTAGGAAATGTCCAACACAGGTTTAGTGAAGTGCGGGATAATGCCCTAGGAATGCGTTGCGTGGGAGCACTCGTTTTCGTCGAGTTGTGTTTGCCGGCCCTAGGGTCGCCAGCAGCATTTGATAGTCTTCCAACGATTTTCTCCTCTGCCGTCTCTCACCTCCCGATCCGTCGCCTGCTTCAAGACATCCGAAGTGGCCATTTCTCGATCAAGGATGCTGTAATCAAGCCTTGCAGCCGGTGCCCGCGACGGAATAAATCGATCACTGTATGTTACTCGCGATTTTGGCGACCACATTGGGCTTCGTACTGGGCTGGACGCATGGAGGCTCTGCCGACTATTGTCTCGCACTGGAGAAGCTGGCTGAGCTTGGGCAGGTGGCCCAAAACATGTAGCATACTCCGGCTCCATAACAGCCAACTGGTGCCGGACCCCCTGTCAGCCCAGGTGCTTCGCTGGAAGATGCACCGTTGAAGAGTGCGGCTTCAAGTTACAGGCAGGCGTTAGGTACCCAGAAAGCCTTAGAAATGACTTCGGATCAGTCTCGATTATCGTTCACTTTTTGTAAGCGTGTAAAGAGGAAAATAACTGGTGGTCAACAAGTTGGCGCGGAATTGCACAGGCGCCAGAGAAGCAGTAGCAATCCTAAGGTAACTGTAAAAAATCCTACTCGTCTTCTGGTCGCTTGTGCAAGTTATCATACGTAATGGCTACTGGCCTCTGGTTAGAGGCGGTGTCAGTACGGCAGTGAACAACCATCAGTTGCAATCGTGCATACGTCGGCTTGTCGGAAATTCGGGCTTCATGGAAACTTGTTCGCTTTAAATCATGTCATGAGCAATTTTCTCTTTATTGGGGATGCATACCTTTTACGTTGTCAGTACGGTTCACAACATCACGGCAATCGGACTCCATTTCGTAACAGAACCAGAGCAAACATAATGCAGAACTATCAAGTTCTTAACCAAAACCCTAAGCATCGCATTTGATGGCCTCCTGGTTCTAGCTCATTTGCAACATTCAGAACGCCAGTACAACGCAGTACATCATTCCGATGCGCAAACAACTTCAAGTCCTCGATTAACTGCAAACTTCAGGGGTGATAATTGAAGCCCAAGCCTCAGCCGTCCTTCGTGGTTAACACAAGCAAGCCCAGCGCTCCAATCAGCAAGAACTTGAGGGCGGGGTAATCATTCATGACGATAGTGACCATTCCAACCTTTGGAAGAAACCTATAGCGCGGAGGGAATGTGTCGGCATATCTAAGGTTAGTCAGGGTATTTTTCCGATGGTGGCTAGGTCTTTCACACGTAATACTCACACGTCGCCACGCGGAATGGTGAAGAAATAGTTGATTTGTTGATCTGGTCTAACTGCTCTAGGAGCGCCGGAAGCTACGCGACAATAACCCGCTACCATTCCTCCAGAACTAGGGAACTACGAACTTACCCCACAGCTCTCCCCATTATGTGGTGCTGATGTAGCCATTCTTGGCCCTCGTTATATAAGGCGCGGTCGTCACCGTAGTTATTGTCGCCCTAGTACAACATAAACACTAAATTAACACAAATCATTCATGCATCATTACATGGGTGCAGCTTGCATAACTCAGAAACCGCATGGGACATAGTTCATTGGAGTCCTTCGACTCGACAACCGATAGACGTAGCTGGCAACGCGACATGAGCACTTAAGTATAAATTCCGTTCTGCTGACCCATTGACTCAGTACAATAAAACTCCCTTAATTGAAACCGCCAATATAACACACACACACATATACACAAACACGTGCGCGCCCCCCCCCAATTTTCCCACTCTGCCTGACAACAGGTCCCTCCCCATTCTTCCCTTATCACCGAGGATCCCAAGCTCGCATACTCGCCTTTGTGAGTATATCTATATGTGTACCATTCTTCCGTTCGTGGACTTTGATTACCCGGTGCACGATGGGAATATCGCGCCCATCCAGGTTAAACACGACAACTTCTCCGGTCCGAATCGGCTTCTTCCCCATGTTGAGGAACAGAATATCACCACGATAGAATCCCGGCTCCATGCTGCCACTGAGCACAACCACCACCTGAGTTATTCATGCAGTAGTACGGAAACATTATTCCAAGAACATGAACGTTCGTCTCGTATGTCACAAGGATCATGGCAAAACATACCGGTGACTCGCTTCCTGTTACCAGCATCAATGACTTCCAGATCATGAGCGCAGAGGTGATGATTAAACCTACAAACGTTATTCCAAGACCTCAACGTAATTAATCGAATAATTGAGTCTCAAGCCCCATTAATCTTTGACAAATGCAAAAGTCACTCTTGCCTAGTTGCATTCCTTGCGCCACCATTTGACGCCAGTTCATTCGCCGCAGCTCTCTAATATGATCCATTATGAAATCCATCTTACGAAGTTCCTTTTCAGCTTCCAAGGCAGGCAACTTTGGAACAGGGCGCTTTCTCGTGCCTACGGCATTAACTAGAGCAAAGCCTTTAAATGGCAGTGACAATAATTGGCTTTCTAACAGAGCATTGATAAGTGCGTTACTTTTTTAATGCGACCTGAACCGGCGGGGACTAGGAATGCTTGTACGGCTGACGGTTGTCAACAGTTTTGACATCCTCAGTACTCGAGATGTTGATATTTCTTAGCAAAAATCCGCTAACTGCTACAAGTCTGATTTTGGCTGTCCATCCTGGCTGTTCACGGAAGTCCAGGACTGGGGTCATTCGTGGACTGAGCTGGGCCAACTATGCTCCAACTGGCCATGCGATGCATCGGCACGATCCTGGGGTTGCAAAAATTAGAGCCGATGGAACTATCATCATCGTTGTAGCTAGGTCTCAGCACTGGCCATCAATTCTTGTCTGCGGGGCTCGTCACGAACCGTGCACGCAGAATGTAAGGACGGTGACAGCTTGTGAGCATTAATGGTCCCAAACCATAATCTTATTGAGGTCAACAGGCGGGGGACTCGGAAGCTTTATTAATCTTTAAAGGCCTCTTCTGCTATGTGCCTAATATGGCTATGGCAGCTGGGGAGGCTGCTATAGCACTGGGGGCGTTCATAATTGCCACGATCCTTCTGGCTACGATACAGGGTATTTTTTTGGCTAATGGTTCAAGTAATTTTGCTCCCACTCCTAACCAACCAGATATTGTTGATCTTGGTAAATCTACTCCTCTTTCATATATCTGGGATTGACGATACGCAGGCAAGTGGTCTTTGGCTTGTCAATATAATCTCTATACTTTTCTGGGTGAAGTAAATCCATTTATGGGCGTAATATGTGCTTTTGTAGTTGTTTTTGGAGCAATTTATATGCTAAAACTTTATAAGGCTGTGATATTTGGCCAAGTTACGAACCAAGATGTTGCAAGATTCGAAGATCTTAAAAATAAATTTTCTACTAGATCAAATTAAAATATTAATCAGGCCGGAAAATTTCAGATTATCTTTAGAAAAAGATTCTGTAAACCTAAGTAGATTAAAGGGCAAAATTTAGATTTAAAAGCAGAGAGGAGGCTAAGAATGTAATATTTGAATATATTGAAGTATTTTATAACCGTGTCAGGATTCATTCAGCTAATGATTATTTATCACCGGCAGAATTTGAAGCATTAACGGAAACTACCTCCTTCTCTTGTGCTTGAAGTATAGCATTTAATAAAACTGCTGCCGGCTTATTGTTACTCAGTACCTCCTCTAGTAATGGCGGCGATGTATAGGGTCTGACGCCTGCCCAGTGCTGGAAGATTAAAAGGAGGGGTGCAAGCTGGGTACGGGCAGCAGATTTTGGGAGAAGTAAAAGGCTATGCCCACCTGCATTTCCAAACCGTTGTCCTCTTCCTGCCGAGAGTTTTGTTTTTTGACATACATGGCAGCGGTGTATTGTCATGTCCCTCTTTGTCAGCTGCCGCTGCCGTAGCCTTCGATCCGAGTAGCTGGCTCCATACAGGCGATTCTTATATTCACCCTAGTGAGTGCATTGCCCTGGGGGGATCAACCATGGATATTAGTCCTTTTAGGGTATGCTGAAATTGGAGAAATCAAACACGGTTTTCCATCACGCCATGGATGAAGACAGGACTCTGGGCCACCGTGATGAGAGAAGGCAGGCCCAGGCCCATTCCGTTCCCACTTCATCCTTGAGCCAAACCAACCTAACAGCCTTCATTAATGCTCTTTTTTATCCACGACAATAACGGTTCACCTTGAGTGGATTTATCATGCTTACGCAGGACACAATACACGTGGCGCCAGCGCGGCAGAGTTCTCTGCACATACCAGCCAAGCAGCAGTGTGGAAATACAATTCGGGAATCTAAAGTGTGCAATGGTGGTGGCGAGTGGCAGACTTCAGTTTGGAGAGAAGTCTACTTGCTGGACGATTGTACGAGAGGTACCTACCTTTTTTTGCAGTGGTGTAATTAGTTCAGCACGCTAGACGGCATCCACCGTTATAGAAACTCCTGAACATTGGATCGTCTCTTCTGTTTCGTTCTTCACAGGACGGGTAATGCTCTCAAGCGGGGTGGATTCTGTCCGCACGCACGCCCTCGTGGGTCCTCACTGCGCTGGGTTCGACTAGGCTTCTTTGGATTACTGATTCTGGGGGGACGTAGAATAAAGCAAGTGGCTTCCCTTCGGCCTGATTAAGTAGTGCTGATCTCAAATGTTATTTAACTCGGGACATTTTTCGGTAAACATGCACTGCCGTGAGCGGGTTTGATTGCAGCGCCGGTCATGACGAGCGCCCAAGTGCAAAGGAGGTACTGTTGTTTGGGAGTAAGGAGTACAACGGTACTGACGTACAACGGTACTGACGTACAACGGTACAAGAGGATTAGAAGACGTGTTCAATGTGGGGTGAGTCTGCCCCTGTGGGTTGAGCCTGCCAATGGTCTGACCCTCCCTGGCTAGAAGTGTGCTCAGGTGGTAGCATTGTGCTCGTTACGGCTGGCTCTGATAGCTGCGTTCAGATTTTGTGCCAGAGGAGCTACGCACTTCGGCATCCCGTTAGAACCTTCGACATGGTACTTCTTACTGTGATCTCTACAATCGTGATATCGTGATTTTACCGCTTTAAATTTTATATTGCCGTGTGCGATATTTGATGTCGTCAACGAAGTAATTTACTAGGAGCTGTGAGAAAGCGTCTTTCTTGAAGTCGGTTTTGGGAAAATACAGGTTCTATTGAGAATACAGTTTTACCATACTATACTATTTAAATTTTGGCAAGTTATGGTATCATGGAGCATGTGTTTGCCGCTCAAATGGAAGCACATCACCTAATCAAGTGGCTTCCATTAAAAATGGTTGCAGGACACACATCCCTCATGTGATTCCCATGCGCCTTTCAATATGCGATTCACTGGCAGTCTATGTCGGTCTCGGTTGCCTTGTGATTGCCTTAAGATACTCGTACTCTGTACTATGCAATGAAAGATGGGGGAGCAGCCTAGCGGTGAAACAGCATAGATTTGGAAACTGCATCCAAATATAGATGCTTATTCTTTGATGTCATGCCCATAATCATATTATAACTAGACATATAAACTATCTAATTGGGCTTTCCGGACCACGGTCACGGAGCTAACAGCGTTTGGATTGTCACGGGTTTCTGACGGTTTTCAACTAGAATTGCATTCGATGCCCTAACGCAACAATTTCTCTTATTAATTGAGAGATCGCGGTTTCAAGAGTCTGAACACGAACAGTTTCGTTTGCCTATTGGCAACGATAGCGGCAGTGATTCCAATGAGCACCAATGTTTCATGTCCACCAGATATTTTACTTAAGTTGCGTGAAGCTCTACACTCTCTTCCGAACTCTGGCGAGTTGGCCCTTGCCATCTGCGCGGCCACCGGGCATTCAGGTCTTCAAGTACGTGTTTTCAATTCTCTTACCTCATATTGGTACCTTATGAGCGATGTTTGGCAGCTATTAGTGCATTCCTTGTGCAGGACAAGATTGATGCCGTCAGCCATGGCCTCAACCAGCTCTACCTCCTGTTTGGAACAGCGCTCGTTTTTGTAAGTATTGCTTTTAACTGTTCGGTGCCATGCTCATTCTGTAAAGCATCGCCCTACCTAACACCTTCCGGGACGTTGCACTGACGATGCAACAACGGAAAGTCCCTAAGAGCTCAGCGGCGCCGGGTTCACTGAGTTACCACGCCTGGTGCTGTGTGCAGGTCATGCATGGAGGCTTTGCCATGGTGCGCACGTCGGTTGTCACGTGGTGGTGCTGTGCACCGGAAAGCATTCGGGTCTGTCTAGGCAAAACAGACCTGTATTTTAGTAGTGGCTATATATTTAAGCTATTCCTAGTTAGGGCTTCAGGACATCGCCTTGTCAACATGTTCGGCTATTAGGGTTCACGATATTAGCGATTTTACCTATCCGCTATTTGAGCACTGTCAGAACATTAGTGTAATGGCAATATGGGTTCTACTGTTTCTGGTGCTTGAATGATTAAGAGCTGTGTCCCCGCGGGTTGTTTCCTTGTCGCACCCGCGTCACCGCTCCTAACTGATCCCCCCTTCTTGCGCGCTCATGGGAACACACGATTGTAGGACTTGTGAGGCCCGCGACGACCGTACCGCTCATTTCATGTATATGGATGTAGCCCGCAGATTCCGACCGCCTCCCATATCTCTTTCTTAAGACACAGCAGCGTTTGTTCTGCGCGCTGCCCGCTGCGTGTGCGGCACGGCACCGTGCTGCATGGGCCATGATTCTGCCACGGACCTGTCCATATCCATAGCTGCTTCAATGACCGTTGGTTTAAGAAATGCCGCCTAACCTCCCCTCTTGGTCTCCGCAGTTGGCAGCGGGCGCCATCCGTTCAAAGAACGCCGTCAACATCCTGCTACAGACCCTTATGGACGCCTGCGCATCCGCACTTATGTGGTATCTAATCGGGTAAGGGTCGTGTAGGCGTAAAGACCGTCACCATACCGTCACGTCGTCACAAACTGCTTTAATAAGCATTGACCGACAGCCCTTGCCACCAGCCCTGCAAAAATCGTAGCCTCTTTGCACACGCTCGGTCTTTTTGCACAAGCCGTAATGCACGCCGTAACGAGCAAATTCCAAAGACACACGTTTCTCCGGAGCTGGTCCGATACATGCGCGGTAAGGGTGGCTCCTACCTTCCCAGAGCCGTCACGATATTACCATCTTACACGAATGCCTTTCGTGCATGTGGTTCACGTGAGGCAGGTTTGGATTTGCGTACGGTATTGGCGATGAGCCCAACGCCTTCATTGGCAATGCGCTGTTCGCATTCGCGCACGTGCGCAGCCACAACACCGGGAGCGACACCGGTGAGTTCAGTCCAGTACGAAGTATCACCATTAATGTCTGTGTCCCATTAACACCAGGCAAAGCATCTTCAAAGGCTGGAGAGGGATTCCACACTTCCACTTCCAGTGCCCACAGCGCGGCCCGGGGCCCTGCGTCCACATGGTGCTCCGCAAGAGAGGACAACCAGCCGCACGTCCTGTTGGCTCGTCCTCGTTCCAATCAGAAAAAATTGAACGACACCGAGTTGGCAACGTGTGCACGCTTCTAATTCGTAGCTTCGACTCTTCCTTGTTACCTCTTGCCCCACTAATAGGCATCCGTAACACTGTTTAGGAGTTTAAAAACATCCCCAATCCTTTGTTGGCTCCCCCGGCGTGTTGACCTGCTTATCGCCGTGTAAGCCTGACAGGCACGTGCACGCATGACACCTCCTCCTACAGGCCGCTGGCTGGATATCGTGTTCCAGTGGGCCTTTTGCGCAACCGCCGTCACCATCCCAGCTGGCTCCGTTGCAGAGCGCTGCAATTTCAATGCCTACCTATGTGAGGTTTGGGGCCGCCACTGGTGCATCCTTGCATCCGTGGATGGGACGATTTGGTGATGTGGTGTTCGTACTGGTGCTCGGATTGGGGATTAGTGCTCGGATTGGGGGTCGGGGTAAGTATAATGATTTCGTGATGAAATGGCGTGACCGCACACTCGGATGCACCGTACTGGTGATGGTTCGACACAGCGGCCGTCGCTGTGGGCCGTGCCGTCTGGGTAGACATCGCTGTAGTCGATGCAATTGGCACGTTCTTGGCGACTATGAGAACGGCGGAGACGAGCGTCAGCAACAGCGACATGGTACTTAGGTAGTTTGAACTAATGTGTGGTGCCAGGGGAGGGGAAAATAGTGGCAAGAGAAAGAGCGCATATGTCGTATGATGGCTATACACAAACCTACAAACAGGGTTGGAGTGGGGATCGGGACTCTGATAAATAAACCCTTTGGTGACCAGGAACGACGAAAAGAGTGCGCATTTTATCGTATTCGTTTATCGTATCCTAGTGATTGAATTTTAACGCAATCATCCGTCGTCTAGTCCCAACCCCATTTCCTCCTGGTGCGTGCGCTCTGTGGCAGCACCGTCACCTTACATATGGGCCTTACGTGTATAAGGGAGAGGGACAGCACCATCCATGGGGTACCTCACGGCCACATCGGCATCCACAACCAATGGGTTCTCAACGATCCATATGTATTTGGCTAAACCATTCCAAGTCCCGTATCCCCATATGCCCCAGTAAACTAATTATATAGTAATAATGCCCATGCACATGCGGATGCACATGCAAGTCCGTGTCCATTTGTTCTGCATCTGTTCATCAATCCGCCAGTCGGTGGTGTAACAGGTGTTCCGCACCCCCGCTGAATCGACTCCCCCGGGCGCAGGCTATTCGACCTTCATTTCGGCCTTCCTGTACCCGGTCGTGGCGCACTGGGCGTGGTGTTCCCAAGGATGGCTGGGGTACGGCACACGCAAGCCGTTGCTGGACTGCGGTATGATGGATTTCGCTGGATCGTCTGTGGTCCACATGCTGGGGGGACTCTCAGGTGGGCCGCGAGCGGGTTAACTGGGGGGGGGGGACTGGCGTCTGCATCGGCACGCACGACGACATGACGTGTATGCTGTGTCCTGAACTGTCCAAATGCAAAGTCATTCTATCCGGGTGGAGACCGGCCCCCTCGAACGTGCATTGGTACGTGTGCACCATATTCACCTCTTGCCAAGCTGCCACGCTGTCCTCTCGCCGCTCATCAGGACTGGCGGGTGCGGCGCTCCTCGGTCCCCGAATGGGTCGGTTCGACATTGAGAACCAGCCGGTACCGCTGCCGGGTCACTCCGCAGTGCTGGTTGTACTGGGGACCATCCTGCTGTGGTTCGGCTGGTGAGTGGGGTCTTTGCGGCAATGTGTCGGGATGGTGCGCAGTGCACAAGGAGGACAAGACATCCATATGATAGGCATCCGGAGGCCCGCCAAAGGGTGTCGTAAACCCGAGCTGGGGAGACACAAAAGGAGGAAATCAGCGAAGTGCGATGGTGTCCCAGGGACTGCAGGTGCAGGTACTTTTCTGTGTCGCGCAATGTGTCGTACACATATGAACTGGAATGGGAAGGGCGGTGCCGGAAGGGGTGAGAGACTTGCATGGGGGCTGGAGGCCGCGAGCCCTATGCCCCATACGCGGGGCCCCTCATCTGCCTGGGCCCCTGACCCTGGCTTGTAGTGGTTAGGGAAGTGTCTCCTTCGGTGTTCACTGCCTCGGAGCTCGATTGTGTGAAATGAATGTTAAGGCTAAGGAACCGCGAAGTAAAAGGCGTGGTTTCGAGAAGATTGAAAAAATGCCAATATATAAACGATTTCGCACCTGCGTACCTAATCCCCGTGCAGGTACGGTTTTAACCCCGCCTCCACGCTTTTCATCGACACCGCCCTCGCCGCAGAGGTGGCCTCTCGGTCGGCGGTGACCACTACCCTGGGAGGCGCCGCCGGCGGTGTGGGTTGCCTAGCATGGACCCTGCTGCGAACGAGGGTACGGCAGACGGAGTTAACCGTACATTCCATTCCTCGACGCTCGCTCGACCAGTCGAATGTACCTGCTTACCTACTTACCATTCAAATGGCAGAGGGCTGGCGTCTGTGTTTCGCACTCGCACCACCATCCGCCCAGTGCCCACCATGCAGCCCATCCATCTGCCAAAAGAAAGAGCATCTGGCATTCGTTGAAGATGAAAACAAAGACGCGCCGCCATACCCTATGCCAGCCATTCTGCACCCCATCCCGCCCTTCCGGCCCTTCTGTCCCCTTCATTGTGCCGTACCCCAACCTACTCGATTCTACCTTACCTTCATACTTCCACTCATCCAGCCTCCCTCGTCTGCTCTCTGTTGTCATGCAGACCTTCGACTTGTACGCGCTGTGCAACGGAGTGCTGTGCGGCTTCGTGGCGGTCACGGCGGGATGTCACGTGTACGAGCCCTGGGCGGCGATCCTGTGCGGTGCAGGAGCAGGCACGTAGGCATGAGAAACAAAGGGGGCATGGGATAACAGGAGGGGTTACGGGACGGAAGGGAAGTGATGGATGTGCTACCGGCCAAGGTCATAAAAGATGTGTCATTTCCGAATGCCGTTGTCAGTACGACATTGTTTTAATTCGCATTGTCGTTTTACTGCATTGCCTTCGTTGATCCTGTGACAACTGCATTGAACTGCCCCTGCTGCCCCTGCTGCTACGAATATCACATTCCAAGGCATCATATTCGACCTGGCCAGCCTTCTGTTGCTCAAGCTCGGAGTAGGTGGGTGCAGAGTTACCCGGGGGGAGGAGGGAGTTTGTAAAGACCGTAAGGTGGTGTGGCGGCTACCCTAGCAACCATGGAACACCATTATTGTTTATTTTTTATTTGCTCTTCCTACTGCAGCTACAGCTGTAAATAAATGCACGTATCATTGTCGTCATGTCGTACACTTCGTATTGTGTGCTTTTGTGCGAATGTTTCGGAGCCCACCAGATGATCCTCTCGGAGCAGCTCCCATGCATGGTGGTTGCGGCGCGTACGGCGTCCTATTCACGGGGCTACTTGCAAAGAAGGTGGGTACGGCGTTCGAGTTTTTTTGCAGCACAATCCACTGCAGATGCATTGCAAGGCTTCATTCATGGCTGATGTTCTTTCTGTGCTTTCTGTGAACCGACACCGAGTGGGTGGAAACAACCCATAATTGCGCTAACGTTCCCCGGGGGGGGGTGCCTGATGGAGTTCCCTGATCGCAGTGGCGCCGTCTTAAATCTGCTAACGGGCTGCGCGTTGATCTTGACAAAAAGCATCCATCCATACGTACTCACAACTCCGTACGCAAACATCTTCGTAAAATAGTTGAGATGATTACAGATTCTCACAAAACTTAACAACCGAGGTTTGTGGTAATTGCTTAATCAAATTTTTAATGAACATCTGCGTTGCTGATGGGCGTGCTCGTAGACGGCGCTCCCGAGTGTGTGTGTGGGGTTGCGGGTAGATGGATTCGCCATGTGCGCCTGGACCCCGGACCCGCGGTCGCTGAATGGTCCATGCTGAGGAGTAATGTAAACACGCGTGTGTGCCATGGTGTTTTCCCACCTCCTCGACCACCAACTCGGTCTTTCTCATCAGGAGTACATCATGCAATCATATACGACTCGCACGTCGTACCCGTACGGCATGTTCTACGGCGGAGGTGGCCGACTGCTGGCCTGCCAGGTGATCGGCGTGCTGACCATCGCCGGCTGGACGCTGGGGCTTATGCTCCCATTCTTTTGGATTCTAAAGGTACGGCAGAAATAGTGACGACTTTGGTTTTCTGACCAGCGCGGGTGAGCGATGTGTGTGTGAGCGGGCGCTCTCAGCAGCAAACACGTCAGCGCGATGTGCATGTGTGACTGCGATGGCGACAGATGCAGTATATGGTTTAGCACTCTGGTCTCTTAGAGATAACATGCGGTCGGTCCTTACTTCATTACAGCCGGTCATAGGACTGCTCACTGCCGTATTTGCTGGAGGCTTTATCTATACTGCGGAGTGGTGTGTCTTCCCGAGCGGCCCACGAGCCCGGGCGGTGCACCGTGGAGTTGTCGTTCGTCGTCCTGGACATGTATGGGCGCAGTGGCACGTACATACACATGCATATACACTGCAGGGCTCCGCCGCCGCCCAGGTTACCAGGTTGATGGTCCGCTGGTGAGGTATGCCACCACTAGCACCAGCAGTGACAGCGACAGATACTCAGCCCGACAGACGCATGCAACGGAAGCCCCTCCTCGCACCTACTTTTAACCTCATATAGTGGACGTACACGTATCGCGCTAGTTGCCTTCCTTTCCCATCACGCCGTGCATTATGTATACGATAATGCACCCTCCACCTTGCCCACTTCTACTGTACGGCTTTATGGCGGCGTAACCGTACTTTGGGCGTACGTACATACGTACGAATAAGTGCAGCGGTTCAAAATCCTGCGCGTGCCCCCCGAGGAGGAGCTCCAAGGCCTTGATATCAGCCGGTGCGAATCCTTATCCGTATGTATGTGTATGTCTGTGTTGCTCATGGCTGTTTGCATGTGCTTTGCAGCAGTACTTTGCAGCACGGTAATGGAGGCCTGGCCTTTACATGTGCATAGGCATAGGCATACATGTGCATAGAGCCACCAGGCAGTCCATACGCGTGTACTGAAGCTGGACGAGCGAGCCATCCCTCGGCTGTGCCTTACCTGCACTCATCCTGCGTCTGCAACCTTTCCTTGTGGCTTTAGCTTTCCCCCGCCCCTAGCTTCCCCCTGCATTGCATGTTCTATTTCGGATCTTTTGGTTTTTGGGTCGCATATCGCATTCGCGTCCCCCGTGCACCTGCAGTCACTACAGTCGGGCCTACTACATGGATCAGGTGCAGGACCCGTCTTTCATATCCCAGCTCGCCACATATACCAACGGAGCCGTGGGCACGATTGCCTACATCAAAAAGGTGCGTCTGTCCGTCCGTTCCAGCGTGCGGATAGACGTGATGAGGTTGAGATGGACGACGTGTTTTGTGTATGTGTGTGTGTGTGTGTGTTATGGGGCCGGGGGGAAGGGGTGGCGGTGATGTTCTTCATGAGTATCAAGTTGCCAAATAGCGGGGGATGAGGGAATGAAGGGAGTGGAGCAATGACACTTTCACGGAGCAGTTCAGAAGACCCAAACGACCCGTCCTCTCCCATCCTCTTCAGGTCGGGAGGTCGGTCGGTCCTCCCATACGCATACGGAGTATATGCGTATGTGTTTAGCAGCATGTCTGTGTGTGTGTGTAATACTTAAAGAAGGGTACCTCCCCTGCAGCAAAACCTCCTTTACCTGCCTCATCTGCCTCCCTTCATGTACGATGCCATGCACTTCGTTCATTTGTCCAGGGTAACGGCGCCGTCGGTGACGCCCTTATGCGCGCTGAGCTCATGAGCAGCCCCCTTCCGCGACATAACCAACAGACCGCCGTCACCGCCACTGCCAACACCTCGGCCTGGACAGCGTCGCCAGAGGCCTCCTCCGTGGCGGGAGACAAAAGTGGCCGCTTCGGCAGCGCGCGGCACTATCAGGTACCGCCGCCTGGGGCAATGGCGACCTCATCGCCGGAACAAGCCGTCAGGCCGGGGGCAAAGACCCCGCTGGAGGATGCCCTGGAGGCACCCGGTGCGGACGAAGACTCATCAACATGTGGCAGCGGCTCCTTGTTGGGCAAGTCCGCAGCCAGTCGGAAGACCATCTTGGGGTCGCCAGCATCTGACAAGGAGGGCGGGTCCACCGGACAGCTGAAGCCGCAGCTGACCGCAGTGGTCTCCGCGCGGGTGGCGAATGACGGTGGCAATGGGCGCGCAGGTGCGAACGCCGCAGGTGGGGCCGCAACCACTCGTAAGCACAAGTGACGTGACGATGCTCAGGATGGCGGCGGGCGCGCAACGGGGGGTAGCCACCCCCGCATGGGTAGTGGACACGAGATAGTGGAAACGCTGACAAACCAGCTGCATCCGCTGATGACGCGGGACGGGTTCGAAGGGGGCACGCAGGGGTGGCGTTTCACGTGCTGGACATAATGTCCGAACTCATCTGCGTTGAATATCCACTTGGAAGTTAAATAGGCTTGCTTCTCAGAACGACTTGTATTGGGGACCAAGCGTGATTGCAAGAAACGTATATATGTTTATATGTTTATACACATTTCTTGTCCTCAGTACGTTGCAATCGTAAACGCGATGAGCCGTGGCAGCGATGCTCCACTCTGGCTCTCACATCCCTATGCTACCCTGCTGAACGGGCTGAAACCCTTACCCTATGCCGCCCCGCTAATCGGCTTGGCACCTACCCCCACTAGAACCCCGCAAAACCCTGCAACTTCTGCCTGCAAGACCTGAAACTCTTGAGGGCTATTTAACAGCAAATTGTTTCAAGTTGGATCACTTGCTGACCATGACACATTCTGTTAGAAGCCACCGATGTGGCTACTGCTTGCTGTAGCCACTGCCGCGTAAGAAGTCTCTGCAAGTCGGGCTTGACGTTATCGAGCGCAGTTATTCTGCGACCGGGGTTGACATCGACGACTGCACCTACGGGGGGAAAGGCTTCCATGTGGGCCCGTCTGCCCAACCCAACCCAGCCCAACCCGGCCCGCATGCTGATGTGCGTGTGCCCTGTACGCAGCAGCATCTGCAGCAGGCGACAAGGATCGGTCCCCGTCAGCGGCATCTGCAGGCCGCGTCTTGGCGGGCAGCCGCAGCTCGAAGAATGCCGTGGCGCCGCTAGGTGGTGGCGGCGGCTGGGGCTCCCTCGGCGTGTCGGGGGCATTCGAGGACGGTGCTGATATCAGCGTCCACCGGCTCACTGCTTAATTGCCAGCATCCTCACCCCCTCGCCTCTTACTCATCTGTATATTCCCACCCCACCCCCACCCCATCCTCTACACACACACACACACGCACACATACACAACCGATCAGGCGGTTAATGGTCGGTGGCTGCCTGTCATTTGCCGCGCGCTGATCCACTAACTGCATCATTAGAAGGGGGTTTATTTAACGGTTGGGTAGGAGGTCAATTCTATAGGAGCTAGAGCTCAATGAATTCGGCGTATGAGCCGCACATCCCACTGAGGTTCGTATGGTACCATGATAAATTGTCTTGTGTGGATTGTACTGCGTGTATCATTGGTGGGATGTGATACACTGCCGGACATGCACTGCTGATTTCATGACGCGATGACAGTGATGGCAGTATTAGTCATCGCGCCAACACATGTCGTTGATGGACATTAGGGCTTACATGGCTCGTAGGACTATGCGCAGAACTGTTACCACATATTCAGAAGAATGGACCTTAGCCCTCAACTTGGGTAGGCGGGGAGGTATGCCGCACGTACCCCCGTGTTCCCGTCGTTGCATCGAGCAGCATGCGGTTGGATGGTCCAAGGACGACTCGATAGGAGAGTAGCAGTGCTGTGCTATGATCCCATGTACGTATTTATTGTGTACTGTATTATTTTACTATTATTTACACGGCCATTAGCCTGGGACAATGGCTCATCCACTGGTGCCACTGGCTGGTGACGGGAGCAGCCGCTGTCTTAATACCTGGTCGAGAAACAAGGGAGAGCGCGGCGGTGTTCCGTTAGTTGATTGCGACGGCTGCTAATGGACGGTGAGAAGGCACGCAAGCATGGGGTCATGCAGGACAGACCCCCCCGTAGGTTCTCGTTTAACCGTTTGGCGCATACGGCATGTTATTACTTGGGAGCTTGTGCTTGGACTTCCTGGACAGATTGGGTCCGATGTGCGGATAAGAGTTTGGTAGCCGAGTAGACGCGCCGCCGACGGCTCCAATGATGGCGACGAAGCGATCAAATAAATGCATGGTGATGGCAGCAGCGCACTCGCGAGCTGTCGCAAGTACGGCTGTCCTGGCCGAGATCGCTGGCTGGCTAGGTGGCTCTGGGTGACCCTAGGTATATGAATGAACGTTGGACAGATGGATTCGATCGGAGCGCCGACCATTGCTCGGATGCTTGTTGGTCCATGATTATTATTTATATATGGCTCGTAGGAGATAAGGAGTGCGCTGGACAGCTAGCTGCTTGTCACGTAGGCTGGTGAGTACCTTGCATAGCTGGTAGCAAGCTACCTATTGGATGGGTTGCCTAGGTATAATATTTCTACGGCATGCATATTCTACGGCATGCATATTCTACGGCATGCATATTCCTACGGCATGCACACTGCACTCCTATGTTCGCTAGCCCTCCCACCACACGGCAACTGGCTGCGGTTAGTTGCACATACCCATCAAGATCCGTCCTGCGTCCGTCTGTTAGAACGTGTCATGAAACGCATTAGAGCCATTTCCACTGTCATCGCTGTCATATGCCAGGGCGGGCCATTCGTACAAAAACATGCGCACCTAAAATAAACATGCACTTGCAAGACTGTGTTACCGGGGCCCGCACAACTCGCATGGCTCAGCACCAGCACATGATGAATTCATCCTACCTGAAATTTACCGTCTGTCATGAGTCGGATATTTTTTGCGTCGTGTACGATGGTATACGAATGCCTCACGAAGCCATTGCGTGCTGGTATTAGGCCCACTTTTAAGGCTTCAGTTCCTCAATTTGAAAAGGCACTTGAGATCTGCAAGGCGGTCGTGGAAAGGCACGCACGGCAGTGATGCTAGTGACGGTGCGTGGGCGGTCGCCCCAGATGTGGCAAATTATTTCTCACGAACGCTAATTGCTGGGGCATGAGGAAACTGGCACGTCACAGATTGTCTAGTTGCATTTTGTATGGGTTTTTAAAATTTGGGGTTTTTGATCCTAATATTGTTGAAGATTGGCCCCTTGCTTGACGCCTTACGGCTGCGCGGGTAGTTAGCTAAGGAGCACTGCCCATTGTTTATATGTACCGATGAAATGCATTCATATACTGAATATGTGATGGAAGGCGATATGTTGTGTTTGCGTGTTTGGGACGGCCAGTCGGCTGGATGAGTGTTGTTAACGGATCATTATTGATTAGGGGGTTGAAGAATGCGGGCTACTACAGTTCTGGGTATATTGTTCTGGGCCTGGTGCGCAAGTCGCGGTCTCAGGGTTGCACAAAAGCACAGTCTTCGGTGTTACAGGGTGGTGGCATACCTCATCAGCGTCCCCCTAACCAGCCTAACCAACCTAACCTGTGGGTGGAGGCCTGCTTCTCCCTGCTGTTGCGAGCTTAGGGGACGTCCAGATCAATCCACCCCAATTGGCTTCAGAAGTTGTCATGTCCTGGTATATGTACTCTGACTTGAGGCCCTGCTGCCCTGCCCCGTCCGTCTATCTGCCCTCCTATCAATCCCAAGGTGTTTATTACGCTGAATGTAGTTTTGAGGAAAAGGCCTCGATATGATTTTTGATGTCCATTTCTGATATCCACAAGAGTGACATGTTGCGTTTCTGATCTACCTTAGTTGGCATCAGCGAGGCATTGTTGGATAGTTGACGCCGTCAGCCCTCTCTCAGGGCGTAGGCGCTGTTGTGTTTAAATGTCGTACCTATCCCTTTAACTTTTGAAACCAAGATTCATGAGTGATTAGGCTGCTTCTGTTCTGAGGTCAGTTCCAACGCTATGTGGAGTCACGCCTCAAATGAGGGATTTTCTTGGCGTCAGTACGGAGTGAGTCTTGGAGTGAGTCCCGACAGCTGCAGAAGCATGCCTGCTTCGCTAGACTTCCTTACGTACATACAGCAGGGCTCGCTTCCTCATCAACTTGATCATCATCCATCAGCGCTGGTTTGGCGCTTGCTTGACACTCATGACCAATGCGTATTCAGGTCATTCTCTCCTACATGATGGATTGGAACGGGTTTTGGCGTTCGTACGTGTTTATCGGCTGGACTTATACGTGTAAGTCTTCTCTTTGTGGCTACACACGGCAAGTTGATGATTATCAGCAAGCCTCCACATATACATCGATCGCATGCATCACCGAGGGCGTGATGGTCATGCATGTATTCAACACCTTTTAAACGCCGTATAAAAAGCAGCCCTCTCCACTGTCATACACAGATACATACATACATGGGTATATTTATATTATTTATTTTTATTTATACCTTAAGATTTTTATGAAGTTTCTAGGAAAGTGCGGAAGGCCTAGTCCTGACGGTGCTTCCGGACTGGCATATACATATATATATGAGACACGCAGACAGGGTTTGTAAACCTCCTGGTTACAGGGTCGAGGTGATGACACACCCAACAAAAGGCGTGCATCTGATCTGACAGAGTCTCGCAGCATAACAAGACACCATCCCCGATGTGTCACTGCGCAGCGTATAGTGTTTTAACCCCTGAATAACCTGAATCTGAAAGATCCTCAAACACAATGACTAAGAACAATTAGGTGCTGCCCCCGACGACCCTGCTTAAGGTATTGCATACCCGCGATGTCGGCGGCAACTGTTTGCATGGATAAGGACATGTCCCTCTGACCGATCCAACTGGCAAAACTTCCAATTCTCGAGAAGGGTAATCAAGTGGACGCCAATTATAGATTCACTATACAGGATTCCAACTCATTTTGTGTTCGGCCGTTCGGACGATGAATAAGGAGTGCTGTACATGATGCAAGCAGCTCCCTCCTGCCCCCCTGACGTTCTGCCCTCACGACCGCTTCCCTGCTGACAACTTCCCTCGGTTTAATTTAACACCCTCAAGCCTGACTTGATCCGTAGCTGGCCGGACATCACACAAACTGTAGTATCAGAGTCGGTAAGCCCTGCCTCTTCCACCGGGTCCCCCTGCCATGCCGCCCGTGGACCCTCCGGCAGCGCCGCTGCCACCCGCTGCCGCGGGACTCGGGACATCCCCGAGCAGGGCCGCCAGCCGTGTCGCACGCGCCTGAGCCGCAGCCGCTGCCCGCTTAATCCTCTCGTACTCCTGTGCCGTATCTTGTCTTACCATCTCCCGCACGGCATCCGCGGCCTCGAGCCTATCTGGGCCCTGCGGATCCTCAGATTCCATCTCTGCCTCTTCAGGGCTGACCGCCAGCACTCGCTCCAGGGAACCACCCGCTCCTGCGAACTGGGGGATGTTGCCACCCCCAACTGTCGTGCGGGCCCCAGGCCTGCCGCCGCTGGCAACCTGCCGCAGGCGAGCGCCAGCTGCGCCACCTGCAAGCCGCGGGCCCGCGCAATTAGATTGCATATACATGGAGGGGAAGAAGGGAGGGTTTTATCAGTCCAAACATTTGTACAATCCGTATGTCCAGGCTTCCCTATTGCACAATGCGAGGTTTTACCAAGATGGCTAAATATCACACAGTCACATGCCGTTGAGGCGATATGACCGTGAGCACTTGATGGATTTTCCTTTACGACTGGCAAATTCATCACTACAGGCTATAGGCCAAAGGTTACAGGCTATTGGTCCATATCTCTAATGGCTAACGAGCCCATCATGCCATGGAAGCCAATTACGTCAAATAACTGGGATTGTCCCTCGATTGCCCCTGCCCCTGCCCCTGCCCCTGCCCCTGCCCCTGCCCCTGCCCCTGCCCCTGCCCCTGCCCCTGCCCCTGCCCCTGCCCCTGCCCCTGCCCCTGCCCCTGCCCCTGCCCCTGCCCCTCGCCCTCACCCACAGACATGAACGCAGCTGCCCTCTTTTTGACACCTCCCAGCAGCGCAGCCGCGCGCTGTCCTCCACTGCCGCCGAATCCAAAACTGCCTGCTCCCGACGGATTGCCTCCATCGGCCCCACCACTGCCTGCAGCGCCAGCTGAACCTGTCACTACCGATAGCGCATTGCCGTCAGCTGTATAGGTGATGTCCGGGTCCAAATCCTCCAGGGACAGACCGGCCGCCAACAGCCCGCCTGGGCCCAGTCCCATCTCGCTTCCGGCACCGCTGAGGAGCAGGTTCGCAGCTGCTGCACCGCTGCCGCCGGCCACGCCCCGGAGCTCCTGTGGAGATGTCGACCCCACCGAATGGCCGCGTCACAGGGCGTGGACAATAAATAGGAGGTTCTCCCCGACACCCCTTGACCGGGTTCGCAAACCGACTGCATACCAGAGTTAGACTGTTTCCTTTCTGTTCGCGCCTTCCTCCCTCACCTTGAGCTTGCCCGCTTGGATGCCGGCAAGACTCTTGATCACCGACCGGATTACATCCCACTTGTACCTGCGGCCGCCGACGTTGCCGTACCACCGGATTTCATAGGGACGTGCGTCAAGTCGAGCTCCAACCATGGTATAGCATAGCCAATACATACATATTGGATCAGCAAAGCCGTGCAGCCATGCACTACGGGAACTCACTTGGCCAGTATATCTTTCCAGCCGCCCACAATATTGCGGTACACGCGGGCATCGATGACCAGTCCCCAGCCGCCCGCACTGCCAATGGACAGCCGTGGCCCCGTGTAGGTCAGCCGCGCCGCCATGCGGTTGAAGCGCACGTGCCGGAAGCGCAGCCGCCGTGGTGCGCGGCCACGGCCACGACTGCCAGTGCCCTGCCAAGTGGCAGCGGTGCCAATAGCACCTTCCCCGCCGGACCCTGCCAACTGCACCGATGGCAGGGCACAGCAATGCCATGGCAATCACACGGTCAGTATTGCTCCAGTATTTGGTATTGCGCTATGGTCATGGGGGCGTATGAAAATAAGCGACTCATACAGGGTCCTAAGAACCTCCGTACAGGGGGCATTCAATGGAGATAAAAGGTAGGTGAGTGCAGTGAGATTGTTATGGGGGCGCAACATAGCAACGTAGTGGAAATCTTTCATTGAGCATCATTGAACAAATTCAGTAAGCATTGAGTTTTGCGCCACTCAACGCAAAAGAAAAATAGCATGCGACATGTGGCATGCGCCTGATTGCAGGCAACACTCCGCATCCCAGCACGTACCCTGCCGCCTCGTCCTGTTGCACCTGGAGGCTGCTGTCCCGCTGCCGCGGTGACTCTTGGCACCGTTGGCACCAGCGTGCCCCCAACGTCCACCAAAATCGTCACACGACCATCGCTCCGGCGGCGGAACGTCGGGCCATATCGTACAGCCATCACTGTCGCGGCGGGGAAGGCTGCCGCCACAGCTGCACCATCAGCAGCAGGTGGCGCCACCGTGGCTACTCCAGACGGGATCGCCGCAGCGGCATGCTCGTCCGTGACAGTCGACGATCCACGACTGTGACGTCCCTGCTCTCTCGCAGCCGCCGCCGCCGCCCTGTTGAGAGGCGGTATAGCCCCCACCGCGCCGTACACGTCAGCATGGGCACTCGGTGTCTGGATCTGTCCGCGTTGCGGGGACGCTGCCAAAGTAGCAGCACCAGTTGCAGCAGCGAGCTGGTCTGAAGATGGAGAGGCATGTAACGTCTGCATTTGATCTGCGCGGATGGCAATACGACAAAGTTTTAGAATGCATCTGGGCACGAGAGAGCTAACCTACGAGAGGACAAGCAAAGATACTGCATTGCACAGAACGGTACGGCGCTGATGACGTACGCTGCTGTTGCCGAGCGGAGGCTGCAGCCGCGCTTTGTGCTCGCCTCCCATCCAGTCAACTTGACACCCCAACATGAAGAGCAATAACGACTCAACAATACCACGAGACTGAACCCTTTTTCGTTTGCGGTGGTACTAGGGGCCTTATACCGGCAGTAGATAGCAGCCGTGAGATTTTGTGACGCCGTTGACATCCGAAATGATACAAATATATAAAATGCCCGATGTACAATGGTGATAAGCACCTGCCAGTGTAGACATCCGTTGCCCAGGGTCCGACGTCCCACTATGCATCGTCCCAGCCGCCGACGACCCCATCGTTGCCGGTGGAACAATGCCGCCCGAACCGAGCACCGCCGTCTGTATAGGCTGTGCCGCTGCCGCTGCCGCTGTTACAACGGTGTTATCGGGCAGGGTCGTGGCGCTGCGTCGGCTGAACCATCCGCCGCCACCGCTGCGGGCCGTCTTACCGGGGGAGGTGAATGTACTGCCGCTGCTGCCAGCCGCTGCGCTGCCGGTGGCAGTAGCGCCGGACTCGGCGCCTTTGACAGCGCCGCTGCCCTTAGACTGCGCGACGGCGCGAGGTGGGTGCGTGGGTGATGGTGGTCATATCAGGGAAACCTGACCATTGAAGGACTGAAAATTATCTACGCTATGGCGCACCCCTGCCTCATCCGGCCTTACCGCCCCCGGTACGACCTACATGTCCTTACGTGGAAGTCCCCAAGCAAACAGCCTGTTCCAGCAATACACAACCTTCCTATCACCCATCACGCATTCGCAAGCTTTTACGATAATAAGTCGACGTTCTTACCCCTGTAACATGGTGTCCAGCGCCATCGGCCGCGAAGCCATACGGCCCTGCCTGGTCTCATCCCTAGTCTGGGCGGCCCGCACCAGGGCCCGGGCCCAACCCACGGGCCCCACGCACAACGCAGATGTCTGAGTGGCTTCATTCCATTCATACTTGCCTTGACAAGTTGCTTAGTAGTATCAGCTGATGCGTGCGCTCGGCTATGCCTATAGAACAGTTAGCATAACGACTAGTACCCTCTTTTACAACTGCCGAACCGTACCTTTTCCCTCTTTCCAGCTCCCCTGACGTTCTCTTCATCCTTTCCGCCGCCCTCCTCTCGCTCCTCATCCCGCAGCTCAAAGTAGTCCTGTAGCGCGGCACAGTATAACGAAGGTCAAGTTTAAATAGTATGGAACCAATCCATCATGCAACTGAAAACTGACACGTAATACATTAAAAGCGTGGCCATCAGATATTTTGATCCAGGGCATATCAACATACCGGTTGATTAGAATGCATGTGAGGATTGTATAATTCCCACAACAACAAACCCCAAACCCCTAAACAGCGCCCAAGTGCCGTGAGTCCTGTTGGACTGGAGCAACCATGCCGCCAACCGGCACAGCATTCAGCTCGCTCCTACAAATCAGACACCTCATTTACTCCTGCCTTCCCAATCATGTCAAGGCCCACCGTCAGCACGTGTGCCAGTGCGTACGTCAGCCGGACTTGCAGCGGATGCAGGTAGACCTGCCGGTGCCCAAATGAGGGACCAAGGGACAGAGACAACACTGAGGATGGGAGGTAGCCCACGATAGCTTCGCTGCGCCTCGTAGGCATGTAGCAGCCCTCTGATGACGCACCGATATAAATATAGGACGTTATCTATTACGGTGGTGGTATTGTATGGTTGTTCGGACGGCATAATCGAAGGATGGGGATGTGTGGTGGCAATGTGTTTCCGCCGGGATGATAGAAGCAATTCGAGAAAGCGCATAAGCATGAGATTCGTTTCTCGGTTCTCGGCATCGTCGTACCTCTATATGCTCGTACGTGACGTACTGCGCGTCAACCCCACCGTGGACTACGTACATCCGCAGTAGGGGGTCATCGTCCCACGAGCTGCTCGCGTCGGGCCGCCACAGCGACAAGATGCTGCTACTGCTTCCGACGCCACCAGCGGCGCCTCCTGCCGCTCCGCCACCGGCACCGGCGGGAGAAGCGACTCCAGCTCTACCGATGCCGCCACCGCGATTGATGGGCTCGGGGCTTGCGGGTCCGGCCGTGGCCGCCACCGTGGAAGCCATCACCCCGGCCGGTTGCGGCGCCCCTGCAGGTCCCCCGCCCCCGCCCCCGCCCCCGCCGCCTCCGCCTCCGCCGCCTCCAGTTGCCGCCGCTAACCCCGGACGCAGCTCCCACATGTCGGCTGCGTGCATGACGATTTTGGTGGTACCAGTGTGATCTCGATCCAGGGAGTGGTGGAAAGATAATCCCTTCAGCTCCGCCTGGCCCAACGGGTTCAATTGGCACACAAACAATACGACGGCAAGCGATGAGTTGTGAGGGGTCAGAAACCATGATGGTTCGTGAATGTTCTGGTGGAAGGAGAAGGGCCAGATACAAGTCAGTTTTACCTGCATACTGCACCAAGGAGATAGGGTAGCAACCTCAGCGATAACAGGAAGAACACGCACTCGTTCCGTAATTTTCCATCATTCACCCGTACACGCACGCATGCATGTATTCATTCACCCACCTACCCCCACCAAAGCCCCCAGAGCAATCCTTCTAGAATCGCGATGGAGATAGACAAAAGCGACGGAGCTAAAAGAAAGGAGGTAGAGCAGCCGCGACCGCTACCTACCCTTACCTGCACGAACGGTGCCCCCCCGCGGTTAATCAGGGCCCAGCCGAACCTTCCCAGCCGCACCGCTACCGCTGTGGCCTGTTTGCGGCGCTGCTGCTGCTGGGCCTCCAGCGCCGCAGAAACCTCATTTCTCAGCTGTACCAGCACTGCAGTGACGGCCTCTAGGCTATCCTGTGCACCCGATACCTGTTAGGCAGCACAATCCATGCGTCAGGTGCATTTGCGGGGGCCTGTTACATCAAACTAGTTGCGGTGGCCACGGGACTACAGCTGCTTGGGGCCAAGAGTTGAACCCAAGGTGGTTTCGACTTTCAAGCTACCGTAGAATGGCTTTGCGCAGGGCGCGGAAATTTCAGGCGACCATTCAGCTTATGCTCGCAGATAGGTTGAACTAAGGCGCAAGGGTAATCAACATGCATGCATGCTTGTCACGTGGTCAGGACGCCCTACCGCAGGAAATGCCCAGAGTCATCCAGATGCAGTGGCTCTGCGCCCATTACCCGACTGCCGCGCGTCCTTCACATAGTATATCTGAGTCTTGTCAAACCACCCGAACCATAACATAGCATCGTTGTCGTCCCTATTTACAGTCATTTATACTGGTGCTGCTTCCTTACGAATTAAAAATATGCACTCAGTGCTTTTCGGCCCAGTTCTTGACGTAACAAAGCATATGAACACACCTGCTCTGAGACCCAGTGCAGGAGCAGCTCCTGATTTCTCCGCAGCAGCGCGGCCAGTTGCGCGGCATTGAGTCCCGGCGGGCGCGGTGCCAAGAGAGCCTGCCAGGAATCAGATGGCGTGAGTAACGCAGATGAGTCGGAACGGGGCTTGAGGAACTAACTTTTGAGATAGTTAGGGCGAGTCCTAGTCAATGGATTATTACAGGGATAGAATGGGAAGCCTACGAAGCCTAGGGTCGGGGCGGGTCGTAGCCCAAGTCGTAGATTACAATGCCCACCTGCGCAAGGACCACAGAAGGGACAGCGGCAGACGCGTCAGAAACACTACCGCGCCCTGCACCTGCAGCAGCTGCAGCTGCATTGCCACTACCGCTGCTGCCGCCCATGGCGCGAGCAACCGCCAATGGCTGTGATACCGGCTTAAACAATGTAGCGGTGTACGCCCCAGCAAATTGCATGACGGGAGCCGCCCCCCAAACAGCAGATGTGTCGCTCTGCGTGACCAGATGCAGCGGTTGCGGCGCGCCCAGGGCAAGGGCGGCACCTGGCGCTGACAGGGCGTGGTACGGATCATGAAAGCCAACCGACCCGTGAGTCAGGTAGTTTGCCAGGGTCAGCGACTCGTGCTGCATGGATCGGAGCTGCTGTCTGCATGGGGCACGGCAGCGGCGTTGCCGTGAAGTGTAGGAACATGGTCATATACGGTGGATTTAAGCTCGGCTTGCAACGGCGATTCATACCAGCAACGGCGGAAGATGATGCTGAAATCATGATGGATTAAAGCGGGCACGACGAGTGGTAAGCGTGCGATGCATGGAAACGTATACGATCGCAAGTTGCTGTCAATCACCCGTGCGCATGCACTTCAAGCCATGGACCCAGACGATGTGAGTCTATTTCCGATACCCTCCACTTTAAGTTTCAGTACTGCTCACTTGAGGGTCAGCAGCATGTCCGCAGTCACGGCCACATCTGGGGCTGATTCCACAGCGGGTAGGGGTTGACCGTCAACACCACGGGTCAGCATCACTACCTGCGCACGTGAGTAGCAGCATCAGAAGCGCAATTCACCGCTAAAGCGGGCGGGAGGGCAAACCAGATGAGCAGCGACTTAGGATGCCTGATGTAACGGACTGCAACGCAATACGCAATCTCTGCACCGCATGAACGCTCTAGCTTGTGTGCTTCTCGTTGTCGACTGTGCTACGTGCGTGGTAGGAGGATGTGCAGTACCTGCACATTGCAGCCTGGTACGTACCTTAGGAAGTGGTGCCGCCAACGTCTCATTGATGACCCCTAGAAGCAGCTGGAACTGCCAGCTTTCCATCTGGCCTGTGATGGCTGGCACGTCGATATCCAGCTTCAAGCCACTGCTGCTACCGGCTCCACCGCCGTCATTCGCGCCGGCTTTACCACCCGATGCATGCAGCTGCTGGGGCTGAGGCGCTACCTGAGGTTGAGGCGATTGTGCAGACGCTGCCGGGGACGGAAGGGTCAACGGTGCGTCGGCCAACCCTGGGTTTAGAATCAATGGCCGGGAGCTGGTGAGGTGAATTCCGAATGGATTCAGGATCTTCTGCATGACGGCCCGAGGGCCGTGAGATTCGTATCCTCCCGTGGCGCCGTCCGCTGCTGCATTCGCCGCCACGGAATCTCCGCCAATGCCGGCAACAACTGCCCGATCCGCAGGCATCACTGTACCGTGCGGGACAAGCTGACCTATGCGCGGGAAGTGGATGACGTCCACGTCACAGGTCAAGGCAATTGTGTGACAACGCTTGATTCCCTCACTAGCCACTTATAATACGTCCAGGCAATCGCAGGCACGGGTGGAAGTGTCAACGGCGGTGTGGAAGTGTCAACTGTCACGGAGGTGTTGGCCTTTCAAATGCTTGGGGGACCAGGGCTTTAGTTGGGGGTCCCAACATAATGCTGTTGGTTTCAAGGCCAGCATCTCAAAAGGCCCAAAGACGACCCGGAAGGTCGGCCCGGTGATCCCCTCCCTCCCTTGCTCGAACAGGCGTTCCCAAAACTTTAAAACATAATTACTAAATTTCGTGGCAAGATCCCTTTGTAACCTTCAGAGCCTTCCATGTCCCCATCTGCTCGCTTATTCCCAACCTCACCATTTACAACTTGTAGCCATACCACAGGGGCTGATGCGGCGGTCCCGCTGCCGCCACTAGGGGCTGTCGTGGTGACTTCGACAGGTCGCTGAGGAGGTGTCCCGGCACCTCCTCCCGCCGCCGCCGCCGTTGCGGCTGCCGCTGCCGCGGCTGACGCTGCTAGCGCATCCGTTAGCGGTGAATAGGACGGTCGGGCGCCATTACCGCCGCTGCCGGCTTGAATGTTGCTACTTCCGGCAGCAGTGGTGCCGGCGGCTGCTAAGCCAGGCACGGCACTCTCCCTGGGCTGATCCTGCCGGGACGCATAAGCCTTTGGCAAACGGAGGAAGGCGCGCGAAGGGAAACATTACGTTAGATCCAAAGCGCATTCTTCCGAGTACGGCAACCAATAAAATAATCGTTGGTTACGTGTTGCTGCAGGATCGATGTCTGTTCAATCTCCAGCGCCCACGCAGACAAAGTAAAGCTGCATCCCCAGGGCCGCGAACAAAACGGAGCCGGATCAGCATAAATAGTTCTCCCCACCGCGACGCACCTGCAGAGTTTCTACGTCAAACGTGAGGACCTTCAGTGCTGCCGTAGTCGCCGCAGTCGCTCCTGCGGTCGTCGTCGTTGAAGCCGCCGAGGCTGCTGCCGGGGCCCTCCCGCCGCGCAGCACCGCGCTATCGGCACCCAGTACCAAGCAGGCTCCCCCGCCGCCATATTCCGAGATAAGGCCCACCTGCGTGTTTACACACGAATCACCAACAACAACATTCAATCCATAACCACCATTCCCATCTCATAACCATCACTGCCAGATGTCAAAACGCACAACGGCGAGCGCAAGGCACACATCAACTGCAACCACAAGGGTTTTTTCAACGGTGCATAGCACAAACAAGTGGAGGCGCCAGAGCGAGCGCCGGAACCTTGACTTTGATGTATGCGCATGCGAATGTCGCATTTACTTGAGTGCCAATGAATGACAAGGAAAACCGCTGCTTGAGCGGCCGTGGACAGGAATCCCTTTTCCCAACACCCCCGTTCGCTCTGCGCACCTGCACCCTAACAAACTCCACTTCATACTGTGTTAGCATCGTGGGATAGTGATCAGCAGGGAGCAAGCCAGCTGCCGCTTTGCTCGCCGTGCTCGTCGCACCAACCGACGTGGCAGGCTCGGATTCTGCATCCGCATCACGATCGGGGGCATCGGAAGGATCCATGGTGCTGCCCAGCAAGCCCTCATCCTCAGAGTCGGAATCCAGGCTGACCGCCTGATCCGGATCCGTGTTGGCGGTGGTGGAAGCGGTAGAGGCAGAGGAGCGCTCCAACCGCCGTCGGCGAGCCGCCGCTCTGTTGCGACCAGGGAACAGAGAAATAGATGGGTCATCAGAAGAAATAAGAGGTGGTCATTTTCAACTGACACCATAACGACCATAGGAGGCGGCCATGGGAAGGCGAATTCTACTTGTGACTGGATTTCCGTCTTTCCAACCCGTTCTGCCCATACCGGCGCGTTTCGTTCTGCTGGCGCAGCAGCGCCACCAGCGCCCGCTCCTCCGCCACGACCCGTGGGTCGATTTGCGGCTCCGCGAAAGGGTCTGTGTCCTGGCGCAGCGACGGCGCAGCTCGCAGCGGCAGCACCAGCGACGTCCGCGGGGCCACCTGCTGTGGCTGCCCCATCTGTGCCGGCTTGCCCTCCAGGCCGGCGGCCCCAGTCATACCCTCACCACCTCCGAAGCCAGCAACATTACCACCACCGTTTATGCTTTTCCGCTCACCCTGCCACTCTATCAGGGTTTTGCCTCCAAGAGTTCCCTGAGCCTGCGGTCCTGTAACGGGTCCCTTCGTCGCCGCCATGCAGCCCCTGCTGGAACCGGATGCTGCTGCCGCGGCAGAGGCCGAGGTGGCAGCCTGGGCTGCGACTGATCCATGTAGGCGGGAAAATGCCTGCACAGGGGAAAAGAGAGGGCCGCAACGAACTGTTCAGGTTCATGACTTTGAATATGGGGACTGGGCTATTGGCTCAATCTCTTACACAGTTGAAAAAGGTGCCGGTTCTCCCTGTAGCAGGCGGTGGGTCATGGTGGTGACGCTATATGTGCGAAACCATGCAGAATGGCATCCATAACGCCGGAAGCTATAAAAATTATAAAGCCGGTGGGTAACGAGGTCATCATCGAGTACCAGAAGGCCATCTTCTCTTGCCGACGAAGAGAAATCCTTATAAATCTAAGAGGCATAAAGCTCCTAAGATTAATATCTCTAATAAAATAAAAGGGAGGGTTTTAATACCTTTAATGAAATAAAACCGGCGACTGGGCGCAAAAGCATCATGCAAATTGAAAACAAAATAGTAGTTTACCACCGGGGACTTCAAAGCAAGGGCAAACTGCGTTGTTGCGTACCAGCTGGGTTTGAAAGCGTCCGCGGTCATAGGGGATTTACGATGGCCGCCAGTGCACAGTCAGGGCAAGGTTATACCGCACCTTCCTACCTGAATAAGGTGTACCGTGGTGGCGATGACTGCGTCGCGCGAGTCTGTAGTGCAGAGCACCTGCGTAGACATCCATAAGCCCATACCAAGCGCCGACGCCGCATGGCCGGGACAGGGCAAATCAGAAATCGGTAAGCATAGTATGTATGCAGTCCAAGGGGTGCAGGAATAGAAAAAGGTATTTCAAAAGATATTTCAAAAGGGCTGCAGCGACCTAAGGGGCTGCAGCGGAAAAAAGACGTTCGGATAAATGACACCATCAGGACCACTCCCACGACTGAAAAACCGCACAACTTCATGACCACGCTTAGCACGACCCATCTTCTCAATGCCCGCCACGGCCACCTCCACGGCCACCACCATGCCCCTAATTATATTTCAACAACAGGGTTAACTATCGCCGCCGCATCCCTTTCAATATCTAGTTTGTGAACCACCGTCGAGCCGCACGCCTGCCTGCACGTCCTGCACGACTATTCGAATAGGTCGATTCAGCTGGGACTGAGGATGTTGGCTCGAGGGCGGCTGACTAGCCAGGTTTGCGGCTTCACCCGCTGCCCATGATCCCACTCCTGGTACCGGACCTCCTGCTGGTGCCGCCTGTGTGCGTGCGAGAGGACAGAAGTGAAAGCCGGGAGGCTTCGTCCGCTCAGCAACTAAGGAAGTCCACAATGGGATAATAAACGCAAGGGAGGTCGCGTTTTTATTTCAAGTTAACAATGCACGATGGACCTCAAGGCTTTGGCATCTGGAGAAAAGTAAGCGGGTTCAGAAAAACAACGCTAAGTCGGGTGCTTCGACAGGACGGCAGGTTATTTGTCCGAAGGGAAAAGGGATTAACACCCAAGGAAGGCAAATGAAGTTAACACTCGGCCAGTCCAGTGGACGCTGGATGCTGGGCTCGGCCCCGAGCCGGCAAGGCCAGTGAAGGGTATAGTGCTCACACCTGGCGAAGTAGCAGGCAGTCACAGGTAGCAATAAGGCCAGAGCCGAAACCTGGCCCAGCGGCGGGCGCGGCTCCGTCCCACGTGTCACCGGAAGGGACTGCTTCAGAACCTCCACGTGATGGCGCGACAGGGCACGGCATGCGGGCGCACGACAGTGACACACACATACATAATAGGATAGTCACCGATAGATGGATGGATGGATGGATGGATGGATGGATCGATCGATAAATAGACGCCATGTCATTGCCATCGTAGCGGGAGGGGTCCGGAGAGCTACAAACCAGGAAAGGACACCGCTGGGGGCCTTCGGTTTAAGAACTAGCAGGACGCACTAATGCTGATGCTTTGTTAGCTGCCATCAGTACATTCCAAATGCCACTAGCTGGCTAAAAAGCTGATACTGGACGAGGTCACTAAAACAAACATATAATTGCACCGTGATAGGAGTAGTGAGACGCAAATCGGGTTTGGAGCTTGATAGGCGCTTCAAGGTGCTAAACACCCGAGGACCTTAACGGCTTACGCTACCTGCATGCAGGAGCCACCGGGCCAAAGTCAAGGCAGGAAAGTCTCCCCCAGATCACGTGTTAAATACCATCCCCGTCCTTACTAGCCGGCCGCACAACGCCGCCAATGCCGTGCCGTCGCCGTAGGCCAGGTGCAGCTGTTGACGTCGGCGGATGCGCCGCCGCTGCTCCCATCAGGCCAGAGGCAGCAACACTTGGCATGAAGATCCATATGTCGTATGCTTCGACGCTGAGGGCGGTCATGACGGGCCGTGCCGCCAGCTTGGTTCGCACCGCACCGTTGCTGCACATCACGGTGCGGACAGCCTGGAAGTGGTGGCACAGCGAGTACATCAGGGATATCAGAGATTAGGGACATCATATTCCTCTAATGTTCAATCAAATCAGTGGTCCAATTCATTGTCGCGCCCTAATGCCTCAACGCCATCGAGCCATGCAAGTATCCAGGTTTATCCAGTCGTAGATCCGAAGACAGCCGGCTCTGGGTAAAAAGCCGGCAAATTGTTGCGGAATAGCCTGATGAGCATAGATTATGCTATTCACATAGTGAATAGTGCGAATCACACATCAAATCCACTGGAATTCGTGTGGACACAACCCAGTAGCGTGCATCCAGATATTCAGATATGCGACACGAGAACAATGGGTATACTACGTACAGCACACAAACGACTATCATAGGGGACTCGCTCATCAAGAGCTTTTCCAACACCGGTAATAAGCTGGCATCCCCAGACCACAAGACAGAGTGCCATCCAGACCGTATATTCACCCACGTTGGAATAGCTGAAGGAGTTGGCGTACCGCATGTTGCGAGCCCGCAGGCACACGAGGTCGGATGGATCGTCCGGGTCCTGCATAGCGTGAGCGTGGGCTCTCATTTTGCCACGGCGACATGGAAACTTATTGGCAATCTATCTATTAGTTGGCATGGACCTGCACACCCGGACCGAGTAAACTAACGCGTTTGTGTGAGCTCTAAACGACAATTGCCCTTGCGTCCATTATCTCGATTTACAAGAAACTGGCCCCGCAGATGAGGACCTGAAGAAGGGTCAGGCGCTTAGAACTCGGTGCTGTTTTCCCCACAAAACTTACCTGAGCGTCATGCACAATGTCGAACACATCTGCACTCAGATCGATATCCACACGGGAAAGCAATGTGCCAAGGCTCACGCCACCGCCACTGCCATTACCAGCGGCTGCTGCTGCCGATTTTGGACTCGGGCCACTCGCGTGGGCTGAGTCCCCTGTCCCCACAGCCGAGGCTGGTGGCCGCGGCCGCGGAGGGTCGAAGTGCGTGCGGCGCTTCCATGATCCACGTGTCATAACGGGCGCTCCGCTTGCCAACCCATTCACCATTCCCATCAGGAACTTGACCTGCAGTCAGATCACCCGGTATCTCCACTCTGCTCCTCGCGGTACGGTTGCTAATCCACGTAGTTGACCATGCATTGACCAAGCGTTGAGCAATCATGCAACATATGATTAAGGGCGCTGCGATGCTTCTTGTAACAACTTACCCGTTATGGGAGCCATAAATATCTGCAACCTCCCTTCTCACATCCCCCAGCCCCTGTACACATGCCCGGTAACCCTTCATTACCATATCCGTCAAATGATAGCACACGTTCAACTATTTCCGGCCCCGGCCTCTCCGCCCCACATACACACAGCCATCATCCAATACCTGCAGTTCGCCGACATAGGCACGGCCCAAACCTTCCGAGCCACCCGCGGCCAATGCCGGCGCCGGCGTCAGCTGCGGCCGCGGCGTCAGCCCTGAGGCAGTTTGGTAAGGTTGCTGACCCGGAGGCGGCGACGGCAATAGCTGCGGCTGTAGTCCAGACGACCATAACGCAAGGGGCGGCGGCACGGGGGCCGTCATACCAATTCCCGTCACCGCAGTCGAAGTGATGGATGAGGCAGCCGTTGAGGCATGATTTGTCATTAGGTACGCCACGGCATCTCGTACCAACGAGATCTCGAGAGCCAAGCTCCAGGACGTGCTCCGCATAAGGCCCGGCACATCCACAGGATCCTGGACACAAGATATGACATTCAATGATATCAACGCGGTTCTTTACGACATGAGCAGGTGATGCAACCAACCATCTTGGACAGGTAATGCAAAAACGTGCGTAAGAGTTCACGAGTGGGCGGATAAGTCGATATACACACTCAAAGCGCCAATCAAGGGGATATCACCGTTCCAGGTGTGAAAATAGCGACGAAAAGCAGCTGGAGGATAGGGCAGTTCAGACCATTGGCCTGCCATAACAACAGGGCTAGCTCAGCAACCACACGATTTGCTTAGAAATGCCCTGGCATTCCGTCAGGATGCTTCAGCGCACCGCCATTGCCCGGTCCCCAAATATATGGGACTCGCCGCCCCCTCCCATTCCGCGGTCCGTACCTGTACAGTGCCCTCCTGCGGTGTCGTTGAGAGGAGCGGAAAGGCGTACGGCGTGGGGCTCCGCTGCTTAAACGCAGTGTGCAGGGAGCTCTTGAGCATTGGTAGCGACAGCAGCGGCACAGTCACCAGCGGCTCACCTGGAGAGGAGTAATCGTTGTCACGCCGGGGAGACGCGGGACAACAGGCGCACTAAGAACCAGGCGGTGGGGCCAGGGGCACACCTTAACATTGCGGTTACTCTTGAGGTATCAGGTATCAGCAGGCAAGGCCGTGTGCACATCGACGCAACCAATGGGTTTCAATGGCAATCGCGGCTTTCACCGAGGACATGCAGCTCCCCCGAAGTATCGGTATGACATTCCTATATCCATACATCCCATATCGTTGACATATATGGGGTAAATTTTCCCATAAATCCCATCCTACTATTATCATTCGACAGCAGCGTCGTGTCGGGAATTGGAGACCATGCTGCCGTTGATCGGACTTCCCTTACACACACCCTGCCCACTGTTGTTACATTCACATGCCCATAACCCATGCGTACACATATGCACGGAATCTCACCGGGTCCCCGCCCTGGTCCCCTGGCAAATGCCAGGACCGCAAGTGCCGTGCCGGTAACGTCAGCCCGCCCACTGGAAACCTTGATGCCCAGTGTAGCGGCGGAGATGGCAACTCGCGGGTCATGGGCGGTAATTGGCAGCTCCAGGGAAGACACCGCCGCCACCGCGTTCAGCCCACGAATCATCACCTGCGGGGTTAGTTCAGACTAGTCTCGGGCGTTGTTTTGGCCTCATACTGGAGAGTTGACGCGACGGAATGTATTTGATTGCTATTGGACAGGATAAAATACCGGTAAGCAGGGATTGTGTTTGCTTGGTACTTGGCCAAGCCGGGCTGCTCGCTTAGACCTGAGACTATGTTATTAGTCTTCCTCCGCCGTGCGATGTTCGCACGGGCCCCGCCCAATGAATGAGGCGAAGATAACTTAGTTTGGAGGAATAAGAATGGGCCGTCACAGCATCGACATCCCTGCAACATCCCTGAGCGGATGCTGGATCCGATATCAATCATCCTGGCCTCTACCAACAAGAGCAGATACCAGCTACCGGGGTTTGGACCACACATGGTAACCTTACGACTCTCGTGAATGCAATTTCCGACAGCTCACCCATCCTATCCATGCCCATGTGTTACAACTTTCCTTGTTCATAACGCTGCAAGCGTTTCCGTTCCGCCCCGTATTCCACTTCATTTGAACACCATCGAACCAGAAGGTCCATTCCGCGCATCCTGGAACGCACCGTAATGCCGCCCCTCCACACGTAACGGATATTGTCCCAAGGTGGCAGTCCGGAGGGGCTGGAGGCTGCGCCGCTGCCACCCGCGGGGCTTAGACTTAAAGCTGGATGCTGTGGCTGTGCAAGTTGGCCGTTGGGTTGCACGAGCTGCGGCTGGGGCGGCATTACCCGCTGTTTAAATGCCTTGGCTAGCTGGAGTCGGGAAGAAGGGAAGTTGTGTTTAGTCCCGAAGCTGCATACTTGTAGGACTTACGGATGCAAAATTACACGAACAGACGCCTGCCTGCCCACCTGCGCCAGGACGGGCTCCATGGCGCTCCCGAAGGCAGCTGCCACTCCATCCACCTGCACGCACAGCAAGCACAGCATAGCGAAGTAGCGAAGCAGGTCACATCATAGCACATCATCGCACAGTACAGGGAGGCACTACGCGCTGTGCGCGAGGCGCCATATGATGCCAGGCAGACCTCAACAACCAGAGGTACACGCACCGCTGGCCCAGCCGGGGTCAGATACCAAGAACATGCATGGGCCTCCCTAGGCACACGCATGCTTAGGGAGGTTTGTGCAGATAACAGCTAAATTACGCGTGTTTGCCGGTGCAAGTTGTCGCGCAGATCCCGCAAGGAACAGGCTGGAGGTGCAAACAGCGCGGCTGAGTTTTAGCCCCTCACGTGAATGGCATTGCGCCAACAATACGTCGACTGGACGCGCCTCACCTCAACGCGTAGGTCAGTGTAGGTCTTCATGTTGGGACGGCAGAAGCGCATCGGTGTGACCACAGGAGCAGAGTGGTAGCGACCCACAGGCCAATGCGCGACCACGGCGCGTGGCGAGGCCGACAGTTGCCGAGCGCGGATAATCCAGCCTGAGACGGCTGCCTGGCCGCAGGTCAGCGCGGGAGAGGAGAGGCCACCACAGCCGGCCACGCAAACCTGGGGCATGCAATAAACGCCATTCGATCCACCCATCCATTCCCCGACACACCGTCCCAAGGGCCGCAAAGCACATGATCGGAGGAAGCACGCTCGGTTCACAACTCACAATCATATGAGCATCCGGCGAGGGTCAGGTGTCAATGGGAACGTTGTCATTATTGCTTGCGCCACATAGGGCTCGGTTTGGCCCGTTTGACTACAATTTAAACGGCTTGCCCTCATCACCTGCAGGTCCGATGCTGCTGCTGCCAGTGACACGGCCACTACACGTTCGAACGTCACGCCTTCGCTGGCAGGGGAATCCACACGGACGATGACAGCCTCCGCCACCTGTTCCCACCACAAATTTAGCATGCGGAAAAATGAGGTCTTAAAGCATTTGGAGTGCACGCCACGGCAAGATGATGATGCCCTGTATGGGTCATTGCAACGGCCGGGATTCGTGCCGGACCTCCTAAGGGTGGCGGAATCTTGATATGAGCCTCGCACGTCTTTGGCTTCTGCGTTCTGGTTGACATGGCCTTCTAAAAGGCATGAAGCCTTGTGTAAAGATTCTCGAATGTGCCACGCTATTGCACATGTGGCATATTCGAAGAGGAGCCGGGTCAGATAGCAACGCATGCCACAAAATGCTTGTACAGACATAGCTGAAAACGGCCGTATTTCTCACCTTGCGGCCTCGATTGCAACCTGGCGGCGCGACCACGATGGCAGCCTGGGGACGAAATGTACGCAGTGCACGACACATACAACAAGAACAGCACATGGGTGTCAGCTTCCTGCGCTTCGGAGCTGATAGCCAGCTCTATGTACGTGTATTCCTCTGCTTGACGTTTGGGGTTGGACTCTATTCGTGCGTACGATGATGGGTGGCATTTTAATTTCAGAAGGTAAGACACTTCGCGAGAAAGTCCCGCTTCCCACCTGGGCGTCCGCCACCCAGAGGTGCAGGAGCGCTCCACCTGGACAGCCAGATAGCACAGCCATACCGTCACCACTGCCGCCGCCATTTGAATGTGCGGCATTCGCAGCAGCAGCAGCATGTACAGAACGGCAAAATGTCATGTAAGTAGCAGCCACATCGCGCATTACCTGCAGACGGAACATCACCGTTACGTGGCGTGCGCTTTCTCCACTTCACATCCAGCTACGAACAAAACGGATGATGCCATCATGCGCTAGGTGCAACGAACCAAGCGATTTTTAGGTTTACCTTCAGCCTATTTTACCAAGTCGAGGTAAAGGGCATGGAAAGGCAGGAAAAAAAGCAGTGATAATTGCAAACCAAGCCAAATTACTTTCTTGATACCCGTCTATTTCCCAGTCAAAGCTTGCATCCAAGGGAAACCCTGGCCGCATCGACGCTATCCTTACGGCAGCTACTACCACTCAGACTCTGCGGACTTGGTTGCACAAGCCAAAAATTCGTCCCCGTTAACGTACCTGTGCCCATTCGTTCTCAACGTCGTCACCATTGCCGCCAGCATCACATGCAGCTGCTGCAGCAGTCGTAGTCCCCTCTGCCTCCGCTGCCTCGTCTCGTCCCCGTCCCGACCTCATCCCGGCCCCGGCCCGCCCTCGCCCCGCCCTCGTCCTGCCGATCTTATGGAAGATTCCACCGTCGTCATCACTGTCGCTACTGCTTTCAGTGCCGCTACTACTGCTGCTGCTATTGCTGCTGCTATTGCTGCTGCTACTACTACTGCCCGACAGGGAGCTCTCACTGTAGGTATCAACGCCTGCAGCGTAAGCCAGGCGGCTGTGGCGCGGGGCGACCACCTTCATTGCCTCAGAAGCGCATGCACCCACCACCGCGGCAGCCATACTACGCCGGCCTCTCGCAGCACATGACCCCACGTGGCTGCGCATGAGTTTTTCGCACAGACTGCGCTGCGTGGCGGTGGCCTGCAGGATCCACGCACACATATTGGGCATCCTCAGTCGACCCAAGTCCGCTGCGCCAGAGATCTCCTCCCACAAGATATGTGAAATGGACCAGCGCTAACGCTGTGGCTCCCCTTTTCTTCAACCCAATCCCTGCGTCAGAGCTTTCCCCCATCAATCACGCAGTTGGACAGTATTTGGACTCAACCAAAGTTCCCGCCTTCTCTCGTACCCTTAATGCGTTTCCGTGCAGGGCTAGCCAGGCCTCCAATGGTTGGTGCTCAATTACAACCGCCAACCGACGAGCATTTAATAGGATCTCAATAAACGGCTTTTCCAGACATCGGCTGGAAGTTGCAGCGCCACCATCGCTGTTGCCTCCGTCGCCCTCCTCCGCACGTCTAGGCGTCGCTTCATTGCTATAGCAGTCGGAGGTGGGGAATCTGTGCGCGGAAACTACACCATTGCCGGGGTCGCCCTTGTACTTGAGGTTTCGGAGTGACTCCTTCAAGCGCGCGATGCGTGGGCCGAGAACCTGAGAAGGCGGGTTGGAAAATAGAAGGACGAGCCGCTTCAGCCGGCAGCCATAACTTCAGCGAGGCTAATCGCCCTGTTGGATAACCTTGCATGCATGATAATCGCACTTGTACGTATACGGTATAGAGCCGGGCATGCCCGACGCATCGAGAGCATGCAGCCCCAGACCGGCTGCAAATCCCAATCCCAATATCATGCAATTTTAGCTCTGCTCAGATGCGCGCCCCTCGGCCATGCCTGCTCCGCAGTGCCCTGCCATCCGGCCTTCGGAATCCAAGTACTATCTCATCCACCAATATATCTATCGATATATATATATATAGATAGATAGATAGATAGATGGAATCTGCCAGACTTCCTCGCTTGGCCCTGCTTTCCGCGCTTTAAACACGGACTCAGATGAACCCTTGCCGCTGCATGCCCGGATGCAACATGGAGGACTTGTCCAAACAGCGTGTTCGCAGACCTTCAGCCGGCGCTGTGGGTCTGCATTATTCTACTGCCTCCGCAACCAGCCCTTTCCGACCCTAACCCGACTTCACGAACCCACCTGCTTTACGGCCCGGGACCACACCTCCGTCACCACGTACACGCGCGCCGCTGACTCCTCGTACGATACAGTCAAAGTCGCGCCGTACAAGGCAACGTCCACAGATACGACATACGACGCCGTCCCGTCGCGAATGCTTTGATCGCCGTCTGTAGCCGGTCCGAATCGCTCCCGGGTCGCACGCCGCCGGGCGTCACACACCGCACGTGGCAGCGCTCCCTGTAGGCAGCAGGGGATGAATCCTGAAAATGCCGTGCATTCTGACGGGGAATTTTTACAAAACGCGTCCACCTACCTTCGCCGCAGCAGGGCGCTTGCTTGCTACTCCGGGACCTGAGGCCGAACCCGGCATCGGCGCGGCCGTCGCTGCTGCATTGGCGCACACTCCATAAGCTGCGGGGACCGCTGGTGGTCGTCCCAATGACGTCCATGGCTGCAGCGCCGCTGCTGTCGGCCTCGGCGATGGCAACAGTGGTACATGTGCCATCGCTGCTGCTGCACCCTGCACCGACGCCAGCACCGTGGCGTGGATGTTCCCTGATCCGGTGGGACCGCTACCGTGACGGCGGTGATGTCGACGGTACGGTTGCTGTTGCTGTTGCTGCACCGGTGCCGCAGACTGTAAGGCCTCGCCACTAAGACCTTCCATATCCGCCGACCCTCGACTGATGTGGCGGCTGCTATTGCCAGTGCGGGATCCTCCCGGGGAGGTTTTGATCCCGGAGGAAGGTGGCGGCGGCTGTGGCGCTGCCACGCCGGCTGCTTCTGCACCCGCTGTCATTGTGAACACTGACTCGCCAGCATCCGCTGGGGGCTGCGCCGGCGTTGGCGGCTCGGCGGCACCAACCGTGACGTATTCCACGTCAAGTAACCTGACAAGAGGGAAGAAGCAGATGAGAGTGCAGATGTGCAGATGTGCAGTGCAGATGATTAAATAACATCCGACCTTTCCCTCAGGTCATGGCTAGTCCCGTGATGGAAAGAGTAGTATGCGCTGCATTCAGCTATTAAGAGAGAAATAGAGAGAAGGGGGGTGAGAGGAATATAGAGAGGCGCACCTCTTGCCATTAAGTCGCACTGCTAGTGTCTCCACGACGGCCAATGCTAAGCCACTGCTGCACCGCGCCTCCGCGGCCACCACCGTGAACACCTCAGCGGCACCTGCGGACCCAATCAGGACAAGCGGCAAGACGTCCGACGTGACTTCAGACCAGGACCGCACGAATGCCAGGCAGCAACACACAACGAATGACATCCTCCTTACATGGTGATGCTGGGCAGCCACTGGGGTAACCGATTCACATCATCGCGATTTGAAACAAAGAAAGGACTGCTACCGAAACATCATCTGCCTGTCTCAACTAACTCCCAGAAAAACGAACTTAGCAACTAACCCAGTTTTGGTCAGCAGGTGATGGGATAACGAGGCAGACGGAAAGGCAAAGAGAGGGCCAGGAGGGTGCGACTGCGAGCAGCAGTAAGGGATACATTTAGCTTCACAGGAATGCGGCGGCGAGCTGAAGTCGCGTGCTGGGCTGCTGCCATCCCACCACCCTCAAAAATCAAGTAAACGGCAATAATTGCACACATTCTAAGGCCACGTACTGCAACGCTGTTGTATAGTCCCAACGCGCTCCTCAGAAACGCTCCAGGCTATGTCGTATCGCGGCAAACATCGCTCATTCCATTCAGGCTCAGAACCTACCCAGTGTCACGTTGACCTCTGAATCGGTCGCCCGAATCTCCATCAGCGGCCGTCGCTGGTGGCTCGAGGCGCTGCGGTCCTTGTCCCTGGGGAAGGCTGCACTGCCACAAGGAAGCGGCGCTGGCGTTGCAGGCCCCACCGGCTGTGCATCCACACCGCCCCCTGACGATAGCGGCAGCAGCATCCTCCGCTGCTCATGCTGAACCACAGCCGCCATGTCGGTCAACGCCTGTGCCGTAGACAGAGCCGTCAGAAGCAGGTCCACGTCGAACGATCCACGGGTCCTGCATACATGAGATTGCGGAGGCCATGTCACAGTCATGGACCGCTGGTCCTGCTGCCAAGGATCCCACATATTCACCGGCATGTCATTACGGGCTAAGGTGCAAAGCTGCCACAATGCTGACCGGTGCCATGCTTGTAATGAGGGACGCGTTCAGGATGCAGAACGGAACCAACAGGCCTTAGCTACTACACGGAGTGAATGTCGAGAGAGAAGTGCTGGTGACCCACCCCTTTGAATTTTGAGGGTAAGGCCCTTGTCAGGTATAGCGTTGCCGTTAAGTCCAAATGTGCTTAGTGAAGATGCGCCCTGAGACACCAGTCCCACGCTCCCGTTCCCACCGGGTGTTTTCTCAACCGAGCCTTGTCCCCAATCACCGCTATGCAACTGTGGCCCTAACTGCCCTCAGGAATACCTCCAATGGTGCGTTTGTATCGCTTTTAGGGACTTCTCGGCCTTACCCGGACATCTCGACTCGTATAAGGTCGCGCCGCGCAGCATTAGCAGCTGCGGAAGAGCCGTCGGCTTCGCCCGAATCGCCTGCATCACCCTTCCGCGGGCCAGATGACGGTGAAGATGCGACAGTTGGGACAGTCCCCGCCGTCGGGTCGGGTCGGGCACTGGACGATGGGACGGGTAAAGCCGACGCCGACGTCACCACAGGCATCACGGTAAGGAACTTAACCCGATCAATTCGGAGCAGCTGCTGCCGTTCGCCTTGATACGGCAGGGACGGTAAAGCCATCGCCGCTGATGTTCGAACGACCGTGATAGTGACTCCTTTAGCAGAAGCCTCCGCTACGGCCAAGTCTGAGGCAGTAGCACCACACGCGGTAGTTGCATCGCCGGGCCATGCCGCCATGCTCACTGACGTGAGATTTAGTTCTAGCGTCGTCGGCACCGCGACGGCTGCGGCAGTGGCGGTGGCAGCCAATAGCTCAGCTGGAGGGGTGCAGAACGCGGGATCTAAGGGCATCTTGGACTGAAGTGCCAAACGTATGCCGGCCGGCGCGTCCACTGTCACGCTTCGGACCTTAAGCCAAGAGGCCAACCGCCTGGCACGACTGCGTCGCTTTCCCTTTTGCCCAGCGTCCCCGTCGCCTTCACCAGTCCCGCTGCCCAGCCTCGTGGCCGCTGCACCAGGCCCCTCAAGTCCAGGTATTGCCTCTGGAGAAAGAATATCGAGAGGAAATGCAAACTCGTCCGCCTGTAGTAAATGCTCCTGTAAGTCTAATCGATCGGCGCCGGCGGCTATTGCCACCTTTGCCTGTGCTGCTACGGTCGCGGCTGCAGCGGGAACGGCAGCGGCTGCCCTCACAAGCTCTGCAATCCGTGCGGCTGCTGCTGCTGCCGATTTTGCATGGCCAGCTAGCCTCAACATCATTGTAAGATGCAAGGGATCAAGTACAATATCAAGGCGGCCCATCGCTATAGCCACATCGGAAACAGCTACAGCCTCCGGGCCAATCACTTGTGCGCCCTGCTGTGAGACCAGTACGTCGCGCTGGGCCTGGATTGCAGAAGTTACCGCTGTGGCTGCCTCCGCTGCAGGTACAACCAGCGCCGAATGAAGTATTGTACGCTGCAGTTGTAAGATATCGTACCGTTTGCCCGCCACATGCCCGGCGGCTGGCCTTGAAGCAGACACGGGTTCAGATGCCGCGGCGCTGCAGCTGCCGTACAGCTCTAGTCCCTGTAGCGAAAGGACTACAGACATCGCTGCGGTAGCACTGGCCGGCCTCATGCCCGTTGACGCAGCTTGTATAGCAGGCCGAGAGTTTGGGCCTTGACGGGCGGCTTCCTGTGAAGCGTCCAAAACTGTCGGCGCCGCGGAACCGGTTGGAATAGGGAGCGGAGGCTGTGGCGGTGGACCTCCAGCTGCACCTCGGATATCCTGCACCATAGGGGCCACAACGGCGGCGTAGACGCCCGGTAGAAACTGCCCGTCACCGAGCGATGGCAGCTCCAATCCCACGAGGCTCCTGCAAGACGTAATCTCTGGTGGCGCCGCTGGTGCCGCCTCTGGTGCTGTTCCTGTTTTTCCAGCAGACATTGCTGCTTGAGCGGATGCGTCAAACAAAGGTGCCTGTTGGATGGTAGCCTCGATGGGTATAGCAGGGGCTCCCCAAGGGTCTCCTCCTGCTGCCGTGCCATCCGGAAGGGACGTCATGGGCGCGTTGAGGCTCTCGTGCGTCCGTACGGATGACCCGAACGACTCCAATGCCTCGGGTACTGCCTGAAGGTGCGCCGTCTGCTGCAGCACCGTTGCGCTGCCGTCACCGCCAGCTGAACCTGGCGCCGCAGAGGAGGATGCGGCCGCCGCGGAAATGGCCGCCGCCGCCAGCTCTTGCACAGACTTTGAATCCCCCTTTAGGTGCATCTGACGACGGAGCTGCAAACGGGGGGACAAGAAACCCGCTGAGTCGGAACCTTGTGAGCCACCAACGGCCTTGTTTTGCATAGAATCTGCTTGAGCCGCAGGAAAGCCGTAGCTGGCTTTTGCCATTACACCGCGAAGCAACAGACTGTAACACGTGGGCTGCACCGGTGACGGCGATGGCGGCGACGCGTCTACATACGTTCCCACTCCAATGCCATCAGCATCCCACTTCGTGGCCTTTGGCAGAAGCATTTGTGGCCGTATCTGCAGTACGGTAGCCGGCATGTCCACGTCGAAGGTCAAGCTGTACCGCAGACCTGTTGGCACGCCGTCGCTATTGCTGCAACTTGAGGGCACCGGCGCCGGTTGCGCCCCCGCTGGCGCAATACCTTGAGCTCGCACATGAAGATTTTGCATGCCAAAATACAGCGGCGCCGCCGCGGCAGAAGCGGCAGGGCCGCCGGCGGAGGCCAGCGCCGCCACGGGCCCGAGCTGTACAGACATTTGTAAGCGGTCCATTGGGCCTGCCGGATAGGACGGCTTGTCCATGCCCACAGTGCCACTGGGTTCGACAGCCTTTGCGACGTCGACGCTGCTGGCGCCTAAAATGAGCTGTAATGTCGCGGCGGTGTTAGCAGGGGGCTGTGAGATATTATCCATGTGCCCCGTGGCATGCGGCCTCATGGTGATGACTCCGGCAACCGCTCGCACGCCAGCAAGTCTCAAGGACATCTGGTGACAGCAGTAGATTGAGGAATGGAAGGGCACAGAAAAATCTTGGCAGCTGTCAAGTGTTCACACGAGGTCGGCTACAGGGCAGCTGTAGTGCCACGATACCAAGTGCATCAGCATGTCAGTTTCAAATCTCTGTCCCCAACATGTGCAACATACGCAAAGGAGATCTCCTTATCAAAGGAGATCATCGCTCACATGGTACGCACGCGAGTCCTAACCTTCTCCGGCAGGCCCAGCTTGCGAATCCGCTCCGCAACCCCTTGCCCCAAGTATTCATCAAACTCCAGATCCAATGCGCAACTGGTCACTGGCCTCCGGTCCTGCTGGTGCTGCTGCTTTGGCTTCTTGAATTGCGACCCAGCCTTGCTGCTCCAAATCCGTTTGTGTGATGGCGAGCAACCGCTGGTGGAGGCGGCTGCAGTAAGCAACGCTACCAACGTCGCGACCAGCGGACAAGCCGCCACGGCCTCGGCAACGGCCGCAGCCGCCGCGGCAGTTGCGTTTGGCATTTCGCCGCCATCGCTAGTACCGGCGCCTGTGCGGCTGCTAGAACAGCTGCCCATAATTTTGGCGGCGGCACGACAGTCCACGTGGACCTCCTTGACGTCAACCGCCACTGCCCCAAGCGCTGCAGAATTGTAACCCGCTCTGCAGGGTTGAGCAGACACCCACGTTTTCAGCGGATGGACAAGCCAGTCAGAGAGACTCAAAGCTCGCACATAATTGCTTTAATAGGCGGTGGGTAGTGCAACCGCATTGCGAGCCACTCTTGGAGAGGAAAGCTAACTCCGGATTTAAATGGTGCATATAGTGGGTGCGAGTGGACAGAACCACTAGCAAACACACCTTGATAAGACGTGAGGCAACCGTCGCAGGCACGCGACATACCACAATGCGATTAGTGGTGGGATTGAAACACTCACCTATTGCACCCTCCGAAGGTCGCAGTGAGTGACAGCCCACCGCAGCGCCCCGTGATCAGCAAACCCTCGGAAGCCGCCGCTTTCGAAGCCGGGACATGGGTTGCCATCGGTGCTGCAGACGCGGACGCAGCTATGCCAGGGATAGCGGATGCTGTCCAAGTCGCAGCAGTGAGAGCTTGCGGCCGCCTCAATATGACCTCCATTCCAGTCAAGCTCACTGCCAACGAGGTGACCTGACAAGATTTTTGCGTCTGGGGCTGCTGCAGCTTGGCCGTCGAATCTGTTATCCCTCCTGCAGGACTATCCTCCGCGGGGGCCCCAGCCAGCACCGCTTCAGCTGCGGTCACTACCGCCACTGGCCGCTTCACGCTGCCACTACCGTGTCCTGCCGGGAATTGGCGTTCTTGGGAGGAATCACTTACGCGTCCATTACCGTCGCCCGGCAACCTAGCCTGTTTGTCACTACCGCTGGCACCGCCGCCGCCATCACCATGGTCACTGTTCCCTTGTCCAAGGTCATCAGGGCCATTGTCGCCATCAATGTTACGCCGGTTAGACGCAGCTACTACGACCGCCGACAGACGGGCCTCCCACATTGGTAGTGTGGGAGCCGCATCCTCAAGCCGGGCAGCAACACCGGCATCCTGCGAGGACAGGTAAGCAGGGCAGCGTCATGGACACCGTGCATGATAGTCAGGCGTGCAGGATTACGGACATTAAGATGCTCTGAAATGAGACTCTCTGTTGCTATCACATGTCCTGGGAGAGGGATTGGATATTGACGTCAAGCGATACGCCATATGATCTAAAATAATAACACCATACACCCCATTTGCGGTGAAGGGGACATATGCAAATTCTACGCACATAGTTAAGGTAGTCAACAGCTGAAATGCGCTATACCAACCTCGCCGCCTTTGACATGTGGTTTATCTGCAACCTGAGCTCGGACATGTCCTTCTTTCAGCTCCACTCGCACCAACGGTAGCAGCCTCAGCAGCGGCACTGGCAAAGAAATGGGGCCGCTGCTGCCACCACGGCTGGGGCGCAGAAGGCATAGTCTGCTATCACCCGTGCGGCGGTCGCTATCGTCAGCATCGCCGCTGCCGTCTCCTGAGTTCCGGGGAGTTGGCCCCTGACCGCTGCTGTTGCCTTCCGATGCGGACCAGCTTCCCACCTCCGCGACCTCAACTCCGATGGACTCCGCACGAGGCTTCTTTGTCCGGATCTCCAGCTCAAGACCCTGCAGGGCGGAATGCGGCCCAATCCGTCAGGCCAGGAGGAACCTCTGGTAAATCAGCAGATCACTGGGCCGGCATTTACACGGCTGGGTACGCTATGAACAAACGGAGAGGCCAACACTCCATGGCTATTTTCACCCATTTCACCCTTGCCTTGGACCCCATGGACGTCCAGCTCTCCACTCTTATCTCCCTCTACGTGGCCTGCCCGATAATTATGACTTAACGAGGTCAACAATTCAAGCACCATCAACTGCTCCCCCTTACCACCCGACCTGAGCCAATCTCCTAGCTCCGGAAGGAGGGTTCACCGAACGGGAACCTTAGCCCCTTACAGAGAGTCGACGCACGTTCGATAATATGCTAAGCAAAGGTGAAACCACTCTACCCGGTCCCTTTTCCCCTATGCACCTGAAGCTGCAGCACTAATAAAGGTCGAACACCAGGCTTTGCCCAACGTCTTCCGACAGCCACCGCCAGAACCAGCCGCAGTATTAGCCACCACGCATGGGTGACACTCTGGCCAGCAGCCGGCATCTGCAGTTTGATGTACTCCAGTTGAATACATCTTACGGGGCCCTGCGAAAGACATACTCGTGAACATCTCGTATGGTCGCGGGGAGTGGGAAATTGACATACAAGTGGAAAATCCGGAAAGGCCTATGCGTGGGGCTACAAAAGCGCTACTGGGGGGTGATGAAGGGGATCGTTTGGAACCTTAATGGCGCTGTGCTATTCCTTACCTTCCGCAGGACAAGCCGTAATCGCCTGCAGCCGCACCAGGTCAGCTGCTCTGCGCCATATTCCGACACGCCGGCGCTGCGAGCCGCCAAATCGAACAATCTATGTTGTGGAAAATGGGTTCAGCGGATTTAAAACGACGGCTGCGGGGCCAATGATGATAGCCAAAACAGGTGATCAAGAGCAGGCCAGTGGGGAGGGACATGGCAACTACCGTTAGGAATGACTGGGGTAGAACTAATAGCATGGAAGGCGATTTGAAGTTCTATATAACGGGAGAATTTATCTCTGGGGCCGGTGTAGGTGCAGGTAGATGCACAACCCGTTTGCTGCAGGGTGGTAGTGCTGAGGGGCCTCCCCCTGCCTGCATGGACCAGATTTATTAGAAATTTTAAGTATTTGCCACGAATCCGCTTACATCCGCTTTCGATATCTGAACGGGCCATGGATGTTGCCCCGGCTAATTGGGGCTCCCCTAGCCTAATCCGTCCCTTATAATTGAAAACATCGACAACCCTTGGTTGGATGCATTAAAATATAAGACATAATACAAGGACGTTTCATACAGTCCATACTGAACCGTCGTTCACCTGTCACGGAGTACATAGACGAACGAGGCTGTCAATAGAAATGCCAGAAGAACTCCAAATATCATTCCTATGAAGCCCATGGTTGCTTTCAGCTGTCTCGATTTGGCTTCTTCCCGCTCTGAATCTGGACCAAATTTGATAGGAATAAGCGTCTCGCTGGAACTAAAGAAAATTTAGGCTGTATATCAAAGTTGAATGCATGCAAACTGGAGACGGAGGGAGGTGAATAGTGCCGAGTTGAGGTCTCTAAAACACGTTACACGCAAGAGTTGGCTTGCTGGAATGGTAAAAAGGAAGAGTGTACCTCTGTCTTGTATAAGAGTTCTAATTGGAGTCTCCTGCACTACGCTTGGAAGGTTGAAAGCTTGAAACAGCCAAAATCTTACTAACGGAAGCCGGTAAGACCTACAACTACCTTCAAAGCTGAAACTTGAAAGCTTGAAATAGTAGCACAGAGCCATCTAACTTATATTGAATTTCTGCTACCGTAGACGCCGTCACAATCATGATTCCGCTTTTGTAGCCGCTGGGAAAGAACGTTTCCTATACAAGGAGGGCCCGCTGCGGCGGCCCCCTTCCCTCACCGTGGGAATGCGTCACAAGCCACATGTTATAGCCCCGTAGAGGCGCGCGATCCCTATGCATAAGACGGCCTTCCAATTCCAACTCCTATTTGGCCCTACAGTGTTTGCTCCTATCGGTCGGAGGGCACGTCTCAGCAAAGCGGCTAACTGATAATCTTAATGGGTGTTCGGCCGCTTGGCATCATTATGGAATATCCGTTTCTTGCCACGGCGGCGATCGCGCTAATTTATTGACCAGGCCAGTAGCAGGCTGAAGGTAGGTTACATAGGAGGAAGTTCGCTTTCCTACGTGGAGGTCAAAGCGACCCAGCAAAGCGAGCCAACACTGTGCACACGGGACCCTGACCCTGGGTCAGTCATATAACGCCGCCACTTTCCCAGCACGCGTCATGTTACACGACTAATGCCGTGCACAGCACAGCACAAAAGCACTTCTATCTGTTTGCACCCAGTCTTATTACTTCTTAAAACAATCCTGGCCGCAATTCTCGCTTCCGCAATTCGCTGCCATCACAGTACAGAGTAACGACGGGCCTAAACAGCATGGCAAACATTACGAGCTACAGGTGCATCAGCAAGGACTTTCTAACCGATAATCAAACCATTTTGACTCTGCAAATGTCTGTCTGTCTGGCCCCATAATATCAGGGAACGAACTTCTGAATTTCGCACATTTTAGTCCCTGAGGATGTTAAGTTTTGCGTTTCGTTTAGGTTGCCGCCCTGTCCCCACCCGCATGTCATTAAAACAAAACAGGCCCCCACCGCTGGCATTCACACCACCAAATACGAGTTTTCGATGTGCTCCACCACCAACCTTCGTGAACATTTCAGTCGCCACCCATCCAGCAGCCATGGGCGAACAATGAGTTGTCCATAATACCGTCATCAGCCAGCATCGACGAGACGAGGTTAAGTTGTAGATGCACCCATCTGGCCCTTAACTTCCTCTGGCCCTTTTTCATAACAAGACGAGGCATCCGATAATGAAGGCCTCCCATGCCATAACTGCACGCTTGACTGCCAGCCTATGCCCCTGCACGCCTGACACGTCATCACCAGTTGGAGTGGCAACCTGATTGCGCGGATGTAATGAATGATGTCCAACGAACCGCCCCGAATGTCCACACCATCCTTGAGGCTCAATTGGGCGATTCAAATTTGCCCCTCTCCCGCGATTGCTGCCTCTGAGGACTCCGATCGCGTGTTGCATTCGGACACTTCAAGGCGAATAGCACGCTCAAACATTCACCAAACAACTCAGCCACTTGCCTCTCTCACGGCTGCCCGAGTCGCACGCGTGCTGCACGTCTACCACCTCTTCATAGGCTACTTAACTGAGCACCAGGTCCTGGCCGCCTTCCTTCCGAGAGACCCCTCACCTCGGTTGTGGCGTCGCACAACGCAGACGCCGATCTCAGCCCTTCGCAAATTGCAGATCAACACAGCCGCTATATTTGGGAGTATTGGTAGATATTATCACTTAACTATTACCAGTTAACATCCATTTCATGTGGATTCTGGTAGTGCACATCCGCAAATACGGCATTGGCCTTGCAACGAATGGTGGCTCGCAGCTCATCAATCAGCCTATGCGGAATGGTGAAGGAGAGGCAGGATGACTTGATAGGTAGTACATGGACGTGGCAACGACAAACCAGGGTAAAGAAGAAAATAAAAAACTTCGCTTTCATGCCCGTCTTGTCGATGCACCTTTACCTTCCCCATTGATTCCCTGCGCCGACCAACTTAAATTTCCGCCTCTGCAGGCTTTACGCAACTACCATAAACTCCTGAGCATCTCACGGCAAAACGGATTCCCAGCTGCACAGCCGGTTTGCAATTACCAAGAGGTCCGGGCTTCATGTGGCATCCCTTTTTACTTGTCACGTCAGCCCCAATCTAGCAAGACCCTATTCAATCCTATGAGCAACAGCATTACCGCGCCACCCGAATCTCCGAAGCTCCGACGTACCCCAACCGGATCGCCTTATAAACCTTCGACTCACCTGACCCAGTTGGAGTAGATCGAGCCCACGAAGGCCCAGCACTCCATCGCCAGATCCAGGTTAAGCAATGAATTAAGCATTTCCTCGTAGTACCCAATGTCGGCCATGTACGCAAGGTTAGCCTTGTTCCTGCGCGGGTGCGGCATAGTAAAACGATGAGGTGTCAGGTGCATAACGAAATTGTGCATTGGATGGAACAAACTAAAGGTTGTGAGATTGCACCCGCAGATAGATTGGGCAGATGACGCAAATGGACATTGGGCATGGAAGCTGGCTTTTTCATCCAGATTGTCTGTTTACGTTGCACCAAACCTACGCAATCAGCTTTTTCTAGCTGTCTGCCCCTTTCTTCACAACTCCATACACTGACAGCGGCCGTGCGCCCGTCCAGCTTGTCCATGATGCCGCTTACTATGCCGCGGACCAGCGCAGTCGCATGCTCGAATTCCGACCCGCAAACGCTGATGTCTGCTTATGGCAGGTTCGTTTGCAGAACTCAAATAGCTCCTGCACGCACCTATCCGGCTTCCTGGGGACTCCTGACGTATAGCCAGTGTGCCATTTGGTCTTATTGACGAAGTAGTCAATCGTATCCGGGTCCTCGGTACTCACAAACAACTGGTCCATGAAGTATGTTGGGTCGAGCGCGCGGACCTTGGCCGCAGTCTCGTCGTACACCTTCCATACATATGTGCATACAAAGAAGAAAAAAGGCAGAGTCAGACAGGACCACGTGTCCAGACCGCATACATGTGGTGGGTCAGGAATGTGGCACGGAACGTAGAAATGCCGTGATGGCTAGAAATGCAAAGAAGCTGGTACAGATATCCTACCGGGGGTCAGTTGCATGACATTTGGCTCAAGAGGACCAGGGGTACATGAGCTCACTGCATGATATTCGGTTCAGACAGATTATGAGTTAAATCTAGTCAAGAGGTTGAGGTCTACTCTGCCTCGGCGTGCCAAACCCAGGTATGGAGCCCTATCGCAAACGCATCGCATCGACTGCCCACCCCGCAATAGGCGTACCCTGTCCTCAAACACAGTTGCCTCTACTCCCTTGTCTCCATGGCGCACATGCACGCTGATGCAGCCGGGAGCGGGAGTGGGACCGGAGAGGAAGCGCCTGCAGGCCGGCCAGAAAGGGGCGAGGGCACGGCGAATCTCTGAGCCAGATGCTAAAAGCGGCGGTACACTATGTAAAATGAGGTGGTGAACGGAAGTCAACGGATATAGCCACAAGAATATGGAGACCGGACATTGGATGAAAAAATGCTGCGCATTAAGAAGGGAAGTGACAGGGAGGGCCCAAGAAAAATCGCCAAACGAGGGCGGGCAAGGTGACGCAACGGAAGGCGGCACAACTCAGCCAAACTCGATTAAGTTGCAACCCATCAATATCTGAATAATCGCCGAGTGGCAAATACAGGGATATTTTACACAGAATATTAGAGACCTGCCCTGCCATGTTTCTTTCTAACCGTTATTTCGGCCATCCCGCTTGCAGGGCGTTCCGTCGCGGCAATTACCTGCTAGCAGTTATCGTTCTTCCCTGCCGTTTCTTCCCATCTCTGCGGCGCCATTTATTCCTGGTTCATCCCCCTCTGTGCCTCGCCACCTCCGTGCCTGTCCGCTGTACCACATCTACATCCATCATCCTGCCTTATCCTTTCCCCACGCACCTTCCTCGCAGGCACTGCACCTCACCACACCCGCTTCATCCATATCCCCGTTCTCGTCCAGGACACACCGACTCACCTCCGGTCGCACGTGGGTATTGATGAAACCGCCGTAATCGTCCTAACCTTCATTTCCTTTCCCAGTCTCCCCATCCTTATGAACGCTAAGCCTTACATGACCTATGTCAGTATCATCAGTACTCACTTGCGCCGCTGCTCCAGGTCCTGTAATATCTCCGGCCGCAGCCGCAACATGTAGGTCACCGACTGCGCGCGCCACCAGTAGTAGTACTTCGCAGGGTCCAAGGGAGTCGTTTTCAACCGCGACAGGAAGCGCTTAGGCGCCTCTGCACGAATGCGTACCAACAGGTCGTGCATTGCAACCACCACAGGCGCATTTATTGTTCCATCACCCGCTTCGATGTCACTGTACCTCAGTGAGACAGCATTGCGCATTTGCTCCTCCGTGGGTTTGCAGCTGCCGAAGGGCAGAAAGTAGCATGAGTCAAGGGTGGGCTTGCCCTCGCACTGGGGGCTGCGTGTGAGGAACGTATTAGATTCCTCCACAAACACGCGGCCCAGGTTAAGCGCAAGGTGCAGTGCGACGCCCGTGACTGTGGTCCTGGCGCGGATGGGTCGAGACGGACATCGGGTGCATGGGGAACGAGTCTATGTGTTAGAAAAAGACTAGGTAAGGACTACTCCTTTGGCCCGTAACCCCATCCAGGGACAGATAAGAGACGTTCCGGTTGGTATGAGCCGACCCCTGAGATGGGGGCTTCATCAGGAACGTTGGCATGTCCAAATGCACATGGCATGTGCAGAAACACTGACGGAAAAAGAAATGGCAAGGCCCAGTGAATGTGTACAATAAGAGTCGGTGCGCTGGAAGGTATCTGTATGCATACGAGGTGAACATGAGCAAAGAGAGGGTGGATTATAGCATTTGTCCTGGTAAAGGGAGTGGTGGCGTGGAGCCACTATTTCAAACCCTAACCCTCAGATGTTAGCTTCAGCTCCACCCTCGGAAACTGTATGCAGAGTAAGAGCGACGAACCCAGTGCCACATCGCGCACCGTGAAAGACCGCGCCGATACCGTTGGACCCCACTTGGTAGATGAGGTATTTGGCTTTGGAACAGTCGGGGGGATGCTGGTTTTCGTAAATTTCGCGCTGCGCCTCCAGGGTAAAGGGCAGTGTAGCATTGCCCATTGATCTTTGGGAAGTCCAGGTGCCCTCAATGAACTGCTTTGGACATGGATCATAAGGCCCTGGCCGTACATACATGTGGTGCGATCCCCACGGCTCAGCCAGGGCGGGCAACACATTGGATGTTGCTCTCCCGCTATCATCAGCTTTGATGCCTTGATCATGCACACTCTCCTTCTTGAGCTGAAGGTGAATAACTGAGAGCTTTTGTTGGCGAAAGTAAATCGCAATTATACAGGTCGTTAACGCAGCAAGACCAATTGCCTGCAGCAGTCGATATGGCATGCTGTTTTGTCTTCGCATTTTCGTGATCTATTTACGTCATACGATTTTCCGACGAGCCAGAAATGGTTGCCGTGCAACGGTGCTATCGACAAGGCAAATTCATAAAGAATTTAAATGTGTAACCTCTTATAAAATATATGGCCATATCACCAGACAGCTGCATGTCAAGGCTGTTGGTCAGCAGACGTACAGTAATTCTACGACTTCCTTACGACACTATATGGTTCGTATAATTGTGCACAATACTGTTATGCTTAACTTACCTTTAATGTGAACGTTTTCATTTAAGGGTCGCTTGAACTTCAGGTATCCATCAACCCTTATCCATCAACCTGCCACCTCTATCCTTAACTCTTGCCATGAGGTTGCGCTGTATTCCTGTGACGCCTGTATCGACCACTGTTCTAGCGTTTTGATGGCCTCGCACAATCGCGCTGCGATCGACGCACCCATGGACCCTTCTTGGACATAGAGCCGAGGTTGCAGGTACACAATTTTACTACAAATTTCCTAAACAGCCGCCGAATAACACGTAATAAACGCATTAGCTGGAAAGGTCTGGACAGGTTTGACTTGTCGGAGCTGGCCCCAGGAGATCGCTACTTTGCATGTACTATCTTCACCCCAACAATGCGACCGGACTGCATGCCCGCCATGAGATACTTGGAGGGCAATGTTTTTGACAAACAGCAAACATTCGCCGTCAGCAGGGGACATCAGTGGGGGAGACCTCTTTGCCAGGTGCTGTACGACAGGCTGCCCTTTGGCAATGCTAAGCAGAACTGTCTGGATTTCATTATTAAAGAACGAGAAGTTCAAGGTCTTAAACGTCGAAATGATGTACAATTTGCGATTCATCATTCGCGACGGGGGGGGGGCAAAATTAAACGACCTTTAAATGGCTATGTTCCACAAGAATTAAACCAGGGTTTCCGCTTTTAATGAATTCCAAATAGCGTGTTATGTAAACTGGCGATAACCTAGTTCTGCCCGAGCCTCATGGACCCGAGCATCATGCTCTGACGTAGGAGGGATGGTGCGGGGATAAGGACATGTCAAAGGTTCTGTCCAACTTCAGTCATTGTAACTTGAAATAACCACCAAAGGCGTGAGGTTTCAAGCAGGATTGGCCGCTACGCAAAGATAGAACGTCTGGCGCCATGACAGCCCAACCTTACTCGTCGGCCTTCGACGTATGTACAACCACGTACATCACCTAGCGCCAGCCTGTCCAGTATCTGGATGTAAGCATGCCCAAGTCGCAGAGCTTCAATGCACCGGGAGATTAACCCATGGACATGACGTATTGCCTTTCATATCGACTAAGTAATCCGGCTATGTATTTATCCTTGAGCTGCCGTTTGGCCCATGCCATCGAAATGTTGGCGTTTCCTACGTTTTCGACCGTCAGCGCGACCTATTTATATCAATAACGTAATATCATGATCCATATTATGCTGTACCCCGGGTGCGGTTATTCACATTGTTAATGGGCCGATAATGGCTTGTTGCTACCGCTGTCATTACGTGGTCCAGTAATCGTAGATATTATCTTATATATTTCTAGTTATTGATTGCAACCGCTTTTTTTAGCTAGCCCAGTAATCGCAATGGTGAAAATCGTATTTAGTATGTTTTATATCTTTTCGTTCTTTTCAGTTATTTTGTATCTTTAATTTGCTTTGTAGTTTTAACCGTACAATTCTTAAATTTCCGCCGTACATTTTTCTCTACTGTAAGGAGAGCTAGCCATGTAAGGCCGCTGGGAATTTCTGCAGTCTTGTCGTACATTTCGCCCCTGTAAGGAGTGCTAGTTATGTAAGGCCCCGGGAATTTATGCCGTCGTGAGGAAAATGCAGAGATTTATTTTTGTCAAGCTCAAATCTATTTAACGCATTTTCTAAGCTCTTTAGCTTGGTCATTTGGGTCTTTTGTTTCATGTAGTCGCTATGTTTCTTGCAGGGCATTTGCCAGCCCTACAAAATTCATGCTCCAAATTTCCTTATGCTCTAGAGAATTAAAATTTTCTATTCAATGGCCTGCTAACAGGTCAAACAAGAAGTGTCCTTACATTTGGTTGACAGTTAATCTGAATCATACTGCATGATCTGCTATCATTGCCTGCAAATTGTATGGAGATGTATTTAATGTTTGTCAATCATTGGAGCTCAGCTATTGTTGGGTGTTCACAGAAGAGGATTGTCAACATTGCTGCCGACCTGCTCGTTAAAGGTAAGCACTGCAGCCGACAAGTTGATAGGTTTTTATTCTTTACAGGTTATCAATTGATGAAAAGTTATTCATGGACTCGCCTTCGCCGTGTTATCAGCCCAAGTTTTGGTGATCCCCTGCATCCTCGTTCTTCTCGCTCTGTTTGGTCTGAGGATCGTTGGCGCTACTTGTCAAGGTAACCCGTGAATTAATTATGTTGATTTACCGTGTAAATTTATGATGAATTGCTAGAATACTTTTTCGTGGTGGTTTCGCGCCGTGCCGCTGCTGCGCCGTGCCGCTGCCGCGTGATACGGCACAAAAGTGATGCCGTGTGATAGCAATACCGCACGGTATTGCTATCGCGCATTATCGATATGGCGTAGTATTGCTATCGCGCAGTACTGCTATCACGTGGTACCGCTTAAAAATCATATTTTAAATCATGCTTCATTTAGGGTTACCTATACCGCTTATCGCACGGTACTGCCATTACGCGGTACTACTATTATGCGGTACAAATCATGCTTTTAAATAATTTTAATCATGCCTCACTTAGGGTTTACCGTGTACATGTCGCAATCGATTACCGCGTGTACCGCTATCACGCGGTATCACTTACCACGCGTCTACCGTGGCATCATGAACTATTGCACCTTCTGTTACCATGGGGCTGTATGCCAGAACTATCACAACTTGTCTGCATGATTAAAAGGATGCATTATATATAATATAATAATATATATATTGCACTATGTTCAATGCCCAGGCTGATGCTTCTTCAGGACAATGCATGTATGTATGTATAACATTTCTACGGATACACCTTTTCGATTACGGATAAGGATAACATGCTCTTCTCATAGTCTAACAATACAAATTATAGAATAAATACGTTACCTGCTGGATGATTAATGGATTCTCAGGCTGACCCAGTATTTACTGCTAGCCGCCAACATATTTAATCAGGGAACTGCCTGGACTGAAATAACATTCACAACGATATTACAACTGCTCCCTCCTTATTTCCTTCTACCTTAACTTTTCTCTACATGAATCTACCTTCAGCCCTGGAACATGGTGGAAGTGCAAGGGAACTGGGGCGACAGGCCCCAGGACCTGCAAGACCACCGTACATTTCAGGTTGTTAACAGCATTGAAAGCGCAAGTCAAATGAATGAAAGCGTGATTTGATTAGGAATTCTTTATGTCTTAGGTTTAGGTAGTTTATTTAGCATTATCTGTTTGTTGTGTGTAGGATAGGGGGGTACATCACCCGTGGCCACTAACCTGGCAGTCCCTACCTTCCCCGGTGTTTCGGGGCACCCTCATCCAGTCTCCCATGCCGACTTCTCCGAAATCAGTGGTTTTCCCAGGTTCAGCACCCACCACCAGCATCCAGCGGAATCGGCCGAATCAATTAAGGCGTCAACTCCACTACTGGTCAGCTCGCAGGTCACATTAATTGGGGTCGTCACCGTCCATCGACATGGGGGCACCCTGTCCTTAACTTTAGGGTCTTTGGCCTGATCTGGGTCGGGGCAGAACCTGGAACTCCAAGGGCATGCTAGTCGCGCCGTAACAGTCGTGCCTGAACACATGTTTGTTGTATTATCACCTCCACTGTAACGAGTCCTTGTAGTGTAAGGCCATTGAAATTTTTTGCCGGCCTGCTATGTGCTCACTTGCTTGTAAAGTTCTACTCTCATTTAGCTGGCCTAACAATGGATCTGATTTTTAAGCTATTATCCATTTTTTAGCATGTTAAGCGGTAGCCCCATAAATATCTAAAAGCATGACATACCTTTTATAATATAGGGCGTCACCTAAGGAATGCTGAGTGATGTATGTAGGACCGTTGATTGTGGTTTCAACCTGCGATCCTTACCTGTCCTAATGCCTCAGATAGCCGCTGACAGCCACTGTGCACCTCGAGGTTTTTGCTCGGTCGCCAATGATTGAACAAGCGCATAAGGTGAATATTCATCCCAGTAGCAATACATGGCGGAAGACGTACTTGCCAAAGAGACCCGGACGTATACCTCAAACCGAAGGGATAGGCGGTTGACGTTGACATTTGTCGAAGGGGGTCGAAGCAGCTAGGTGCCCCGTAGATTCTGCTTTGCCCTGTGATTAATCCGATCTTGGGTCATGTGCTCATATGAAAGGCACGCAACCAGGTAACTTTTAGTAAGCGTTCTTTTGAAGCCTTCTATACTTTCACTGGTCACTACGGCTGGTCGAAACCGAATAACGTGATCATTGGGTTACAAGCATTCCTGATGGGCGAAATTTATTGCATTGAAGCATGTTACGGAGAATACATCTTCTATCAAGCGTATGAAAGGCTAGGTATCGGGAATGTGTCGATTATCGACAAGAACATGCCACGCAGATTGCCCTTTGAATAGATCATGGATGGACGATCATGATCGGTATGTCATAGTAGGACAATTGAATCTTGCCCAGTGCTTGAATTGGAATTATTTTTCGGGAAAGGAACTGCTTTGCCCATCTTTGCTGCACAGACCATGGGAAAGATAAAGTCAAGCCAAGTCAGCGCCAGACCTAAGTAGACTTAAGTAATTGCAATGTTTCTTATTACCGGGGGCTGTTTGCCATAAAAGACAGTATTAATTGTACCTTCCAAGGGTCTCAGCCCACCGTTTGAGACTGCCCTCAGCATCTTCGGTTTCTTCATGAGGTTATCCAATTTTAATATAGAAGATTGCATGTCGAATTATATTTTCTATCTCGCCTTGTCCGTAATGATTGTTTCTGGCTTCGCCCGCCGGAAGAACGAATTTTCGTATAAGCACTAAGTTATAGTAATCTGAACTGTAATTTCCATGCAAATTTTTTTATTATTTTCATGCTTAAGCGAGCGTGATATCCACATTTGGTAAGGGGCGATCGACTGCATGCGTTTTCGGCTGTGCCATCTCTGTCTGATCTGTTAAAGTTTCATGTTGAAGCATATTAATTAAATTTTGTTTTAAAAGAGCAAGGTGAGCGTGTAGTTCTGAAGTTATACGCCCATAAATGTTCATCGATGGGCACGAGCAAGGGCAGTGATTCAATCTTCGGACAAGCATTTATATTTCTGATCATGGCATAGATCGTGTCTATATGCTTTACGTAGACTCCATCAGGTACCCACCGCTGACGCGGAGGGACGTCTAACTACACCGTGAGACGCGATGCATGTGCACATTCTCGTCATCGAACGCTTTGGGATTTGACCTGCACGTAGGTAATATCTAATGGGTGCCTGTGGAGGCCTGGCTCTCGCCGGCAGTGACCAGCGCTCACCATACGGCATGGATAATAAACGGAGGCGGCTCCATTCGATGTTTTCACTCGGCCTACTTCTGCTCTTGTTCTCCACTGGCTGCCAGGCCTTACCACTGGTCAGTTTGTCTCCATCGGACCCTCAAAAAGGAGGTACGTACTGTATACGAACGCACCGCTCGACGGTGTTCGTCATAGTTTTTGCGTATTTCTCATTAGTTCATTTTCCTTCTGCTGTTGTGCACGTTCTGGGTTTCGGCACGCCCCATCAAGTGCATGACGTAAATCTCTATCTGTCGCTCCGATCCGTAATGCAGCCCCAGGTATGATAGGCCTTAGGCGGTATCCCTAGATAGGGTGGGAACCAGGAGCTTGTCCCTTTAACGATTGCCGTTACGCCTTAATTGAGCTGACCACTGTGATACCGGAAGCACGAGTTCACTTCCATATTGGCTCCGAAGACGCGATTTTCGCAGTGCTGGTCACCTGTTCCGCCCAAAATATTGGCGCATCGGCTTGGGAAAAATCACCGACGCCTATGGTGACGGCTTGAAAAACAGGGCCTTTTGCCAAGGGTGCATAATCAACTATATCAATTATGGAGCTCGCTCCATCAATGCATACCAAAATGTCAACTGAGATTTGAAATAGCGTCCTTGGAGAAAGGGTTCCCTGAAGAACAGCTGTTACTGAAGGGCCCCTTGCAAAGAGTGCAAGAAGTTGCAATCGGGAGGGCTGAGATCGCCGACACTGTTAACTTACTTTTGGCGGGAAGTGAGGATGCACCTGGAAGGCACGCACTTGACGGCTTGCACGCAAGTAGAAACCTTCCATCTGTAACACAGGACGTGTACAATAGCGCTTATGCTGGGGTGGTTCATGCTGGGGTGGTTGATGCTAGGGGATTCGTTCCCCCTTACACCACCCATCCAAAGGTCATCGTATAGTAACAGTATAGTAATTTTCTTAGGACGAAGCCAGCAGTCCTCGGGAACATCCCTGCACCGTCCCCCTCCATGTATAGGTAAAGTTTCGCTCACGCTTCAACGCATTATTGTAACACATTTGAACATTCACTACCATCATACGATATATAACGTAATCCCCAAGCAAGGGAGAGGTTTGAGCTGTGCGCAGGCGTGGCAGGGTGTGGCCGCATACCTCGGTTGCGATGTCCACGCACCACTATATATGATATTTTGTTATTGAGTCCGTATGGGAGTGCTCCTACACTGCTGATAAGGACCACTGTGTACGCTCTATGTGTGTGTGTGTGTATGCAGCTGTCGGGCCGCCTCCATTTCCATCACCCCGGCCATCATCAACGCCACAGCCATCACCACCTTCGCCACAGCCACCATCACCTTCACCAAAGCCACCATCTCCATACCCCCGCCCAACATCTCCCCGGCCACCATCGCCTTCGCCACAGCCGCCATCGCCATCGCCCCGGCCACCATCGCCTTCGCCACAGCCGCCATCGCCATCGCCCCGGCCACCATCGCCTTCGCCACAGCCGCCATCGCCATCGCCCCGGCCACCATCGCCTTCGCCACAGCCGCCATCGCCATCGCCCCGGCCACCATCACCTTCACCAAAGCCACCATCTCCAGCTCCATCGCCATCGCCCCGGCCACCATCGCCTTCGCCACAGCCGCCATCGCCATCGCCCCGGCCACCATCGCCTTCACCACAGCCGCCATCGCCATCGCCCCGGCCACCATCACCTTCAGCAAAGCCACCATCTCCAGCTCCATCACCAGCTCCCCGGCCACCATCGCCTTCGCCAAAGCCACCATCTCCATCTCCCCGGCCACCATCGCCTTCGCCAAAGCCACCAAGGCCACCGCCACCCTCACCACCCACGGGTACGTTCGTTCTTTCATACTTGAAGAGCCCCGTCGTCGCTTCACTTATCACTTAGCTCGTACACTAATTATGTTGCTGCGTATGATGATCTACGTTCATTGGCAAACATTTATACAGATAGACAGACAGATAGACAAAGACAGACAAACGAAGTCGTGTGTTACCCCTTGACCGATCAGGGACCCCGGTGCTTGTTCTTTCACGGCAAGTCGCCCGCAGTGTAACACCAAAACAAACATAGGGCGCTCCGAAATACGCGGGAAAGTAGGTAGTGCCAGGTACTCGCCACAGGTCAAACAACGCCCCCTATCCATTCCACACCTAAGGACCTAAGGACACCAAAGCAGGGTTGAAACAATGATCTTTGGTATAGGTAGCTAGGTTTAATAACAACCTCACTCAATTATGCAGATTAAACCTAGCTACCATTATCATTTTGGACGTGACGTTTGACAACGCATGGTGGATATGGATGAGGTAAAACAGTGTGTAAAACATTCGAGAGCAGAGAGCTTCGCTAATACTCTTAATCAGGTTCTATGCACCAGCCACCCGCATGTCTCACTGTAAAAGTTGGAGAGCAAGTACCTGTAGAATTCGTATATACGTTAAAGCACGCGCTGCCGCCCCCCAGTTCCCCACCCCCTAAAAACACGCCAGGCTCCGGCCGGCGTTTTATTATTATTATTATTATTATTATTATTATTATTATTATTATTATTATTATTATTATTATTATTATTATTATTATTATTATTATTATTATTATTATTATTATTATTATTATTATTATTATTATTATTATTATTATTATTATTATTATTATTATTATTATTATTATTATTATTATTATTATTATTATTATTATTATTATTATTATTATTATTATTATTATTATTATTATTATTATTATTATTATTATTATTATTATTATTATTATTATTATTATTATTATTATTATTATTATTATTATTATTATTATTATTATTATTATTATTATTATTATTATTATTATTATTATTATTATTATTATTATTATTATTATTATTATTATTATTATTATTATTATTATTATTATTATTATTATTATTATTATTATTATTATTATTATTATTATTATTATTATTATTATTATTATTATTATTATTATTATTATTATTATTATTATTATTATTATTATTATTATTATTATTATTATTATTATTATTATTATTATTATTATTATTATTATTATTATTATTATTATTATTATTATTATTATTATTATTATTATTATTAATAAAGCACGCGCAGATAGACAGACATGTGTAATATGTCCCTGAGCCTCATTCACTTCTTGCCTGCTCGTCCCGCAGTAGTCTAGTCGAATTATCCATCAGTTTGTCCGAAGAACAGGGTAAACTCTATGTAGCTTTGTGTGTGGAGAGAGAGACAGGGCGAGAGAGAGAGACCATATGCATGATACACATGTACTACAAGACAACACATAATAACATATGTGTGTAGGATAGGGGGGTACATCACCCGTGGCCACTAACCTGGCAGTCCCTACCTTCCCCGGTGTTTCGGGGCACCCTCATCCAGTCTCCCATGCCGACTTCTCCGAAATCAGTGGTTTTCCCAGGTTCAGCACCCACCACCAGCAATAATATGTATGGCTTTATAATGTAAATCTTCGTTCTTGTACGTACAAGAATGATAGATGAAGATGATACACTTGTATCATGACCTAAGAAAGAGCTCGCGAGTTAACGTCAGGATTAGATATCCTAATAATTATCATGATACTACACTTTGGACGTTGATACCGACCTATTGGTAAGGTTTAAAACCCAATCGTCTTCAGCTAGATTGAATTGGACATGACGTGTTTTGTCCTGATGAATGAATGACTGCTGGTCCGTGATAGATTTCCTTGGTCAGACTGCAACTGGCCTAGTGGACTGCTGGTGTAGTAGTTGAGAGCCGCAAAGGCCTCTCAAGATGCGGACAGGGTGCTCTTCACCTTGATATTGTGATGGTGTGTGGGCCGTACATGTCCGACTACTACAACTGGTCTTCGATGTGATGATTAGGAACACCAGTTGTTGGATGGCTGAAACAAGCCAAGAAGTGACCGACAGATGCTAAAACGCCGTATATAAAGTATTTGATTGTCCAGGGTATAAAAGCAATGGCAGCAGCAGGCATGTGCAGGGACACCTATAGTGTTGGGGATGACATTCTCTCCTGCGTGTGGAGGGCCGGGAGGAGGCAGCAGGATAGAGTGCAGACGTCATATAGTAGCTACAGGTCGCACAGAAAAACAATGGTAAGGTGCTAAAAGCAAACACCGACCCCATGATACTACACAGAATTTTGAGAGAGACATTTACAGCAGCGGGTACTGCAGAGCCACATTCTTGCCACATACGGCAATCTGATGACCCAGCACCATGATTACAGCCCTGCCAGATCATTGAGTATATCTGAAATTAAAAAAGCATAGATGCACATAAACAATATATGTGTTCCTCCCCTGCGCTGTGGCTCGGTCCGGTCAGGACCCCCGGTGCTCGTCTTTGAAGGGCGAGTCGCCCACAGTGTAACACCCAATATACAATATATACATGTATTGACAAGTGATGGAAAAGCAGAATCATACAGTGTGTTCAATCCTGCTGGACAGAGAGACAGCACATTTGTAAGGGTTTACTTCGACTGATTTAACTCTATCTGGCGTGACGCTTGATCGGCAATCAAATCGATGTACGCGTGCTGATGCATGCGCTTTTTCCTCGCTTTTCGCAGTCTTAGCGGGTACTGTGCGGCTCGTGGATGGCCGGGCGCCTAACGAGGGTCGTGTGGAGATGTTCGATGGAGAACAGTGGGGAACGTTATGGTAAATACTTTTTTTATACTTACGTTGTTAATAGCGAGCGACACAGATTTATTGCGAACAATTAGGTTTGGGTAGATTTGCTTATAATCTCCGGGTTCTTACTCGCCTTTTCATGCATACCACAGGGTACATATATACGTACTAGTAAAAAAGGTGTGTGATGGCATTCATGGTAACATAACCTCATGCTTATCATGGGTGGCCCGGGCACATGATTACTATATATCCGCATACATAGGTTATCATACATAAACGTTTCAATAGGCAGGAGGCAGGCAGGGTTGCATGCAGCATCTATCGATTTTATTATGCATGCATGTGATACCTGACTACATGCATGCATTGGCTAATACGAAGAACGTTTTTTTCCTGCCTGCGTGGCATGCACATACACGCAAACATTTACAACCTCCGCTCATCAAGTACACATGGCTTTGGCGTGGCGGAAGCGACCACGGTTTGTTTGGAGCTTGGATTCCCAGGCACCAACGTTGCAAGGTTTCCCGTTGGTGGTGGACAGGGGCCTATCCTGGCGGTAGGTAACATCATTCGCCTTTTGCTGTGAGCTTTATTTCCATGCATGCACATCTGTAGCATCAATATATCGCTCGTACACTGAAAACAAATTTGGAATGCAGCAACTATATATACATACATGTCATATTTTTTTGTAGTTCTGTCGAAGGCGCTGTTCGTTCCGAGGGTCCGTAATGTAATGTATACCGTGGGAGCTACGTAATGATGGGATGGAGCACTGGGAGTTCATTCGTTCTGTGCTTTTCAAAGCAAAAACATGTATATTATGGGCTATTGCAGTCAATCCATCAGTAAGCATGTACGTCAGTCTGTCTATCTGTCCGTCACCGATCAGGCGGTCAGCAGTCCTTCGGCCAGCCAAGTAATCGGTCGGTAGTTAGCAGCCAGCCAATACATGCACGTTATGAAATCCATATGCACTGGATAGCCTGATCTCTCTCTCTCTCTCTCTCTCTCCCCATATGTATACCCATCTAGCTAAAGTTAGAAGTTAGCTAGATGTACCTACCCGTATGTAACAGTTAGGGTTTATGTATGCGTGCTTGCGTATAATAATGGAACTTGGATAAATCACCTTGCCTTAAAAGTTATATCAATAACTTTTAAGGCAAGGTGATTTATCCAAGTTCCATTTTTCTGGTAACTGTCTTTTATGATGCACGCGTTATCTGCTGGCATATGGACGTGTGTGTGTGTCCCCTCTGTGCGTGCATACGCGCGTGCGCAGTCGCGGGTGAACTGTGAGGATCCTGATATTGGCTACACCCCGAGACACCTGTACGAGTGCACCATGTTCGACGATGGTATTGAGCTATGCACCCATGGTGATGTAAGTACATCTGCAGTCCGTCGGCATAATCATGAACGCACCACATACAGAACACGCCGTACATACGTTGGCTTGCTTCTTGGATGCGTCCGCTTGGCTATCCGAACATGCCCTGCCAACTATTGCCTGGGCTAATTAAGGCCTGATTATGTCAGATTATGTCTAATTATGCCTAATAGGTCTGACAGGCCTGTCAGACCTAATTAGCCCAGCCTGTAGTTGGCAGGGATGTGAGCTATATCCCCCACATACAGTGCATTCATCATTTACCTAGCTTATTTCGTTGAAATTTATCCTTCGGCGATTTGGTCCCAAGAATGCATCCTGTCCTCGATGGACAACTGTATATTAGCTAGCTGGATCTAGGGCTATCACGCTACGAAGAACCAACAGCAGTAGTATGAATAAGAATGCTTATTTATAAACTTATCCTATCGATCATCATCACAATGTTGTTGTTGTTTGTTCTCGTTTTGGTAACTCTGCATGCACGCCGTACTTCCGCGCGTAATTCCTGAATACCCTATATCTCCAATAACAGGGTTCCTGGTTCCTGGTACATCATCATCCTGGTCCTTTAATCTGAACGAAACACGCATCCATGCACGTACAACATGCTATTCAATAAACCTGCAAGGCCTTAGATAGGTCACGCCATGCATCAGTCTGTTTGGGAGTAAAAGCAATCTATGATATATAAGAATGCTATAGAACCCTAAAATATGAACTAACTAAAAACCCTAGAATGTACATAATGCAACTTCATTGATAAGTTTTCTATCCATGCATCTCCTTCCTATAACTATGCAGGATGTCGGGGTAACGTGCCGCAACGGTAAGCAGATAACAGTATATGCTTAATATATGTAGGCGGTAAGACAGACAGACATAACCGCGTGGGGGCCCCCGCCCCTGCGCTGTGGTTCGGCCCGGTCAGCAGGGCCCCCGGTGCTTGTCCTTGCAGGGCAAGTCGCCCACAGTGTAATACGCAATGTATATCCATTCATCGATCGCAATATTATGGGACAGCGGAGTATTCATAATAACAAAATGTAAGACAATCTGACTAACAATATATGAGTTAATAACTGAGCAATAGTTTCGGGAAATCTTATAACAACTAATGCTTACTTTGATATTTTATGGCAGTATATTAATACAGGGACAAGTCCGAACAATTGCGAACACTGACGTTTATCTCATTCTCCCATCCGCCTGCATGTGCATCGATGGGTTCATACATCCATTCATCCCGCATCACAGGAACCGGTCCATGGGTGCGGCTCGCTAATGGATCTGCACCTCATGAGGGCCGCGTGGAGGTTTATCACGATGGCGCCTGGGGCACTGTATGGTGAGGCGCTGAATAGTTAGATGGCTCGATCGAATAAATATATATAATACATTTCGACGTATAGACGTGTGTGCTTAGATGCATACATACATACTCCTCACTAAAGGGCAAGCCACCCCCTGCGTAATACCCTTTCCTAATATATGCGTATATTTAAACTGTAACGGGAAAAATTACACCCCGGCATCACACGCTGTTGCACCCTGTGTTACAGTGGTGTGTATTGCGAGGATCTGACACAAAGTCATCGGGTTGAATCCGGACTAGCGCAGACAGGTTGATGCAAATGTGACAAGATGCACGTGAGTCCCGTCCGCCCTATGGTGGATATCCGGGCTGGCGCTGCGTCAGGGTTACGACCCGCCGTCTGTATAAAGAAAAATGGACGTCAGCTCCGGAAAACACAAGAACCCCATCCGTCGGGTGCAAGGCGCAAGCTGCCCTACAGGGCGCCAGGGGCGGCCGAGAACGTCCGCTGCAGGGCGGGGAGGATTGTAATGGGGGAACCTGCACCCCGTCATCATGTGCTATTGCACCCTGTGCTACACATACAGTGCGTTGTGCGGGCATACAGCAAGGGAGGCTATGCAACCCCTCAATTTCCCACCCCCTTAGCACAGGCTACGGCCGGCGTTACTAATACAATCATTATTACTACATATATAAGCCGACAGTCTAGCCTAGTTAGACTATCGCTCGGCGCTATCTGCTTGAGCTACATCGGCGAAAAAGTCATGTCATATCATGCCAGATATTTCAGGCAGCCACCTACCCCAGTTTCTTTCTATCCGCGTCATTATGCGACTGTACGACAGTGATGACGGGTTTTCTTCAAACGAGGCGGACATGGTTTGCTTGGAGCTCGGGTACAACGTTGGAGAACCGATCGAGAGGTGGGGCGGCGGAACCGGCCCCATCTGGATGGTGAGTCGCTATATTTATTTGTCTAGATGATACAATTGTACTCTACTCAGGCAGGTAAATGGATTAGTTTAAAAAGTAAAGGCTCTAAATAAAGGTTATAATCCGTTTGTGGTGCGGAAGCTAGCAGCACAGCAGCAGCAGCAGCACCCAAAACGTACGCAGATGAAAGAAACCGCCAATTCATTACTTACCAAGCAGCTGGGTGACGGATGTAGCTAGATTCTATTATTTAACTTCCAAATGTAACTGGCAAATACACATTTCTCATGCTGAAAAGTGATGTTTTTTTGTAATGGAGAGTTCTCTGCATCGTGTTCGACAATCTTCCTGCGATGCTATCCCCAGCCAGCAAATGCATGCATCTGCGTGCATGTGGCTGCTGCCTATCTGCGATGCCTACCTTTATTTGGTTGCTGTCACATATGGCAACTACTAGCCTAAAATATATTTTATATTAACGCAGGATGACGTCGTTTGCTCTAACGACCCGCCACCGTACGGTATCTTCGGTTGCGACTTCGATCCCTGGAACACTTCGGACTGCGACCATACAGAGGTCGGTTCAGCATCTGGTGCCAATTGATGCCACATTGATATCACCGATATGGTCAGATATGTTCATCTACATCGATAATGATATAGATGAACAACATACTGCATTACACGCCGGCACGCACGAATGCACATAGCATGTAACAGGGCGAATGGCGCCGAAGCTCCATCTGCATACGTATTGGAGCTTGGTATGGAGGGTGAGATTGCGTTGGTAATAACCCATTACAGACTGCCTGCCTGTCAGCGGACGTGCATTTTGAAAACATGTGGCGTTATATAAACGTATATGTTCAGTAGTAGTCCTAAGCAAAAACATGTGCTGCTGTCCTGCTGCTGCTGTATGTGTAACGATGGCGTGCAGGACGTGGGCGTTCGGTGTTACAAAGGTACGCAGAACCCGTGTCGTTGGATAAAGTTATCTACGTACTTTGTGTAGATGTAATATTTCCTCAGCGTGTTACTCATGAAACGCACGACAATTAAGTAATATGCAATACATACCAGCAGCAGGGGCCCAGATGACCAGGGCTTGTTGATTACAGGGCGACTGTATGTATGTTTTGGTGTCAGCACAAGACCATGTTTGTTCAGTCATGGTATATATGCATCAGAAATAAGAATGCAGCAGCATAATAAAGAGATTAATAAAAAAATCTGAACTTAAAAACAAGAATATACAATACTTGTGTACTATATTATTTAAATATGGCAGACAGACGTGCATGCACGCATATACATACATACGCGCAGGAATACGAGGGTATTTGTCACTGCCGCCGCCGCCGCCGCCACCACCGCCTCCTCCGCCACCACCACCTCCATCACTGGGGAGGCCGAAGCGATATGAAATTCGACTATCTGATGGCAACGTAACCAACGAAGGGCGTCTAGAAATCTTCAACGGAAGTACCTGGGGAACTGTTTGGTGAGTGCTAAGCTATACATCTATCTAGCTGCTGCTGGGCCGTGGGAAGAGCTCCCTCCGTTGGTGCGGGCATACAGGGGTGTCTACGCCACCTACGTACCCCTCCAGTTCCCTTCCCCTTTTTAACACATTCCAGGCTACTGAATATATATGTATACATATGTACATTAGTTTGTGGATTTCATTCAAGGACACATTTACGTAAACCTCGCCCATTTGCATATTGTATATGCTATCTGTGCGTGATGATCGTCCGTCCATGCGTCGGTGCGTCGGTGCGAGCGATGCTGTCCGTGGATGAGACTGTGCCATTTTTCAGTTCGAATCGGGTGCCATTTCTACCCATCTAGTATGTTGGTTTTACATGCGTACAAGCCACGGCAATATCCCCTTCTACCTAACATCCTGCCTACGTACGCCTAGTACCTTTTTGGTCCATCCATCAGCACCTCATTAGCACCACACATTTCTTAAATTTGCGACACATGCATGCACGCAGTGATGATGCGTTTGGCTATGCCGAGGCTGATGTAGCCTGTAAGCAGCTTGGCTACAGCTCGGGCATTCCAATCTGGAATTTCGGAGGCGGCACGGGGCCTATCTTTATGGTGGGTGTATATAAGTTAATTCAGGCGCACCCACATGCAATCATATCAATAGCGGATTGCTCAAACAAGGAGCATGATCTAATTATCTAACGATCATATTGTCTAACGATCTCTATCCATCTTTATATCATTTACACTATAGTTGGTGATTGACCAGCAGCGAACACCTGTCCGCACACATCGCTGGCGTATCTATCCTTATATTACTGTAAGCATAGTTGGCGGGTTTTTGTTGCTTGAAGCATACAAGGGAAACGGACTTGATTTCATGACGTAATGGATATAAACTTCATCAACGTATAAGTTAGAACACGATGTAGTATTTCATATGTAGTATTTCAAAAAAAGCAAGGCATGCCTCAATCACTATTTTATCGGTGTGGCTAGCTATAGTTAGCAATTCATGCCGATGCAGGATGGACAGGCAGGGCTGCGCTGTCCAAGCTGCCCTAGCAGCCTTAGTTGCTGGTCCTTAGAGACCACAAATTTACTGTTGTGTTCATTACGTTCATCATACCCATGGCGTTATTAACTACCTACCCCTTTTATATAATCCACGCAGGATGATGTGGATTGTTCCGCCGAGCCATCACATCTGCATGAGTGCCAATCAGCGGGATGGGGCAAAAGTAATTGCAAACACGACGAGGTCAGTCGATGTTACGAAACGTTGCGGTCGGTCCGGCAATTGGAAATGTTAGGTGTTCCCCTCCGTTTAGTAATATAATATAAAATTCATACATTATATGTAATAATATTTATACTTACGTCTATAATAATACTTATGTATATATGTATACATATATATCCTGAGGTCATCATCGGCAAGCACCGAGCTAGCAAACGAACGAACCAAAAAGAACAGCTGCTCTGTTACAGTAAAAACCAAAAGCTTTGAGAGTTATTAAGAGGCATAGGTATTTTCAGATGGAGATATAAAAAAGGCATTGCATTAACATTTAATTGCAGGAATTAATCCGAGCATTCTTAGTGATAAGGAATCCTTGGAGTTATGGATCGAGTAAAGTTACATGTTAGAAGTTTATTTTTTAGGGTGTGGATCATCTCTATAAATATTTGAAATTTTGTTATTAAGTTAAAAATCATCAAAGAAACCAAGAATTATTTTGGTCATCATAGCTGGTTTATTGGAAGAAGTTACAGTAGCCCCTTTAATTATAGGATCTGTTTCCGTTATTCAGCTACTAGAAATATATCAATTAAGAAATTCTGTTGCGATAGCCGTAAGTCAATGCTCGAAGTATATGTTGATAAATTATACACTCACGAACTAGATAGATCAAATGGTCAACTCCAGCTAGTGGATGGGTATCCATTACTTCCCATAACACAGTTGGTGAAACCTGTGAAAAGAATTCTTCCTGGTGATAGTTCTTTATTCACAGTTCCAGCCGCTGTCATCATCATAGGAAAGCTGTCATGACCCAGAAAATCTGAAAAGAATAAACCAATCTGCAGAAAGATTGTATTTTATTTTTTAAAGCGCAGCTCTCAAGACTCAGATAGATCCGACCATCAATTTAGTACTCCCCCGTCCTGCCGTGTTCATCCTCTGTATTTTGCAACCTTGTGTGTCTTGGTAGTAAAGATTATTGCACCCATGATTGCAGGATGTTGGCGTTCGGTGCTTCAGAGGTGGGACCAGCAGCAGCCAGATACGACATACGATAGATTTTTTGACTACCCGACATAGCTAGCCGTACGTGCGTGAACAGTAGTTCTGATTGATATCATCAACAAAATAAACGAAGGGACCCGCCGCCTGCTAGCTGCTGGCCATCTGCACCAGTCCCAGCTCAACCCTCCGTAATTTTACTACTCACGCACAAATAGTACTGAAAACACCAGCTACTGACGGCTATCTGATTTTGCGAGTCCCAGCCGTTAGTCATGTATGAATTGATGGATTGATTGATCCCGAATATACACGTCTTAGCTTTTTTTGCGTAGGTCACTAGTGCTAATAGCTTGCTGTTATGTGTAGTCTCTCGTACGTTCGCTGAAAATGTTGGGGATATAGTTAAGACGACACAATGACCTAAACTGTTTACTTATGACGTCGACATAGAACTGTCCATTCTTAGATATACATACGAAAATGCAAACAGGCGCCCCTCTCAATCACTGATCGCTGTCATCCTCAGCAGTCAAGTTGTATCTTTGAGGGATCCATATACTTCCGAAAACGTCCATTCCCTGGATGCATGTATCTGCACTTGCAGGCAAGCGGCCAGCTGACCCGCCACCACCACCTCCACCGCCTCCGCCACCACCGCCACCTTCACCCATCAAAAGCTCACCATCACCTCCACGCACTGGTAAGTGTGTAGTGTCCTGGGGTATCTAAGGCAAATATCTAGGACGATCCGGTAACTGACATCTTCCGATCAGGCCTAAATAATTTGGCAGATATTAACACAGAGATACAACAAAGTGCACTCACAACAAACGCAAGCAGTCCACACATGCGAGCATGTGTGGATTCCCTTTCCTGGGCGTTCCCCGCATGCGTCTATCTATGCTCTCTGGCCTGCACCACGGCAGCACGCAGCAGGACAATCAAATGAGTGATTGAACGAGATGGATCAAAATCTGGACATTTTTCACGCACACGTGCATAGTGTAGCTGTGAAGATGGACAGATTGCAGCATAGGGCATTTTGAGACCCGCCCTGCTGGCCGTAACATACAGTCCGTCCGTCCATCAGCACGTACGGCACATATGTACCCACACATATAGATATATTTCCAATTAGGTATACAGTCATATGGGCATCCATCAATCATCCGCAATCATTTCTGTGTAAACTTGTTTACAAACTTTATCTAGGCGTGCAGATGTAATACCGCTACGTATATATAATAATGTTGCTTGACACACATATATCGTTAGCTTTTGCTGGAATAACCTGCCAATTATATTGATTAAGGTCCTGAACCCAATTATTGCATTATCAAGTGTCGTTCGATTGTGTCGCTCTGTATCCCATTCACCCTGACTGGTGAACGAATGTCCTATACTACGTTTTGCTCGCTCCTCATTGCTTAATTGATGCATATATACGTGTATGCAGGCAAACGTTAAACATCAGGACAAACGTGGTGCTGACGCTCCTTGTTTTCATGATAAATAAGATGGACGGCTAGGTTGTCAGCAGATGGACGGCTAGGCAGCAGCGGCGTGCGGAGGTCCACATACGTATCATCCTACCTGTACACCTGGCCTACTTACCTAGCTACACCGGATGAGGCCAATCAGCTAGCGCGGGTTTACTAAATCACTTTATGTGGAACTGGATCACTAATTGGGCGCGCGATTTTAGCATCATTCATATGCCGTACTGTATGATTACATTGTCTCCTCTTTATCTGCTGAAGGGAAATTCATCTGCCCAACTGTTTTAGCTCATTCGGTTGCCACGCAGCGTATATGTGCATGTGCGGGCCTGTGCTATCCACACATAACTGCCGGGCTGCATTGCAGTGGATTCTCCTTGTTTCATGAGTACCCCGCCCGCCATATATATCATGAACCGTAGCCCTTAGGGTTTATTGTTGATGCAGCGGCACTCAACTTACCACGCACTTAAAACCTTGGTTGGAAAGTGCGTCCCCCGGTGCCATACTGCCTAGTACGTACTTGCATCTGTTCTATGCAATGGATGGGGAGTCCAAATAAAAAGGCAGATTATGCCAAAGGGGATGCCGGACGTATGGTTGGATGGCTGTTGAATCAGGAAACAACACACATGCATTTGATAGGTCAGATGCCTCAGTTATCAATTGGACAGGCAACTACGTACGTTTTAGACCTTGTTCGTTTGCAGAATTATTGCTGGCTAGAAGTCGCTATAAGTATTGATTGCTCGATGTATAGAACGGTGCTGATGTGGTTGGCTGAGGCTCTGTTCCAGGCTTGAGGCTCGTGAGGTTTGAGTGCCCTTGCTGACTTGAGGGGAGGAACGCACGGCAGGACAGACAAAGCTCGCCTCCGCTGTTGTCAGGGGCCCCAGTCAGGGTCCCTGGCCAGGTTCGGGTCCCCGGTGCAGGGTTCTTCAAGGTAATTGTATCACTCCCAAACTGGTGGTAGTGATAATTACCGGCTAATAGGAAAGTCGGGGCATAGGTACCCTACGGCAAGCCACCATAACGAGCTGCAGTCTCTAACGAAAAATATGCATGAATATGTATTAAGGAATACATACAACTAACTGGCGAGATTGAACTGAAACAAGTCTGCCAGTGACAGGGGCGCAATCACATTAGGCCATGCAACCCATAGCCACTAAGCTTACACATAGAGGGTGTAGAGGGATACGTACTTAGCAAGAAGCTAAGGCCCGTACCGTAAAACAACAAAGGAGGTAGGTTTTTGTTCCGGGGTCCCGGAGACCCTTCATTCCGGTAGCAACCCCGGAACTCTGAATCGATTTCGGCCCGAAATCGTTCCAGGGACTCCAGAACTTCTAAAAGTTTTCCGGGGACAAAACATGTGTCTATTGCTTTATCACAAGTATATATGCATTCAATTAATGCGAGTTTGATAAATAACGTTGTGGTTAATATAAAATAGGACTCATGGACATTCATCATGCTAGTCGTTTATCAAAACCCAGTGCAAGCAGCTCAGCAGCACTGAAACCACCTTCCCCAGCACTCCTTACCTCTGCTTCCATCTTCCCCCACCAACCTCTCCTCCTCACTCAACCTCCACCTCAGCCCTTCATCTGACTCATAATTACTCTCAGCGAATGCCTCATCATCAGTGGCGGGATAAACTGACCTTCGTTGGCATCTTCCACCACACCAGACTTGTCACCAAATCGAAGCAACTGGACTGCATCAGTCCATTCACACTGACCTTTCACCTTGATAAAGATACTTCTAGCTACATATATGAGCTCAATTTTTTACTACTACATTTTTCAATGAACGAACGGAATCCAGCTTAGTGCGCTTGACCTTAGGCGAAAGGGCACAGCATCACTTCCTCAATTGCTTTGCCTTTTTTGGCCATTTTCGTAAGTTGACTATTCCATTCCAGGTACCTTGCTTCCTCCAGCTTGCTTCTACTCTTGAAACTTGTGTCTTATCATAAGCAAACGTGCGCGATGACCTTCCTGATCCTGGTTATCTGCAGCACCATCCAAGTCTGCGTACATATGCAACGATCCGCTTCAGCCGCCTTCTGCCTGAATGCTGAAGCCTGACCCGTTATAAAGCGCCGGTCACGGTTACACCTGGCCGGCAAAGCGCCTTAATTAACCTGAGGTATAATAACCCGATCGATGCAGTCATGCTGCCGCATATTAAATGTCATCTAGGTCGAAATGCAAACAAGAAAGAAGACAGTAAAGGCAAGGCTTCGGGAAGCGCTGCTGATGTTCAGATATTATTATTATTATGGTTACTCCGCCCTTGCGGGCTGGCGTGTATTATGGGGATCTCCGGGATTTTAACCGAGTGGGCACGCGTACCTCAGAGTCTTCATCTGAGGCCGCTAGAGATCACCTGTTGTTTGGTTACGCAGAGTTTCCTTACTCTCTACGGTCCCTATCCATGTGCCAGCCCCTTCGGATCTACTGACATTTAGGTGGGTGTCGAACCACCCCGCACCATCAGCCCAGTTTTTGGCTTTAAAGGCGCACTTCCCGGGCTTAGCGGACTCAGATCCAACTCCGTAGAGCTGGGCTGTACAAGCTGCAATCCCCCTACGTCAACTTGCCCCGACGCAGTTTCGAACTGACGACATTGTGGACTCAAGCTCGGATCCTTAGGGATTGGCCTCGAGAGGCGGATATGTTCAGATGTATCATATGGAGTTGGTTACAAGACGGTTTCCTTGTATGGCAGTATGAGATGTGATGGCTAGGCCCAGCTGCGATGTAACAACGACGAAAATGAGCTTTAGTGGGCTTACTTCACTGATTATCGCTCAGCCCTTAGTCAGGTGGATCGGTGCAACATCGTTGGGTGAGATTCCTCCCCACCAGCCAGACTAAAGGCTGTCTCAATGACTCAATGACAAAAATGCACAGCCATCAACAACCCGGCTCTGATAACTATGGTCAAGCCCGTGGCCTTTCCATCCCAGGCTGCTGCCTTTCCTCTTCGTTCCTCTCAGTCCTCGATTTGGAATAGGATGGTTGTAACCATGGACCTATCCCCCTCTCCTTCAACGATTGCGCACAGATGTGCGCTTTGGCAAACGCCAAACAGCCGCAGGACATGATTACGATAGCCTGATCACTGCCCATTGCTAAATAGGGTTTTTACTCTGCCGATGCACGGAAGGAGGTGTAGGAACGACAGTGACATGAAGAGGCTGTGACATGTACCCATTAATAACCCTTTCCTTGCTATCAATCTCATCATGACAAGTTAATTAACCATGGTCTTGTTTACTAGGGCCTTACGCAGTATATGCATTCTATTTGACTTGATTTGTGTCCAATCTATATCCTACATGTATGATACATACCTTTCCCTTCCTGGGCAATCTGTAGTACACCATCTGACAACTCAACGACCAACCAACCATTTACTAAAGGATGACCACAGGTTTGCTCGTCCTAAGCATCTGAATTTCTGGCTCCATGTGGATTACTGTTAATGATTTACCCCTGGAATCCACCAAATACCCCTGGGAGCCGATGTCCTGTGGACTGAGGCAGTGGCACTGGCACTGGTCGCCAGTGGCATTAGTGCCACCGCCGCTGATGGCTGTGGCAAATATAATGACGGCCACGCCATCAAACCCATCCGCGATGGTACATTGCCGAGCCGTACGCACCCTCCTGATGCTGAAGGTGGTGCAAGGACAAGCCGCCAAATCACTCAAATACAGTAAGATCCCCGCATGAAGAGGCGAGGGCGTCTTAACTGATACCGCCTAGGTTCATGAGACCAAAACTAACGAGATACGTAAAAGTTGGGGAGGTCACTGCAATAATACAGAGAGCATGCGTCGCGTGGCCAGCAAAGTATTTGAGGCGGGCATCGTTGAATTGTTTATTGATAGTCTGCATGGTGGTCTTTGCGTTGTTGTGTCTGTCGTGTTAGTCATCAGGCGGTGTTACGGCTGCCCGAAAGCTATCAGGCTAAAAAGTCATTTACAGCTTCCGGTGAGCAACATGCCATCGAAGAGGCACCGCGTGCGTCCCTGCAAGGTCCCCCAAAGCGCTTCAAAAGCAACCACCATGGCAGATGCTCCTTAACGTGAAACTCGCGACACTGAGCACACACAAGCTCACAGTGTGTCCGCTCTTACTTCCCACTCCATCAATCTCCTGCCTCCTCCTGCACTTCCTCCTCGCCTGAAAGCTCCAGTGCTACTGCCTCGTCCCAACGTTCCCGCTGCCTGCTCCGCCCTTTTTGCCCGTTTCCCCAAGCGCTCTTTAACAGGTATCAACGGTGCGCGCACAATAGGAGAATCTGATGCCCAGGTTGGCTTTCCTTTGTGCTCGGGTCCGTAGTTCTGCCTTCCTACTCCAAGTGCACCCGTTGACTTGCCCAACATCACTCCTTCTCTAGCTGATGTACTTGTCCGCCTGCTCCGCCAGCAACCGTGCGGAATACTTGGCGTCATGGAAGAGCGAGTCGACCTCCTCCAGGTCCCCGTGGGAGATGGCGTCGCGGCCGTTAGTGCGAGCCAGCATGGAGGCGGGGGTCAGCAGCTGCACGGCGTGACGCAGGGAGGTGCGCTCGCCCACCTCACCCAGGAAGGCCAGACTCTCCTCGTCGATTCCGATGCCCTCGACCTGTACGGGGTGGGGCGGGGGAGTTGGGGGCAGCGACCAATTTTGAAGATGTAAGGCGGTACTGTACTGTATGGTGTTGTACTGGTGGTTGCGTTGTGATGGTTATGGTAAAGAATATGTATATATATATATATTGTATAAAAGACAGATCAACCAATTATCATGTCGCAACGATCTAGGTGTGACTTAAATGGGACAAGACGATTCCGTCCTGCTGGCATCCTTCTCAGGCATATGCTTCTTCCAATTTTCCACGCCCATGCTAGTTGCAAAAACTAATAGAGTTTGTCGGCTAGTCCGCAAGAAGTAGCGACTGGGCGGTTTCGCGACAATTGTTGTTGTTGTCCCAGCCGCTGGGCCCACTCTTCGTCCCGCATGCTCGTTTAGTTAGGTTGAAGAGCGAACAGGATGGCAATGTCGCAGCGGCCATTGAGTGGAGGACAAAAGCATATAACTGAAACGTTTTAAAACATAAAGAGCGGTTATGCCGTCCCCCTACAAATCAACCCAACTCCCACCTGTGCACGGATGGCCAGAATCTGTACCATCTCCGTCAACGTGTATGGCAACGTACGGATGATGACGAGGCGGTCAAGCAGATCGACTGGGATGCCGTGAGGGGAGGTGATGTCAGTGCCCCGAATCGTGCACAAACCGCGGTTGGTTGCGAAGATCACTATGGGGGATAGAGAGCTCTCCAGCGCCCTGCGGGGTGAGTGGAGTAGGGCGAGGGAAACAGAAGCGTGTGATGAGTAAGGTAAGGAAAGCATGGGTGTGGACAGGTGGGTATGCAGCAGTCGAGAGTAAGAATGTGCACGAGGAGCATATTAGTCCAGGGAGGGATGCAGTCGGGGAATGAAGAGCCCAGTTGAAAGTCGAAACGGCTTCTCACGTCGTGTCATTCACCGGGCCAGTTTGAGTGGACTTCTTCCTCTAGAGTTGCTGTTTCTAACCTCCTCAAGACCTTAAGAAAGCTAAAACGCGGCAGAAGCCCTAAAAAAACTCCAAAAGAGCAATATCCCAGTACTGAGCACGTGAGGAACGAATTCTCAGACTAGCCTCACCCTCCATCTCCCGCACTCCATCCCGTTCAGTGTTCTGTCAGCTCCTACCTGTTCAGGTAAGTGAAGCACTCAATGTCCAGCATGTGAACCTCATCAACAAACAAAACGCCAGGGACCAGCTCAGCAACACCCTGGTCGATGTATCGGTTGACAACCTGATGCAACGGTTGGGCGGAGGTTGGTAGTTAGTGGCGACGGGCAACTGTGGCACTAAGTACATTATTGTTGGAAAGCATGTCAGGTGAAGGACGCCTTGGAGTGGGTCTTATGACTTTGTGAAGAGCGTATAGCGACCGTAGTCGCGGAACAACTGACAACATCATATCGTCTTTGCACGGGTTGTGATGCGGTCGACGTGAATGAGAGAGGGGAAAATCCTCTGGGCCTTTGCTTGCGGCAAGGGCGCTTGCTTCCTGCTAGGCCGGGTGATCAAGTTATGTAACGGAAATCCACGTGTTCATGTCGTAGAGAGCATTTCACCGCCGGGAGAGTCCGGCAAGGGTTTGCCGATGCAGGGGTCGGGAGGGGTACGATGAAAAGCCACACAATTGGCGTGCGTGGGAAGGTGCATCATGTAACAATAAGCCATCGTTCAATTGGGCCACACAGAAAAGTGATGAGTACTTACCCCACGAGTTGTCATGAGAAGCAACCCGCACACCCTGCGCGTGGCGACCTTCCTCCCTACCTTGTTGATCTCTTGTCGCAGCTTATCCGTAATCTCTGTCTTCTTCGGCTTCAGCATGCTGCCCATCACCGACATGATGTCGCCACCACCCTGGAGCAAAGAAGAGAAGTGACAGTGGGCAATAGCAGCAACAGCAGCGGCAACAACAGCAGTGTGATAATCAGTCGGGATTCAAGTGTTAGCACCGTTGGTATTGTCTTCTCAACTTTCTCTAATCCTCCAAACCCCATCCCACCCTCGTCCATCATACCCACCCCGATCCACCCCACCTGTGAGGTGGTTGCCGCCTCATATGTCCCTGGAACCATTCTTAGCTGCCCACTCACACAGTCCCATGCCAGGAAGTCGGCTGCTGCTTCAACATTACATTTACAGTCGTACATGCCCCGACTCGCCATGATGAATGTCAGTACGAACTTGTGCCGACAGTGCCATCCAGCCATCAGCTTATCCCAAAGACCACCGCTCCCCCTTCCCCTCCCACCTGTGGCCGAGCGTTGGCGGAATCCAGGTCATGCAGCGTCACATCCTGAACGATCTCCTTGCGCTTATGCACGTCACCCTGAAACCAATTACATCACCAGCAGCGTCAGGGTCAGCATCAACACCAAAAGCTGGGCAATCCACTCCAGTCGGTTTGTTCGTTAGTTGTTGGTAAGTCGGCATTTATATATAGGAATGTGTTATATAAGTTTGCTGTTCGCCAATCTCAAACGTGTATGGATTTCTAGTCCTCGGGTTTCATCCCCCCCATCCGCCTGTCCGCGCCCTCCACATGCACTTTTCGCCGTTTTCCCTTTTCCCTTTCCGACCTCATTCAGGCCCCAAACCTCACATCGATAGATACCATGCCCCCTTGCTTGCGCACTCCATTTAATATTGCCGTAACTTTTCATCGCACACTCCTCCGCACCTTAGGAAGCGGCACGTATTCCTCCGCCTCCAAGTCGAACTCTGTGGCATACGCATCGCACCTGCAAGGGTAACGGATGCATGGAGGGAAAAAAGGTCCCTTTTCAGACAGTCAGACGGTCAGACCTCAGGTGTGGAGGCAGGGGCCAGAAGTTTGAGGTCACGACCAGTAGAAAAGCTTCTGTTATGGAGAAAAAGCAGCTGCGCCCCACCCAGCGCTGCGCTCCACCCGTCGTCTCATGCGCATTGCCGTCCCGTTCCACCCTGAACCCCACCCACCTGCCGACACGCTTGACAGCGCCGCTGTTGGCCTCGATATAGATCACGTCACCGGTCTGGAGACCAGACGATCAGGGAGGGGGGGGGTAATATGAACAGTTATTAAATAGCATCTTTTGAGGCTTTCAGCCTCATGTTTCAACACCACCACAAGACCAAGGAGTGTGAGTTCAGATCAGGAATGATGAGGACACGGTGGTAACAAACGGCATCGTGCGCATTCCACATACTGCTAAGAGAAAAGCATCAGCCCGAACAACAACAACACGCGATAGGGGTGGGAAAGAAAGCGCCCCGCATGCCTGCCTTTAATCCAATCCATCGACCCAAGCAACAACAACTATCCACAACGCAACAGCAATCTCAGGATGTATCTGGATACGGTTATTTGCGTTGGGTTTTCCGCATGCACATCCGTACTTCCCATGTTGCCTTTCGGCCCACGTCGGCTGCAGTGTGTTCCACTCCAGTGCCCGCCGTCCCTGTCTGAAGCCACCTCAGGCTCGTCCTGCACTCACCTGCACCTTCTCCTTTTGCAGCGCGTCATAAATGGTGGGATCCAGCTTGAGCTGCATCGAGCACAGATGGCATAGACGGAAGAGGGTGTACATCAGGGGTCTGGCGTAGAAAGCACACGGACCACGTGCCGGTCCACGTGTGGTGCACGCCCCAAAAAGCCGGACTGGACAAGGGACGCGCAAAGACGACCACAGCAATCCCTGACCAACAACAATCTGGTCATATGGAACGATACGTTACGATACGGAGCTCCGCGAGCTCTCGCACATGTACAGGCCCCTCCACATGCTCTTCGCCTCCCATTTCATATCCTCCCTCCCTCTCCCCAACATACATACAAGGAGCGTTTCGGTAGCCCCGCCGATGGCCCCATCACGTGACTGCACACAAGCGACAAGGAAGGAAGCCACACCCGATAACAAATGCCCCCTTTCACAACTAGCTTATTGCCCGTGGGGCCTGATGCCCGTTCTTGTTCTCGTCCGCGTTCTCATGCCCGCCTGCCCAACCCGCCCTCCTGCACGGACCTGCTTGGTCCCTTTGGCCGTCCTTAAACCGATGACCACATGGCTCACAACCTTGCCGTACCCACCTCCCTGCCGCACACACACACACACATGCACATACAGAGTCAGACCGCGGATGTGCGCGGGCGAGAGAGAAGGTAACCACATGTCTGCCGAGTCATTAGGATAATGTTAGGACAAGGGGAGGGCTATAACGCAACATGTCATTGCGAAATTGGTTGAATTGTAGGCCCGGACCGTTGCCAGCGCAGTAACCACCCGCTGCTGATCGAGTGATGTCAACACCGGCACCAATCAGGTCATGCGCTTCCATACGAAATTGCAAATCATCCATCCCTAGCAACCACATCACCGAACAAACAGACAGACTTCGAATACAAAGAAACAGGCAGAGAGAGACGGCCCCTGAGAATGTCCCGACCTTGTAGAGCCCCTTCATGCCATGCAGGGGATTCCTGTCTCCGCAATCAACAGCCCCCCTGGGCTGGCCCTGAACTCCCTCTTTATTACCCACCACGGCCTCTGTATACTCGGGCGTCAGCTCTGTGACTTCGCCCTCGTATACTTCCTTATTCTCTTTGATACGCAAGCCTGAAAGGGCGGACCGGAATGGAAATGAAAGCGAGCAGAAATCAGAGGAGTGTTGAACAGGGTGATGCAGCAACGGGGTAGTTATCTATTTCCCCCCAGGAGCGGCCGAGGGAGTAAGAGTTCGATTACCTAGTAACTTGAGAGGAGCAAACACCGGCAGGTATACGGCAAACATATCCACATGTGTGGAATCCCAGACGCCAGCGTGTAGTGTTATTGTCAGGCAGCGGAGACTACCAACGAGCCAACACGCTGTCAAAGGGCATAATCCACCCCCCTGCTCTGATCACCGCCGCTCCTCGTGTGGCTCCACATTTCTCCTTCTGGTTCAAACTTCTGTTTCCCTTCGAAGGGTGTTGCATCAAGAGTGGTAGTCTTCCCTCACAGTCTGGGCAGTCCGTGGCCCCTCACCGATAGCCCTCCGGAAGTTCTCCATGAGCACCTCCGTCTTCTTAACCTCAGAGGAGTAGACCTCCGAGCCGACCATAGGGCAGAACGGCACCTGCAGGGTACCAAGGAGGAAAGCATTACTCGAGCGACGGCACCTGAAGACCAGATCTGTGATCCAAGAAGAAAGAGGGGTGGACAGAAAAATAACAACAGAACAGCGACGAAGGCCACGACGGTGGTGGCGGCGTGTCAGCTGACCCTTGCCCGACGATGTACACACTTTTTATATATACACGTGCAAAGACTAGATCAGGATTGGGAGCTGTCTGGGTCACTGTGTCCCATGCAATGTGGAAGAAGCGTTTCCTGCCGCTGTCACCCGCGACCTGTGCACATGCACTGTCTCGAGGTGGCCATGTCCACTGCTCAGAACCCGTCCTGGTGACCCTTACAGCACAAGCCCACTCAATACATCAAATATGAGTATAAAAGCCTTCCCCTCCACTCTACTGCTGCGCCATGGTCCTTCGTCCAATACCGGAACCTTTCTTTCCGGCACCTTAAATGTTTGCCGTTCCTTGCTGCATTCCCCCAATACATCAGGAATCTTCTACTATCACCTTAATGCAACAAACCTAAAAGGTTTAAGGCCGCGCGCAGCCCGGTAACATGTTCCTTGGCAGGCGGGCAGGCAGGGGGCAGGCGCCCCCTCTTTCCAACCCCTTGAGCCCCCAAGCCAAGGTCCAGGTCCTTTTCAGAATCCGTTACCTTTGTGCCGAGCTCCTGAGCTATGCCGAGTGCAAGCGCCGTCTTGCCGGTACCAGGAGCGCCAGTGAGCAGGAGCGCGCGGCCCGCCATTTTCTTTTGGCGGATCATGTCCACTACCACTCCGCAGGCTTCACGGGCCTGCTCTTGCCCAACAAAGCCCGCTGCTAAGGGAAGTGCAGTCCCATCGTCTTGAAGGCCAAGACCCTTGATGTGCGTGTGAGTTGCTACGCGCTGAGTCTTCGTCGTCGACGAAACCTCCTCAATACGCATGTTTGCGACAACCTTCGTGAAATTCTCAGAAATAAGAAGTTTATTGAATTATTACCTCGGTATTGGGTGATGTTCAGCAAGTGCGGTCAACTTGGAGCTTCGATCAAGTACAGTATTGAATGGCCCAGTAGGCCGCAAACAAATAGTTCGGAAAACTTCGATTTCCGTTAGTCGCAAGCCATCAACAATCCTTTTGGAGGGCTATGACTTACAACCAGCCTTCTGGAAAAAAAATGGGAATAAAAATTGACACTTATGTCACCGCTTTTTAAAAATAGCGGTTGAAAGAGAAGTACACACGCGTGGAGCTCCAAACAGCTGTGCCAGGGCTCTGAGTTGCCTCGCGGGTCGCGGCCCGCGCCGTCGTACAACTACTAGCTCCCGTGGACGCGTGGAGCCAAGCCCAAAGTCATGACTTCACTTGGAAATTCAAAGTGCAACTACTAGGTTATTAGGACGCACACAATTACACCATATTTAATCATCCTACAAAGGCGCCGTACATCGTGCCGAAACGCGTGTCTTATGTGCAACCAAGGACTCCAACCCGGCAATCAGCAGTGGTGTTCTATACACTACAATGAACTAATAAAGCTTACTTATTATGTTGGACGATTATCGGCCATGTAGGCGTGTAAGTCCACAGCGTTGTGCTTCCTCTTGCGACAATTTGCCAAAGCTGCTGCCAAAGATGCACTCCTTGTACTTGAATTCAAAACATTGAATTGACCAGGATGATTGCAGCGTCCTGGCAGCGTCTGGACGTTTCCCGCATCGAGCACGACCGGGGAACCAGCGTGTCTCGAGACTCGGTAATAATGTGGAATGTGGAATGCGGCGCTTGCAGGCTCTGGAATCATCAATTCAACACACCGGAGGTGCCAGTCACGTTCATCTGTTTTTCCAACACTGTACGAATGTTCGAGTAAAGAATCCGACGTGGCTGACACCTACACCCTGTAACGGCATTTCCTTTCACGCAGATGTGTACGAGACAAACCTTCCGTATAACAACGGGGCATGTGCTGCATGAGGAAGTTATTGGAAATTGCGCACGAGAAACAGTGAGGCAGTAAACCTGACAGAAATAGGACGCCCCTTCTCGTCCCTCGGGTCGGTTATCTATAGTAGCCATATCCAAGGCCAGGGTTTCTCTTTTAAAGCTGAAATGGAATTAAAACTGCGGTTTTTAAGGGGTGTTTGACGAGCTGTGCAAATGAATGGTAACAAGTCGTCGATGGCATCACGACACAGGTATGGAGGCGACACATTTTGCAACAATAATAACTTACCTTAAGCTCAATACATGAGGAGATTTCTTTGTATTTTTCTATTTCGTGTGGCTTTGGATTCCATAAGTGTAGCTTCCCAGACGACTAGCCAGGCTTTCAGCGCAGACATGATATTAATCATGACACATAAACAGCGTCAATACCAAAAGTACATGCCATAGATTATTTATACACAAGCTGCCCTTTCACCGTACTGCAAAGTTTTTAGCTTATGCACACTTTAGGCAAACGCATACGAGTATTCTTTTAGCGCGATCTGGAAGTAATCTGACGATCGGCCTTACGGCCGGTGCACCGATAAGGTGCACGCTGGCTAACCGGACTTACGGTGGCTCCGACGATGGCGTTATCTCGCGCGGCTTTCGATCCTTGCAAGCGATTGCCTGAGACTCGATGCTCCAGATACCTGGTCTCTCTTAACCACAACTTTATAAGTAATCAACGGTCTGGTCCAGGATGGCACGGCTTAGTGTTTGAGCGGACGATCAGAGTTGGTGCGTCAGTCGTTGGAGAGCACGGCGATGGTCAACCACAACCGGCAGCTATTGAGGGTCCATTATCCTCGGCGGTGCAGTTTGCGGCCGAGCTGTACAAGTTCAGTAGGCCCCATACGATGCTGGGGACTGCTCTCTCGGTCGTCTCCATCTCCCTGCTCGCTCTAGCCGGCGCGGAACCATGGCGAGCTGCCATCACAGCGCTCCTTCAGGCCTTGTCATCCGCACTCTTGATGAACATCGCGATTGTCGGCATCAACCAGCTTTACGACATCGAAATTGACAAGGTGCGATACATAGTACGTGCGGATCCATCCAGCGCTGTTTATTTTAGGCCCTGCACCATCTGTATTTTGAAACATCATACGAAATTCTGTAAGATGATGCACAGCCGGATGCGCCCACAGTTTCTAAACATGAAGCCTAAACCCACTGTGCAAGGGGAGCAGGACGGACGCCGTCGCTTCTCCTTCTGCCATTCCGCCTCTCTCTTTACAAGGCGCAACAGGCCACCTGCGGTTTCCAAGCCTCTATAGATCAGACCTTTTGGCGCTATATCTCCCCCGCCCCTTCTTTCCCCCCACTTCTTCCGCTCGCATGTGCACGTCCTTGCCCTTTGCGGCTGCTACCGCCGCCGCTGTTTCAGGTGAGTGAAGGTGGGCTGTGAGTGATCGTTGTTTATCACATCCTCAACTGTGCTTTGTCCTGCGTGTATTCCTGCTTCCCTTGCCGCCATACTTAGCTAGGGTCAGCATTGCGATTACCTCGTCTGGATGGTTCGCTCAGTCCTTCTGTTCATTTCCCTTCCGGACCTTCCGGCCCCCTGTCGCGCAGGTCAACAAGCCTTACCTCCCCCTGGCCTCGGGCACACTGACACCGGCACAGGGTGTGGCTATCGTGGCGCTGTCTGCGGGCCTGGCCGTATGGATCGGGGCTGCCAGCGGCTCCCCCGCCCTGATGGCCACCCTGTTAATTAGCCTGGGGTTGGGAGTGCTGTACTCAGTGGAGTTACCTTTCATGAGATGGTGGGGCTGCGTGATGTTGTATGTATACACGTGTGTGCATGGGAGGGTTGGGGATGTGCTTCCGAGAAGATAGCAAAGCAAGGTTATAGAGCTAGGTTTTCTGCGTGTACATCTACGAGCCTCCACCAGGGTTTCCTCTGGCTTCACCCAGCTCAGCCATAGTTCCCTGTCCCTGAGGTTTCAACAGGTATGTATTCTCCTTTCACAGGAGCAGCATGGTCGGTCAATGGTGCACGCGCAGGCTATCCCCACCAGTGAGGTTATTGCTTGCGCCTTTGTGTGTGTGGGGTCCTTGGTCTGTGTTGCAAGACGGATCGATACACGTTTCCCTGCCAGAGTCTTTAGGATGCATGTTAACGTTTTGGCCCTATAATGAGCTGGTCAATATGAATACATGATCCTAACAACGGTGTGTGCTTGCGATCCAAAAACTCCTGTGTCCTTCGTCACTCACACGTCGATATGGACTTTCTACCACTCTACAGGAAGCGATCCCCGCTTCTAGCAGCAGGCTGTATCTTGGCAGTGAGTGGGGGTGGAGTGGGCTGTGTGGGGAGGTGTACTGGGGCTTGGCGAGGTATTCGCAGATCAAGCGGGGAGGGTCGTGATATGGACTGGATTAATGATTTGGCGTGACGGTTGCCGTGGCTTCACGTTGGGTCGTCGGGATGGAGGATCGTGACGCCACGTCAGTGTGCTTGCATCAGCATTAGCATTAGCATAAGCCCTACAAGGCGTTCCTCGGAATGGTCGCAGGTTCGCGCTATAATTGTGCAGTTGGGCTTCTACACACACATGCGGGCAGCTATAGACACAGCTGCATCAGCTTCAGCAACCGCAGCCCCAGCATTACCAGCAGTAGCCAGTAGCGGCGCAACTGCTGCAGGAGCAACGGCAGCATTGAGCGGAACGCTGAATTCGCTTCTTGCTCTCAGACCGTGTGTATGGTTCGTGGTAGTGTTCATGTTGTTCTTCTCTATCGTCATTGCGTTTTTCAAGGACCTGCCCGACGTGGTGGGGGACCGGAGGGCCGGGGTGAGTTTATCCTTACATCATTAGGAGATCACATCTCGTGTTGTACGTATCGTACTTCAAGTCTGAACACGCCTTGAATCACGCACATGCACATTATGATCCCAACATCATCTTGATGCTTTTTTGGAACGGTTTGCTCACATAACTGTGTGCGTTTCACTGTCAACTGCCAACTGTCATTGTTCGTCCTCCACGCTGTCGGCCCCAGGTTCGTACGTTGCCTGTGCGGCTAGGTGAAAACAACGTCTTCCTCATCTGCGTGGGCATGCTCACCGCCGCTTATGCCTGGGCTATGGCTGCTTCCCTGGCGCTTCCGTCCAGCATAGCGGCCAAGGCGGTGCTGTTCGTGGGACACGGCTTTATGGCGGCGCTGCTTCTGGGTCGGGCTCGTGCTGTTGACACGAGGAGTAAAGCCGACCTGACGGCTTATTACATGTTCGTGTGGAAGTTGTTCTACGCCGAGTACCTGCTGATTCCCATGTTTGGGTAATGGACCGTGTGGGCCGAATGGCGATGCCGTCTCTTGCGTTTAGTCGCGTTAATTGACGCGCCATGGTTAAATGGGCCGCTGCTGGCCTGCGGACGCTATTGCTGCACTCCAGCAGATGGTGGGCATGGCTGCTGGACACCGTAACTGCAGCAGGTCACCATTTCTATAGGCAACGGTAGCTCCAGGAGCAGTTGCGGTGGAAGCAACCAGACTGCACGTGGCAGCAGTGAAAGCAGCAGCGGTGGAACATTGGCTGTTTGGGTAAGGTGCAGCGGCAAAAGCGGTCGTGGAGACGGTAATGATGGCCCGATCCTTAGAAGTTGCAATGCCTAACCGTTTTCCTATCCCTGCCTCGCTATCGAATGTCATGCCATTATGACTGGTGGTTTGATGGGCCGTTGGAACACCAGCAGCCGGGCCCGACATATGCCGTGTAATAGCCGACCCATGGTTCCGTTACGGTTTTTCCCGTATGCCATGCAATGGCTTAGGAATGCCGGATCCATGTGGTTAGGGACTGATGTTAATGTCCCCGGTTGCTGAACACACGCTAGGGGCCTTGTGTTCCCGTCAACTGCCCGCGCTGGTGAAAAGATCTGTCGCCTTATCCATCCTGGCTGGCTGATTTGAACACCCATCGAGTTCACCGTATTGCTCAGGCGGTCGGGACTTGTACCTGTTGGGCGCGTTGCGAGACGATTGGAATGACTCAGCGGTTTGCGCTGGATCAGGATTGCAAGCCTGGTCAAGCCGACAAGCAGTGGCGACAGCTGCCGTTGCTAAGCTTCGTGAATCTTGCGATTGTGATTGTGTGGTGAAGATGATCATACAAAAGGCATAAGTGGCCAGACCTCCGCTGCGAACTACGTGGATGGCTAGGTGTAATTCGCCATGGCCTGGATGTGCAAGCCGGGTAATCAAGCGGGCCTAACACTTGCGCCTGTTATCAAAATAACGTTCGGGTCTGAGGTAGGGTAGGCGTTGACGGCAGGACAGCGTGTGTGGGGAGAGGGAGTGGGAAGGATTACCTGGGGGAGAGTACATGTCAGCCTGGGGGGGGTCAGATCTGCGTCAGGTTAGGGCCGAGGAGGATCTTCCGCCACCTGCAAGCCTCTGTCGCTCTGCGTTGCTGTCCGTGACGTGATATGCGGTGGGCGGCGAAATCAGCTCTGGTTCGAAGCACGACCACTACGAAGCGCTGCCGTGAGCTGCGTGTTCAATATTTTAATCCTTTACGTTGAGATGATATCGTTTGCAGATATATCTCCCAGTGACTCTGACACACCGATTGTGGTGATTGTGGTGATTGTGGTTGCGGAAACAAGGGTGATGTGGCCCCAGGCCGCCAATTAGCCTGGGTGGGTTGGATGTGTTTGCGTCGACGTCATGGGCGTAGGCAGGAGCCCTATTCACTTGCCACGCTGGTCGGCATACATCACCACAGAAGAAGAACAAGGAGGAGGAGGGGTCTAAGCGGAGGAGAAAACGTATTATTTGCAGATGGTATAGTGGCATCATTTCTTGAGAGTTCATGACACCGCATAGGGGGCTTGCGGTGTCCACCCTCCAGGAGGACGTGTGCAGATGATGCAGTGATGCCCCTTTCCTGGAAGTGGGCACCCCATTCTGGTTTTGACGGCGACTTTCGAAGATATATATTGCATTACAGGTAATTAGGCCCTGCATGTTTATCGTACTTTTCGCCGCGGTTGTCCTTCTGGCGTGTCCTTGCCTCACCATGAATGGCGACGTATCTTGTTGTACGGCATTCGTACAGCGCATCCTTGTCTGCCCTCTTGTTTCCTTATGAGCCCCTATCGCGCACCCACTGCGTTGTCGCGAGGTAGACCCTTAGTGTGATTTTCCGGTTTTTATGGTGTTGTACTTCATTTTGTTACAGCCGTACAGTAATTGAGGGGCCATACAGGCTTCCAGCACGGTCAGCATTTTCTTTTGTCACCGTTGATGGTTGCATCATCTTGATTTTCATTTTGGCGGTAATTGAAATCTATAGTAAACACGGTGCTGTAGGTAATGTGGCTGGAGTTTTTAAAGCCAAGGGTTCAAGTGATGGTCGGCATGGTAATACATCACCAAGACTGTGTCTTGTACAACAAGCACGCACGCGAATGAGAACCGACACGCCGTAGAACAGTGGCGGTGCAGCACCAGCCTCCGTCCGTGAGTAGTGCTACCGTGGACAGTTACGGTACTAGTACTGTTTCAGCCATAGATAGTGCATGCCTGGTGCACTTCAGTTCTTGCACAGGGTGAGTGAGGAGCCATACTCTGCACCTTTCAGTGACAAATCAAAAGGAAATGTGCTATAATCAATCACATCATTACCAGCAACCAGTTAACCGCTACATCTGTTCATAGCCCCACCTTCCGCATTCAGTCTCGCTGTCCCATCGTCCTGATACCTGCATGCCGTAGGTATATGCAGAATATGCGCACATGTAAACACAGATGCGTATATGTGCATATATATGCTTTACCTAGGTCGTCGGTCATTCAGGCCATCTGCATTCACCCCTCGCTCGGTCATCCAGCAGTATAGAGCCGTACAGTGTCACTCTTGGCGGGATATTTCTCGTGTGCTGCTTGATCTGCGAGCAGGGCAACTCGCTTCCTTACACTGGGGCATGAGAGCTACTCTCCAGCGTGCTTTGCTCCTTCGGGCAGTAATTACTTCGAAGGGCCCCGACATTATACGACTACTTTGCGCCTTCGTTGACTGACATGACATCGGTGATGAAGTCCCCGCGTGTCGTGAAAACAGACAATGGAATTCGTATTGAAGCTTCAGTTCCCAAGCCTCACAGATCATCATATTGATAAAAATCTTCAAACGTATCGCAATCGGGGCTCTAGTTGCTGATTGAGTCATGTTACAGCGAGAAATTGAAGCCTTATTTCCACGTGACCGCCCTCACATTTTATGTGAGCTCTCATGTACGTACACTCTCATTTATAAATCTCGTGACAGACTAGGCAAAGTAGGAAAAACACAATCCCATTCCAAAACCCCCCAAACGTTTTGGACTTCACCTCTTGCACAGGGGTCATCACTTCCTACGATTAAACCACAATAAGGTTTATGAGTGGTTGCCCAAATCCCAACCTGAGGCAGCAGAAACCCTGACCGCCATAAACAGATGCCAAACCTAAGGCTCACACCAGAGGGTAAGGAGCTGTCACCTCCCACCGAGGGTGCCAAAGCGGCACAAAACCATCCCATTGCAGTCCCTGCTTGCTGTTCGGCACTGGAGGGAGCTGTATGTCGTCCTTCCTGAAAGCAAAGTAACTGGCCGGTCACCCAACTGGCGAGCTGTGATTGCCAATCTGCCAACACTGACGGGGTTCCTTCGATGGTGGAAGGGTTCAGCCACGTGCTGGCGTGAGCCATGAAGAGACATGTGCCTGGTTGAATTCGGCACCCAGGAGCTGGGGGGAACCGCCGCTGCTGACAGACCAAGGACCTCTGCTCCAAAGGTCAAAAACCGCCAGCGACGCAACTTGGTCGGTCTCAGCCGAGGAATTGGCTATCGCATTGCTCGCTAACTATGGCAGACGTATAGGCCCGGGACAGCAGACGGAACAACTGACAACATCATATCGTCTTTGCACGGGTTGTGATGCGGTCGACGTGAATGAGAGAGGGGAAAATCCTCTGGGCCTTTGCTTGCGGCAAGGGCGCTTGCTTCCTGCTAGGCCGGGTGATCAAGTTATGTAACGGAAATCCACGTGTTCATGTCGTAGAGAGCATTTCACCGCCGGGAGAGTCCGGCAAGGGTTTGCCGATGCAGGGGTCGGGAGGGGTACGATGAAAAGCCACACAATTGGCGTGCGTGGGAAGGTGCATCACGTAATAATAAGCCATCGTTCAATTGGGCCACACAGAAAAGTGATGAGTACTTACCCCACGAGTTGTCATGAGAAGCAACCCGCACACCCTGCGCGTGGCGACCTTCCTCCCTACCTTGTTGATCTCTTGTCGCAGCTTATCCGTAATCTCTGTCTTCTTCGGCTTTCTGGCGACGAAGAGTGAAATTAGTTAGTCAGTTTGTTTTACGACTGATGCGCGCGTGTTCAGTAACTCACTGCTGTCGTGGCATGGCACATGACGTGACGTATGCCGGTATCGTGATATGGGTAATAGCCATCATGGCATTCCGCTTCGGCAGCAGTTCATTTTAACAGTGCAATGCAATTCAGGGACGTTTACAGCGATACCTTTTTCCAGCGTCTCCTGCTGTTAGCTGCATATATACCTGGTTGAGCTGTATATATACCTGATGTATAGCTGTTTGAGCTGTACATGATGAGCGAGCCGCTTCTTATGGCGGCTCAAGACCCCGTCCCCGCCCGCCAGTTTACATACCCGCCTACCCGACCCCTGCAATAATCGCCTCGCAGGCCGGCCAGTGCGGACGCTGTCGCTCCGGTCCCACTCGCACTCTGGTGTGCGAGCACTGCCGCCTGGACGAGCGCTTCATCCAGTGGGAGGTGCGCCTCTTTTCACGGAGGCTCAGCGGAGGAAGCGGCGAGGCGGGCTCAGGCGGCGCAAATGCGCTGGGCGGGGCATGGAGGTTTGCACGAGGAGGAGCACGCGGAGGACCAGCTGGACGGAGGAGGGTGGGCCATCCCTGGGTGGGGAGGGGCAATGATAAACAACACCCCGGGGCGCAGGAGCTCCAATTATTGTTTCCAGTGGGCGGAAGCGCAAGATTGCGGTATTACTGTGTACTGAAAATGACTAACGCAGCAAGGATGGGATATACAAACAAAACCGAACACCTGCCTTAGGATGGTAAGATCCGTACATTCGGAAACTGTATACACAGACTGCAGTTGGTTTCGGGTTAAATGTTGTTTGCAGGCGGTACAGCGGGCAGCCCGAGAAGTTTAAGATTTTTGCGCCCTCACAGGGCGGGCGCGGACGTGTGCTCATATAGGTCTGATTCAAGAGCAGATCCAGGACGATAATAGAACCGAATGCACAGCAGTGCCATTAGCGCGCTGATGACACACCGTTATGTGGATTTGGGCTACGGATGACGGCAGTGCAACCCGAATCGCTCGGTGTCCCTTTGTTTTCGATGCTGTTCTGTGATGCCGCGCTGCGATGCTGCTGTTTACGATAGCAACTTTTGGGCGTTCAAGACGACCGGGACCTGGACTTGAGGTTTTTACAGCGTTGATATGACGAGGGCTATGGATGAGGGATGGGGGAAACTGAGAGGCAGCGTAGGGGAGAGTGTGAGGAATGGATGGTGGCCGGTCTCGCATAATGTAATCAAGTGCAGATCGGAGCAGAGGATGTGTCCGCGCCACAACCCTTGGCTTGAACCCCCCCAACTCGGACTCAACACGCCTTTCACTTCGTCCCCAGCAATAAGGCCGATAGTATACACAATTACGGTTCCTCTTCCTCTTTTTATTGCTTTGATTCGCGGCCTTGGCGACTACCTAGTTAACGTCAAAGCTCGTTTCCACTTTTTCTATTTTGGATGACGTCAGCGGTCATCCTACCTTCACGGTGATTAATCCTCTTTCCTGCAGTCTCAGAACCAGTATTCGTTTCATTCGTTTTCCCCCCTTAGCTCTTTCACCTGAGCTAGCCTCAGGTCGGCTATGGAAGGTATATACTTGTACTGCTGCTGCTCCGAAGCTATTCCGGTAATTTATAACGGTCATGTGAGTTTGTTTTTGCCGCAGAGGACTGCCAAGTAGTGCTTTCAATTAAAGAGCAGATCAGCGGCTTAACGCAAAATACACTTCATAAGATAGGGTATCCGAAATCATGGCGACATACAGACAGACAGGCGACATGCAAACGTCAGGTGGGAATGGGACTTTGAGAGTTATTGCAATTGCTGCCCGCCCAGCTGTCACGACATAACATCGCACTGCCATAATTTACGGCACTATATGTGTCTAAGGGGCGGTACTATGTCGTGATACAACCCTGCACCCTTTTCCCCTTGTGCCAGCCTTAGTCCTCTCGACAGCAGGTCTACGGCTAACATCATACAATTATAGGATTTAAGCCTAAAATGACAACCACCATTTTATTTGTTAAATCAACTTAGATTGGCAGTGCAAAGATTTATGCAGCGTACCTTCTAAACCCACCATCGCGAAACGGCTGGAAACGTGGCTCGTCCGTTTTAAGCTGGTTCTGACTCATTATTTGGTGAGTATCTTTGCGCTTGGGGCAATGTCGCAGCCTATGAGATCTAATCGAGGCGCGACTATTGCTGGTTGAAAACTTATTCCTTCCCCGCCGGTCGTGTCCTTCGGGACCTTCCGCAATATTTGGCGTCCACTCATTGGACCACTCAACTGAAAGTGATGAATAATGGCATCGTCACCCCCATGTGAAAATCTTACTTCCAGTATTGTTATGACCGATAGAAGTGTGGGTACTGCATCTCAATCTGCAGTCTCAGCTGCCAAATCGGGTCATCTTGCCAGGTGACGCTGGCGCTCATGCAACGAGGCCAGAGTCAGATGATGGAACCACATACGCAATCTAACAAGACATATGGTAGGAAAACATGCATGCAAGCGATGGCAACAGGCGCCGTGGCTAAGGGACAGTCCCCTGCCCAGCGGGACAGTGCAAAAGCACACGCGTTTCTCGGGGCACAGGTTCATGGGTTCCTGGAGCATGCTGATGTGAAGGCCGATGGTTTCATAGCATGGGAGGAGGCTAGAAGTACTCCATCGGTATTGCGTACGCGGCTTTCTGAAAGAATCCCGAAAGCGCTAAACGCGATGCTGATAGAGTTGTGGCTGCGTGGAGGGTTGTGTGGCGCCTGTACCCAGATACCTCGCCCGTGCGGTGTGACTCAGACACAGGAGGCGGACAATCTCAAGGTGGGAGAGCGGGGCAGAGTAGGCGAGGCCCTGTGGGGTTGCCTTCCCTGCTGGTTGCGACTTCAGCCCTCTGGCCCCTGCCTCTTACTTCACACCACCTCCAGCCCTCCGGCCCCACAGCCGGCCCTCCAGCCCTCCAGCCCTCCAGCCCTCCAGCCCTCCAGCCCTCCAGTCCTCCGGCCCTCCAGCCCCCCAGCCAGCCCTCCAGCCCTCCAGCCCTCCAGCCCTCCAGCCAGCCCTCCAGCCCTCCAGCCCTCCAGCCCTCCAGCCAGCCCTCCAGCCCCCCAGCCAGCCCTCCAGCCCTCCAGCCAGCCCTCCAGCCCTCCAGCCCTCCAGCCCTCCAGCCCTCCGGCCCCCCAGCCAGCCCCCCAGCCCTCCAGCCAGCCCCCCAGCCCCCCAGCCAGCCCTCCAGCCCTCCAGCCAGCCCTCCAGCCCTCCAGCCCTCCAGCCCTCCAGCCCTCCAGCCAGCCCTCCAGCCCCCCAGCCAGCCCTCCAGCCCTCCAGCCAGCCCTCCAGCCCTCCAGCCCTCCAGCCCTCCAGCCCTCCAGCCCTCCGGCCCTCCGGCCCCCCAGCCAGCCCTCCAGCCCTCCAGCCCTCCAGCCCTCCAGCCCTCCAGCCCTCCAGCCCTCCAGCCCTCCAGCCCTCCGGCCCTCCGGCCCCCCAGCCAGCCCTCCAGCCCTCCAGCCCTCCAGCCCTCCAGCCCTCCAGCCCTCCAGCCCTCCAGCCCTCCAGCCCTCCGGCCCTCCGGCCCCCCAGCCAGCCCTCCAGCCCTCCAGCCCTCCAGCCCTTCAGCCAGCCCTCCAGCCCTCCAGCCCTCCGGCCCCCCAGCCAGCCCTCCAGCCCTCCAGCCCTCCAGCCCTCCAGCCCTCCAGCCCTCCAGCCCTCCAGCCCTCCAGCCAGCCCTCCAGCCCCCCAGCCAGCCCTCCGGCCCCCCAGCCAGCCCTCCAGCCCTCCAGCCAGCCCTCCAGCCCCCCAGCCAGCCCTCCAGCCCTCCGGTGCGGAGCAGTAGGTGTGCGGAAACGTATCACGATAAAAGATCAGTCTGAGTTGCTTTCTCCCATGCTGAGTGCAATGGCATTGGTCGTTTGGTGGTTTGGAGGACTTTAGCCATTTCGTCTTTTTAAGGTCTCTTGAAACGGCAGTCCGTAAGCAAGAGGTCCACACAAACTGGCCAGATGATAGACGCGACGCAAGTGACTGTTGCGAGTTCAACTGGGCTCTTTCCGCCAAAACTCTAAAACCCAAAACCCTAAAACTCTAAAACCCTAGATCCCTGAACTAATCTTCTCCCGGAGCATGTTTGTTCTGCCCCACTCCATCTGTTTGTGCTGAGTGGGGCTGACTTGACGTCTACCAGTTGATCCTCGTGCTAGCTTACAAGTGCTTCAGTCAAAGGGGCTAGCGGCGGGTTGCTATCGGAGCTGAATTGTGAGACGTACATACGTCAATCAGCACGAGAATGCGTCGTACAACGTTTAACAGATAGATTTATGGTCGGATTCAGCGATCCTGTGTTGTGAGTCTCAACTATACCCGCCGAAGTATAGCACGCAGTTATCCACGCAAATTTATCGTAGTAGGCTGGTTACCCTAGAAGGTTCACAGCAGCTGACATTCTGGATAACACCTCACCCAGGTGGGTATCTCAGCCTGGATACGATAAGAGGGTGGGAAGTGGGAAACATAAATTGACAGTTACCGGCCCGTTCCGACCCTCTGATACGACACCCCGGGACCCTAACCGCTGCGTAGTTGGTTGGCCCTCGTCTCCATCGAAAGATACTGCCTTGAATGCCCCCTTATTTGATTTATTGGTCTGGCCTTAAGCTGCAAGAAAATCTTTGAAATGCAATCAGGCCGTGTGCTGTGAGGGCGTGTGCTGTGAGGGCGTGTGCTGTGAGGGCGTGTGCTGTGAGGGCATGTGTGGTGAAGGTGCCAGCGGCAGAGGTACTTGCAGCCAGTTTAGCGGCAGTCGGGGTCTGCCTCAGTATCTGATGTCGTTGCAATCTGATGTTGTAGGCTTTGGCTTTTACTAGCGCTTCGCCTCCTTTCGAAGGTATTAGTTACCACTCACTATTCCAGATCATTAAACATTTGCTGGGAATCCCTAGGAATTCCTCTCAACTTACGGCAGAGACGGAAATCAGATTCATCGGGAAATAGCCGCTATTCATATTAATATTGATAATTAATTCCTTAAATCCTAATTTCAGCCCGCATGGGGGTTAGGTCGGGGCCGAGGAGTGTCTTCCGCATATATACAAGTCTATGTAATGACGTCATCCATGATGGCCTCCACCACTGCATTCACCACTGCATTCACCACTGCATTCACCACGCCAACAATACGTAGCGGAACCCGCAACACTTGTATACATGGTCCCCCGCGCAACCTCTAGTCGGGTAGATGTACATATGAATTCTAAACGACAGCTGCTACGGAGATATCCTGTATCTCATACTTCAATCAGACATATTAATTCAGTATGACAGGAACAGAGCGCATTTTACCGCACAGCAGTGAGCATATCCATCAAAGAATGTCAACAATACCACAACGCGCCGCACACAAGGCACAGGTGTGTTTGGTGCACCCAACAAAGGAATTCCTTTCGACCCAGATGTGGGCCCTATTACCCACGTCGATAACCCGATTAGTATCGTCACTTTTATCTAATCGCAAGTATACACCTTAAACACGCCTGTGCCACCAGGTCGTGGCTTCCACGGGCATGGGGTCGCAAACCCGGCCTAGCCGGCCCTCTTCCGCCTTGCCTCAAGCCCTAGCTACCAGCTACGTATCACCCCCCCCTTGCTTCCCAACCGCATCTATCGTCTAAGCTAATATATCGTCCCTCCCCCTCCGACGCCGCCCTTACGGGCACCAGCGCACTGTGTAACGAATGAATTAATTCGCACATTGAATCAGCTCTTGCTGCTTACAGTGGCATTCATATGTGTTAAATGTCTAGATTGCTACACAAGCCATCCAGCCTGCGTGACTGCCTGGCTGCCTTCTAGCACGTTCTTGGATAATGGAATGGTTGATGGTTGGTCCTCTCCAAGCACGTGACATAGCTATACACCTTACGAACTGGTCCCAGTGCTCTTGAACGAATACGTACCCCAAGCAACGTTCGCGTGTGCTGCGCCCGCTTGTTGGGCATCGATTAGCCACTATAATTATATGACTGTTTATGCACTGATGGCGTTGGTGGCGAAAGTGGCGCAAAAGAAAAAAATACAGTGTGCATACACACAATCATCATGTATGGATCTGCCAGGATACAATCCTGGCAGATCCGTACATGAAAATACAAAAACATACTTGTTGGGACTGCCAAAAATGCCGACGTTGGTGTGATTCGACCAGCACAGACAACCCCCACCCGTACCCGTGCAACACAGGCTGGTACCGCTGCCGCTTTAGTAAACACATCCTGCGCAATGGCTCGAGGGCGAAAGAGCGGCGGCTGCGGCACATCCCATGCGTGTAGTACCCTATGTAAGTACAGTAGTGGCGCGTCTTACGTCTTGCGGTGAAGGATGCCCTGACGCGGGTCAACCCTCCCGTACGTACACGCGGATGGTTTCGTCATCACTGCCGCTGGCCAGCGACCGGCCGTCGGGGCTCCAGGCCACGCTGTTGACGTCATCGGGATGCCCCTTGGGTCATTCAATCATTGAGGCGAGGGTAGGAGGGGGCGGAATGCCACAGGTCAGGCGAGAGGCGGGCATCGGTAAACCAGTACGGACAATCGGAACGAAGGCATCTCGGGAGATGGGGCAACATATCAATATGCGACCCCGATCAAGATGCAACTTTTGGAATCCCTGCAGGAGGGGGAAGTGGAAAGGGGCCCATCATCTCTGGCTTCATCCTTGCGCAAGGGTCCCCAGACTCCTTTTCTTAAAGCTGACGTTTGGCAAATTGTCCATAAAAGCAACTAATCTAAAATAGCGACTAAATGCTTAAAATCAGAATTCTGATAACAGGTTTTTCTAGGTTTTTGATTTCAATTATCTGCGTTCTTAATCTTTAACTTTGTCAGCTGGAAATGGACGCGTCGGAGCTCCGGCTTGCGGATATGTCCTAAAACATATTATATGCATAATAAATTATCAGTGTCTCTGGTCATTCTTGCAAATATATCCAACGCGCGCAGGCGGAGGTACATCTCCGGGTTTAGAGGCATGCAGCTGCGGATGTGCCGTCGAGCCCCACGTGTCGAGTTGCTGGGAAACCGCTACTGCCACGTTACGGTTCGCGGGGACCGGAGTTGGGCAGCGGGTATTACGAGCACGTTGCTGCTGCGGCCCGCAGCACGGCGATAGGAAGAGCGACCAGAGAGAATGAATGTTAAACCATGTATCGCAGCGCTGTATTGCGCGACATAACTTCGTGGCGCGATAAGTCGTACACAATTTGATCGGACGAGGACCGTTAGGAGCGGTTCTGCCCTACCTGCAGCACGGTAATGAGCTCCCCTCCCGTGGACACGTCCCACAGCCGCACGTTCTTATCCCTGCCGCCACTTGCCAGGGTGCGGCCGTCGGGACTGAATGCAACACTGAACACACAGCCGCAGTGGCCCTGAAGTGTTGGGGCAGGGGACCGTTGTGGAGGCAGCAACGGGAAGGTATTGAGACCTAACCTCTCGTGTTTCAAGGGGAGAAAGATAGATAGAAAGGGATAAATAGAAAGAGAGAGAGAGAGAGAGAGAGAGGGATTAGCACTGCAGGAGCAGGACTTCAGGACAGAAAGACACTGGATGCTGCTCCCGGGGTGATACTGGATGCACCGTCTTCAGTGCCTTAGCGACTGCAAGTACCAGAGAACGTTTCGTGAACCTTGGCGATGCGCCGTAACGTCGTTGAGTTGAGACCTGACGAATGACTCATACGATCTTTACACGCAATGATCCAGGGTAGCGCATCCAGAATCCAGGGTACCCTACGTTGCGGGACGGTGATGGCCGCTGCGGGGGCACGCTCGTTCCGGACCCAGAATCCTGCCAACACCCTTGACGTTTACCAGTTTAATCCGAGATCCCACCTTGCCGGAGTCCGCCCGCCCTTCGCCGTGTCCACTTTACACCATCCGGCCGGCCGCTCCCCTCGCTCGCTTCCAAAGCCCCCATCTTACCCTAAGCACGGCGGCACAGTTGCCTCTGGAGGTATCCCACAGCCGGATGGTCATATCGATGCTCCCACTTGCCAGCGTCGTGCCATCTGGACACCAGGCCACACTGCGCACCTCACTCGAATGTCCCTGTGGTGGGGGATCGGCAGGATGGTGATAAGCTACGGGAGCTGGGGTGAGTACCCAGAACCGGATATGCTCAAGGCGTCTCAGCAGAATGAGGTTGGTGTGGAGACACTGTGATCCTCCCTCTGCAGGCCCGTGGCTCAGGGACTGATGGACCGACGTGCAAGGTTGGGGACCGCCAGCAACCCCCTTCCCTCCAAGGGTTCCGCTGCTCCTGCTAACAGCAAGTTAAGGTACTCACATCCATTTTGGCGGTGCACCTGGCGGCCTCTGAATCCCACAACCGTACGGTAGCGTCAATGCTACCACTGGCTAGGGTTTTGCCATCGGGGCTCCAAGCTACACTCCACACCGTGTCTTGGTGGCCCTGCAAAACGATGCGAACGGCAAGAACGAGGAAGAGGCTCATGGAGCAGAATTTCCTTCATGTTCCTTTACATGTGACATGAAAGATGTCGTTCTCAGCGATAACAACGTTGCTGCGTTCCCACACATACTGATTGGAAGCAGCCAAGAGCTATGGGGCCATTAACGCAGCGCCCCACAACCCTCCCCACACCGCACCACACCGCGCCAATGGGCCCCCGCAACCTCCCCACACTCTATCTCCATCGCCAACACATACGCACACATCTATAAAAACAGTTACTGCAATGGCACCTGCAGCCTCTACTCCATCTGACCCCAGCTCTTGCAACAAGACAGCAAACACCTCTCCATCACCCATGGCTTCCTGTGACTGGTTCGGTTCTGTTCGCACCTCCAGCGTTGCCATGCACTGCCCACTGGTAGCATTCCACAGCCGAATCGTTTTATCGCCGCTGCCGCTGGCCAGCGCCGTGCCGTCGGGGCCCCAAGCTACGCTGTACACCGTGTCCAGGTGACCCTACGGCCGAAAACAGCATTCGCAGTTACGAGGATGTCCGCTAATCCCGCGTTCAAGTTAGGGGTCATCCTTACGGGTCGGGGCCGGTGCGCACTCAAGCGTGTATACGTGCGTGCCTGTGTGTAACGGTTCTGTACAGGAGAACACAGCAACTGCGTCAATGCGAACCTGGCTGGATCCGGCCGTGGAGAGGCTTCTTCAACAAATCAGGGATACCGTACAGTCATAATTTGCGACCAACTGAGGACCTGGAGCATAGGGATGGTATCCGCCAGGCTGCCGCCATCGCCTTCGTCCCTCGCCAGGAGACTGCTACCCCTGCCTCTCGAGGCCTAAACCCATACGCCTCCACACGCCGTAAATTTCTTACTCATGCCTTTCATCCCACCCCTCGCTTTCCTCCTCTGCTCCCATACCTTGAACACGCTGGTGCACCCGCCGCTCTTTGCGTTCCACAACCGCACGCCCATGTCCCGACTGCCGCTGGCCAGGGTGCGGCCATCGGGGCTCCAGGCCACTGCGAAGACACGGTCCAGAGGACCCTGCGGAAAGGTACGCACGCCATCAAGTAGCGTAATCTGAACTCTTAAGGGATTGAGGAGACCTTAGATGGTTATGTATTAGGTATGTTTTTAGGGTCTTTGGGTTTAGTGAGCACTTCCTTGGATGACTAAGCGATTAGACGTTTGCTAGCCGTGTCGTGACACACTGAGCCCTCCACACCGCCAAGAAGTTCTCAGCACAGCGCGGCATCTCGTGGCCATTCCGAGCAACGGGCGTCCAAACCTGTCCAGGTGGCCCCGATTTTGGAACAAAATGCTAAGAAATGAATGACGATACGCACCTCGAGGGTGGATGTGCATTCTCCCGTGGTGGCGTCCCACAGGCGGATTGTCCTGTCATCGCTTCCGCTGGCCAGCGTCTTGCCGTCGGGTGTCCAGGCCACACTGTTGACAATGTCCGAGTGCCCCTGTCATGGCAGCAGTGGAAGGAGCGGTGGTGGAAGAGATTGCGATGAGCCAGCAGGCTGGCGAAGGCGCGCATTGCGGAAGTTGGGTGAGTCACAAAACTGCGAAGCGCAGGTGGAGGCACGCACATGCACAGCTCACCGGCGCGCCCCACCGACATTTATCACCATAATGCTGGCCACCAGAATGGAGGTCGCATTCTTTCATATTGGTGCAGACGCATTTCAGACGCGCCTCTGTAGCGCGCAAACGACCTATTAAACGACCTACTATAACCTAAATGATATGCAATTACTCAGCCACATAAAGGTCCCTGAAGCCCGCCTGGACCTTACTGGGCCTTACCTTCTCCATAAAGCATGCCCCACCCACCCTACCCCGCCCCGCCCCGCCCCACCCGAAGCACTATCTTCCCATTGATACGCACACCGAGACGCACACTCCCTCTGTTCCCCTACAGCTCTCCCTTTCCTTTTCGCCCAATAACGCATACCTGCTGCGCCCCGCCGGATCCCCCGGTCTCCTCCGCCGCGCCAATGGTCGCTGCCACGTCCCACAGTCGCACACTGGGGTCGATGCTGCCGCCGCTGGCGAGGGTGCGGCCGTCGGGGCTCCAAGACACAGAGTAAGAAAACTCCTAAGTGAGGCAGGGCACGCAAGGGACAGGTAACAGTGGGCATTCGTAAGTACCAAAGGAAAACGACACAAGGCAGCAATCTGCAAGAGCGCCTTCCGCACCTTACTGCCGGCCGCCCTATGTAGGTAGTCTCCCCCGGCTACGAGGGCTCCGATGGCCCATACCTACGACCCATCATAACCCACGGGTCGGTCTCCTATCTCCTCAGACCTGCCCTCCTCTTTGCTGCGCGGACGTTCCGCACCTCTAGTCCACCCAGGCACACTCCGGTTCCCGCGTCCCATATCCGAATGGTTTGATCCGTGGAGCCGCTGACCAGATCTCGACCATCGGGGCTCCAGCACACGCATGTGACCGGCCATGAGTGGCCCTACGGGGAAGAAGGGAGTTAGGAGTGTCAAGGTATCCGCGGACAGGAGCGCAGGGGTCCGGTTATAATACGCACCGTACCCAGGACAGGGAAAGTGGGGAAGCAGGGGAGTAATGGATGTTAAAATAAATGCAACAAGGTCCGAAATGACCAAACCCTAGCGGGAGGGGATTGGGAGGGGCCGTAAGAGGTGGAGGAAACCACGGGAAGCAGAGTGAAAATGCAAGGTGGAACGTGACGTCAGGGAATTATAACGGAAAGGTTAAGCTGCGGTCGACCCAGCAATGCGGACGATCCAGCGTGCGGGACCAGAATGCACTGTCTGGGGTAAAATCACACTTTGTCTGTGTGTGTAGCGATGGGAATATAGCGAGGAACAACAGCACGAAAATCCCCTAGCGAGGGCATAGGGGTACATACGTAAACGTCAAGGCTCCAGCGCTGGGGATAACTGCAGCACTAATAGTATATCCAAATAGGGTAAAACTTAAAAGCAATACCGCCTGCCTCCTATTTACTTTTGCCATTTCGATTGGTCAGTACTCATCGTCCGTCTGCCTGATCTGACATCTACCAGTGCCTTGAGCCGACAATTCAGGCCCCCAGCGCGTCTTCATCGTATCCCGACATCTCATGTGCACCGCCCTTTGCGCGCACCGGCCTCCAGCACCGCCTTCAGCCGCAAGCTTTCTTATTTTTCGCCTTTCCCTCTCTCATCACCCAATATCCACCACGAGGTCATGGGACCGTCGAGCCGGCGTAAAGCCTCACCTCCAACGTGGAAGTGCAGTCACCGCTGGACGTATCCCACAACCGAATGGTGGCGTCGTCACTGCCGCTCGCCAGAGTACGGCCGTCCGGGTTCCAGGCCACCTTACGGACACAGCCTGCGTGGCCCTGAGTACAGCGGGATTGGGGAGATGGAGGGTCCACCCGAGGATGGAGTCCAGGCGTGTATTAACAGGTATGTGTGTATGTGTAGGATAGGGGGGTACATCACCCGTGGCCACTAACCTGGCAGTCCCTACCTTCCCCGGTGTTTCGGGGCACCCTCATCCAGTCTCCCATGCCGACTTCTCCGAAATCAGTGGTTTTCCCAGGTTCAGCACCCACCACCAGCATCCAGCGGAATCTGCCGAATCAACTAAGGCGTCAACTCCGCTACTGGTCAGCTCGCAGGTCACATTAATTGGGGTCGTCACCGTCCATCGACATGGGGGCACCCTGCCCTTAACATTAGGGTCTTTGGCCCGCTCTCAGTCGGGGTAGAACCTGGAACTCCAGGGGCATATTAGTCGTGCCATAACTGTCGTGCCTGAACACGTATAACAGGTATGTGTGTCTGTGTGCATTCAACATATACATTTGGAAAATACCCAGGTGCGTCCGGGGTTTTGAGACAGTTTGAGGGTAGAGCGATAGCAAGCGGCAACGTATAAGTGTAGTATCCTGGGGTACCTACGGGCAGTGTCAAAGGATCCTGGACCTCAGATGGTCATCCTTCCGATCGGGCCTTTGTTGGCCGACACAACAGAGATACAACAATAAGGCGGGCTCGAGCCATACGGGAACATGAACCCATAAACACACGCACACACACAAGCACACGCATAAACATATACGCAAAAGCCATCAGCACCTCATGACTACCCATCGGCCGCCGTCAGCGATTTCAGAATGGTATATGTACTCCATTCCCGAATGTGGGCAGGTAGGCAGGTCACACAAGAAAGCTGCCTTAGCTTCAGCATTCCGGCCGTCCCCCTCGCTCCCACATCGCCACCTCCAGGCTAGTTTGTTTACTAGAGATAGCATATACATTACAACAGATCCTGTGCACAGAACGTGCTCTTTCCCTTACCAGCATGGTGGATGTACATTGCCCACTGGCGGGGTGCCATAGCCGCACAGTCTCGTCCTCCCCGCCACTGGCTAAAATACCCCCCCGGGGACTCCACGCCACGCTGAGTACGGCATCCACGTGACCCTGTAGAAAATCGTATTTCGGGATGCCAGGGAGGGAACATATATGGCGCGAAATACTGAACTCATCTCCACCGAAGGCAAGATAGATACAGGCGCACGGATACGACCGTCTTTCCGCGCACCCCCAAGACGCGCCAAGACAATGCCTCAACGACTCCCCACATAAAATCCCTCCTTCATAATGTATCAGCCTCCATATCCCTCCTCTCACATCACATCTTTCTAATCTCCTTTCCCTTCCCAATACCCTCATCCCTCACTTTCACACACATACCCCGCCCTCTCTCCCCTAACAGTATTAAACGAACATCTAACGAAAACCGCATCCCTTGTCCAGCGCCACACCTCCAGCGCCAGGACGCACTCCCCGCTGGCTGCGTCCCACACGCGAACCTCCCCCATGTTGCTGCCACTGGCCAACGCCCGCCCATCGCAGCTCCAAGCCACCGAACGGACCTCCTCGCCAGGCTGGGACTGGTAGAGGAAAAGGAGAAGCGGGGAGCGCGGCCGAGCATCAGCTGTGCGTCTGTGTGTGTATTTTAAAACGAAGGTTCAATGATTAAGAAGCTGAAGCAACGCAATGACCTGGCAAAGGACAGAGAATCCGAAAACCCAGATGCCCATAGCCAATGTGTGAACAGGGGCGACCAATGGCAGCAGGTCACTGCGGGTCACAGCGGGTCACTGAAGCAACATCATCAGCGAGACAACCTCCGCCCCCCACAGGACAGGACCAAAACAAGAGCCTTTTGAGCCAGGGACCGCCCCTAGTGATGTTGTTCTCCTCACCAGCATCAGTGTTGCCACGCAGTCCCCAGTGGCCATGTCCCACAACTTCACATTGCCATCGTTGCCTCCACTGGCCAGTGCGCCGCCGCTGGGGCTCCAGGCCACTGCCTGCACGTCGCTAATGTGGCCCTGAAGCATAGAAAAAAAGGGCATGGAGGAGGTGGGAGGTATAGAAAAAGGGGATCGTGAAGATGAAGGGCCAGGAATCCCTGTCCCTGCAAAGCCTTACCTCCAGTGTGGCGATGCACTCGCCGCTGGCTGCCTCCCACAGCCGCACCGTCGCATCCCCACTGCCAGTGGCCAGGGTGCGGCCGTCCGGGCTCCAGGTCACGGCCATCACAACGCGCGAATGTCCCTGAATGTTGTAGTGTTTACAGGTGTTGGGGTCGTCTCGTTAATGTCATTGTGAGTAGCAGATAGTGCGTGTTGATGCGTTTAGATGGTGCGGGGTGGTGCGGGTGGAGTAGGGTGGGCTGATGCCTTATGTTGAACAGCGGACCCGTGTGCAGGAACCCACTCCCCATCTCCCACAGATCGGTCCCGGGGGTGTGGGGCAGGGATAGTGGCGGCAGGGTAAGGCACACGAACGAAATTCCGGTTGGGACCGGGGTGTCTGTGTGTGTGTGGTGGAGGGGGGGTTGCGTGGGTAAGGCTTTAGGATTTGAGGTGCAAGACGGAATATTAAACCTAAGTTGGTCAAACGATTCGCAGAAGACCGCAGTTACGGAACTGAAGGAACGGGCGTGCGCGTTAAGGATCTGAAGATCGCAGCTCAGGTTTACCAGCTCAGCGCAATACAAGGCATGTTGCCGCATGCCGCCTAAGCCACATCCCGGCCGCCCCAAGACATCCCCAAACAACCCAAATTACATTTAGTTGTCGGTTTGACCGGGTCAGTGATCCATCTTCACCAGATGCCTCTATCCTTGATCTGGGCAGAGCTCGGCCTCTCCGAACGTGCTAAGGGTACGCCCTCATCCATTCACCGTCCCCACATCAGTTATGAGAGGGATCTTCGTTTCCAGCGTGCCCCAGCCTGATCCCTGCCCCTTCAAGGTCAAGTTCGTAGCCCCACATTTAAACCGTTCGCTAGAATCTCTGACTCCCTATATCTACTCCCCGCGCCCACCTCAAGCATGCCTCGCAACGCCGGCCAGTTCCTTGGCAACCCTAGTCCGTGCCGCAGCCTCCACCCCGGCCGTCCGGCTGCCGCCGCCTCTGCTAGTATGTGTTGCTGCGCTGCCTGAAACGCCACGCTGCCCACGGGGCAATGCTGCAGAAGGTTGCCCAGAACGTCTTCGCCAGTCAGGGTGCCTACCAGCACGGCCTGCTGCTCGGCCAGCCAGCGCAACATGTCGCACACCAGCGGCGTGGGGCCGGGCAGCGACAGCATGTCGCGCAATAACGAATGGCCTAGGCCCCGGCTAAGCACCGCCGCCAGGAAGCCGTAATGCTGGAGCAATGCGTCCAACGATTCTCGATCGCCGCCGGCGACAAGATGCCGTACAAGGTACGTTAATGCGTACGGCGATGGTGTACGGCAGGTCGCAGCGGCACGGGGGCTGTTGGGCAGCTGGAGCTGCGATACGGATCCAGGTGGCGGAGCGGAGTATGATGCGGCCGCTACGACTTGAGTGAAGAGGTAGTGCGCGAGGCGGGCGTGGCCACGAGCTGGGGAGGTCGCCAGGAGGGGCCCACTGACCCGTGGGTCAGCCAGCCAGTCGGCAAGGGACTTGTGGAGGATGCGCACTGTGTGCCGGCGCTCCGGCGAAGAGAAAACGGACCGCGCCGTATTTAAGCCGTCCCCCGGCCGTCCCGCACCTCCGTGATAGTCCTCGTCCGCATCACCGCCGTCGCCGTCGCTATCACCATCGCCGCCACTGATTGGACCGGCAATTAGAACTCGGTAACCCGGTAGCAGGCGGAGCGCTCCCGCCAGGCCCATGGCCGCCAGCAGGGTAACTGGAAGGGGCTCCTGGGCCGCCAGCAGCACCTCCAGCAGCGCACGAACTGCCTCCTGATCGGACTTGCCCAATCGGGATATACCTGCAGAGAAGAGCTGCGAGTAGGCAGCGTGCAGGTCGGCCACGGTGGCGGCGGCCAGCGGCGGCAGGACAGGCTTTGCAGCAGGCGGTGGCTTTGCTGTCGCTGCCGCTGCCGCGGCAGCAACGCCGCCTAGGCATTCGTTCATCACTGTGTGGTACAGCAGCACGCCACTGTTGCCAGCTGCGGCAGCACCACCGCCGCCTCGGCCCGGTGACACGGCAGCGGCGGTATCGAAGCTGCAGTCATCATTGTCAGTCATCGCCGGCAGCGGTGGCCGCGGCCGGCATCGAAGCTGCTGTGGAGTCATGTACGACACACCGCTACAGTCTGCAAAGGCGCGGTCCAGCGCCGCACGCACATGCCCGCCCATTGCCCCTGGATCAGTTGAGACAACGAACCGTACGAATGTGGGCAGGGATCTGAGCTGTTTCGCCAGCAGTTGCACAACTTTGTTACCACAGACAGGCAGCGACACGGCCGCCGCCCCCGCCACTGCAAGTGCCCCATTCTGCGCCGTAGACGGCGACGTCGGCGGCGGCAGGTGAACCCGACTGCCACGCGCCGATGGCGATAGCAGCAGCGCCGCAGCCGCATCGGAGCTAAGGAGGGGCGCCGGGAGGCGGCGGGGGGAAGGAGGCAGCAGCAGCGGCGGCGGCGGGGCTTGTCCCAACGGTGTGGGCGGGTCAGCCTCATCCAGGCCGTCAATAATGATCACCACCTGCGGGCGTTCCGAACGTTGGCAGACAGCATGCGGTTGTTCAGAGCTGCTTTTCAGGAGTCGTCAACAAATCGAAGCGCAGGATTCTCTTTTGAAACTACTCTTCTTAGTCCTTTTACAAGTCTTCGAGAACGCCGTACCTCTTGGTGTAAATATACATTCGGCTTGCTAGCGCGTTGGATGGCATGATCAACCCAAAAATAACATATTCTTCAATGAAAGCTTGTGTCAATCGTCTTCCCCACATCACTTGTGGACTTTGGACAGTTGGGTGGTAACCTTTCTCGCAACTCAACCAAAAGAACACAATCCCGAAATGCACTTTATTTATCGCTCGTCATAGTATTTAACAACATAGCATATTCGACCAATTTCATTTTGTTTGCTTTACGTTATAGTTCGGTGATTAACTGCATGGTACCTTACGTACAATTTTTGCAGTGCTAGAACTCCTAAACCTTGGGTCTTCTCGTTCGTTGCATTCTTCGCAATGCGTAATGCCGTCAGCAGGGTGGATACTGCCCGCACGCACGCCCTCCGCTCTTACGAATGGATACCCCCTGCAGTTGTCAGGCGTCCGCCCCATTCCTCCACCCACGTGCTGCGCAATGGCTGCACGGCCGCACCTGCGCCGTCCCCAGCCCTGCGCTAAGCGGCTTCAGCATGAGCTCCTCAAACGCCGCCGACCCGTCTGTGGGCAGCTGCGCCACCTCCGCCGCGTCCAGCTGGAGAACGTAGTTGGATAACAGCGGAAGACTGCAGCAGGAAAAATACCGGCATTAACAAGCGATAGAGCAGTACATCGGTACATCAGTACATCAGGTTATCTTGAAGAGCGGTGGACGTGCAACCGGTAGCACCATGGACCAAGCCGCTGAAGTGTCAGCAACCCAGCCAGCCAGCCGCAACTCAGTTCCATGACTAGGGCTTCCGGTCAGGTCAATGACGCCGGTCCATATCATTCTCCCGTTCTCCTGTGCCCAAGTGCTCTCGTGCCCTGGTGGATGAACCACGTATCACCCCCTCACGGAGAACTCGTGGTTATTCCTGTTCGTAACGACTGGGCGCTCATATCGCCTCTGATGTCATACACATCTCTGTCTGCCTGCTCTTACTGGTGTACATTGACTCCGTTCCCTGCGGCTTTCCTTTCCCTTTTCGCACTCTGTCCTCTCCCTTCCCCGCACGTAAGTAGCAGCAGTACTCGCCGCTCTGCAAGCTGGTAAGCCAGGCTCTTGATGATCCGCAGCGGCTCCTGACGCCGCCGGTCGCCAAAACGCACAAAATGGTGGGCGCAAACGACCCTACCACTACCTCCATCCACAGCTCGCAGCGGTCCGACTTCTGGGTCGCACAGAGCCGCACACAATGTGGACTTGCCCTCCCCCGAGCCGCCCAGTAGGCACAGCACTCTTGAGCCCTGCTCCCCGGCGTCGAGCCAACTGCTAACAGGGGAGAAGTCCCAGCAGGTGGACGTCACTCGGGTCGTAGGAGACGGTGGCACTGCTGAAGGCGGTAACGACATTCCTAATCGATGAGAGGAAGCGGCTGCGGCCGGCGGCGGTGCAGCGCGCCGCCGCAGGTCCTCCCTGTACGATAGCGGCTGAAGCAAAAGCTGTAGCCGCAGCTGTGTGTTGAAGGCCTCGGGTGAGCCGTACGAAGCGGCAATCGCAGCCTGTATCATCGCCTTATCGGCGATGTTATTGCAACTAGCCTGTCGTATATCGAGACCTCTGATGATTGATGAGCGCTCGTACGGGTCAAGCTGTATGTGCAGGGCGTCGAGGCCGTGCGTCGCCAAGGCGGTGGCCCATTCGTACAGGATCCAGGCCCTGCTGGCCGGGTTGACGCCAGCCGCCAGGTCCGTTATGGCAATCGTGCCGCCGCTGCAGGCCCGTACGACGTCCTGAACCGCTGCCAGATCAAGACGCCGCTCCTCCGTTCCCTCATGTTGGTTGACAGCCAACAAGTCTATCCATACTGCCGTCAGGCCGTCCTTTCTCGCCGTGATGCCAGCGTCCGCGCTAGCGTCCCCGCTCCCCAATAAATAATGCCCCAGCACCGATTCAAACAGGAGAGCTGCGCGGTTCTGCCAAGAGTGACTTATGAAATAAACAGGCGGCGCCACATCGCAGGCGTCCACAATCCCGGCCGCCTCCAACAGCCGGCAGCGTTGCCCAGCAGTCGTTTCCGCCACCCACGCCCGCGCCAGCTCCTCCGTGCTCATACTCCACAGGCGCTGCGGCCCGAATCGGTCCCGGAGCGCATCATATAGCTTGCGCAGGCCGCTGAGAGTGATTCCTAACCGGGTGACTGCGAGTGGATCGCTCGCCGGCGGCGGTAGCTGCTCCATGGCGGCTACGGGTTTGGTGTGAATTAAATGAAGCGAGGATGGGCGGGGAAACGTGTTCTGCTCTATTTAGTCCGAGAGAAAGTGTCCGGAGGATAAGGCGCGCAGGTGACCGATTAGGTCACCTTTGCATAAGGGCGCATAAGGGCATGCGATCCATCTCCCGCAAGCATGTCCTTGAGATGCCGGTCATAAAGAAGATTTGCTATTTATTCTTCCCTCGTGTTAAGGACCTTGCGAGGGGGAGGCAAATTGAGAACTGCAGAACCTGAGCTGTCTTCATCCCTACCGTACGGTTGGCCGCAGCATCCAGGGTCGGATCGGTCTTAATACTCACTTTCTTCGGCTGCAGCCTCATTGGAGCCTGACAGCCCGGTGGATGCCGGATGGGGTGAAAGGGGCATGGCTGTAGCACCCGCACCCGCTGTGGGACTGTCTGCAGCACCCGGCAGGGGAATCGTGGGCAGGGCTACCTTCTGTGTGTCGGCATTCGCGAGCAGGTCTTTAGACGAGGAGCCACCGGTGATTAAGTCGGAGGTGCTTGGGCCGGATGGCTGAGGGGCCTCCAAGCTGTCTTTGCGACTTCCCTTTGGACTTTCGTTTCCTTGCATGGTCAAATCAGGGTCCTCCACAGAAGTTTTCTCAATTGTTTGCTGCTCCTTGTCGTCAGCCCCGCTTTTGCTCCGAACTCGCATAACCTGCCGAGGAATCAGGTAAGCTTTGTGCAGCATTCCAGGCAGGGTTTAAAAACGTTAAAGTGATTTTGATCATCCTTACCTTTAAACGAGGCTTTGGCGAGGAGGCGGCCTGGTCGCTCTTGCTGGTGCAGAGCCCAAGGTAAGACACTGCCGAAAGAGGAACCTTTGCCACGCACTCTGCTGTTGATTCTGCATCGCTGCGGCTGCTGTTGCGGCGAACAATTCCACTATCAGGCACAACCTGCGCGACCGCATGATGGTTCGAAGGCCGTGCGATCCCCGACCAACATAATGACTGTATTGTAACATAGATAAGTACGTCAATATGTTACCTTGTTTCCATGAGTAGACCGCGTAGCGACGGATGCAGTGCAACCCATTATTTTGGAATTAGGAAACAATCAAGACAATAGTACCATAACAGTAAGACCGATAACTTTATCTACAAAAGCGTGATTACTACATGCATCAAAATCTCAATAACTTTTGCAGTCTGTTCTGTCGGGTGGCTAGCGCCGTACAAAACTGCTGCCAAAACTTCGGTAATAAAGCTATTGCGCCATCAAAAAACCTAAATACGCATTTATTATTCTTTGTTTAACGTTCTGCAATGTTTTCTGGACCTTTGCGTATGTTTAGATCTTCTTGGCAGCTCTTGGCAGCTCGTGTAACGTCATGCGGTTAAGTCATAAGTTATATGTAACTGATGATTAAAATCAGAAAAGACACACGAATGGTGTTTGACGCGTGTACCTTTCCATAAGCTATCCGAAACTCCAGCTGGGATGCAGATAGACGGGGACCGAATTTGCCCCTGCCATTCGCATAGTGTACGCTAAGACGATTAATTAAACATGTATTGAGTACTTGGTTGAGAAGCAACACCGCACAAGTTGAGCTGCCATGCGAGGCCAAGAGCTGGGCCACTTTGCCGGTACGGCTAGGCAGATAGGCAAACGGAAAGACAAACAGAGAGGATGAGTGAATGCGAAGCGAGGATGGGGAAGCTGTTGGATGCAGGCTGTCGACAGAAGTGCGTGTTTGGGCATGCTTGCGTGGGGTGTGTGTATGTATTTGTCTGTGTACGACAGCACGCATCAACAGTGTCGATATACTTGATGTAACGTATTGCGACCAACCCGAGCCACGGCTCCGGGACCTAGCCCCGTCCTGCCGTCCCAATCTGAAGCGTCCCCATTCATCCCGGACTTGGGAGCAGCCATTACCACTAGGGAAAGGTACGCGCGCATATGTGTATGCGGTGAGTCGAAATATCATCACTTGAACAACAACCTCAACTGTGGAGGCTGCCGCTAACTGGCTAGCGTGCAGATACAGCTACAAAGGTACATAGCTATATCCTTCCAGCATGGGGCACGAGCAGCAGGCGCAGCAACGCAACATCGGCAACGGTGCGAAACGCCGGCGACATCGCATGCGGCGGAGACGCCGTCCAAGTGTTCAGAAAGCGCACTATGGCTCCATTTAAGAATGTCTTCAAACCCTTAATGCTGAGAGGCTTTAATTTAAAAATGTTTTTGAATTGCAAACTGTCTTAGGATATTGAACGGTCACTAATCATTAGCAAGGCAAAACTGATGCGTTTGGAAACAGTAGGATATCAAAGATTGTTTTGGACGAATGCCTTGTTATCTTCTTATCTAGGTGGGTTGTCTGTTTGGGTGGTTACCGTACATTCTTAATTTGTAGGTTCAAAGGCCTTGTTGAATGGGATTCAGATAACTTCTAAAACATAGTTGATGCAAATATGTTATGAAATGATAATCTCAATTATCCATATCGGCTACAGGACATGGAGGTGGACTTTCACTTTTGTGGTCTCTGCGCAGTACACCGCCGTTAGAATTGCCATATCTGCTCTTCGAGGCTTAATTCGGCTAGTACCCAGGACTGCATACTGGATTCTTTCGCGCTTCGGGATTAGCGCCAAGCGGTGTCGAACGTCAAACCCTACGATCAACGTTGTTGTGCATAATCAAGGCTTACCGGTATGCTGAATTTCATATCTGATATTTCTAAATGTTAGCCGAGTGCGAACAGTCCTATGCAGGTAGAAACCGCACCATGACAGACACAAGTTACATAGGACAATGAACTGAAGCGCAAAACGGTCTGGTCTAATAATATGCGAAATCTTATACAAATCCGCATGAAAAAATCCTCAACAAAGATGCTAATCTTCGACTTGCTGACTATACATATTCCGTTGCGAATTCTAGGGAGCCGACATCTCAATCGTCAGTACGGGCGAGGCGATCCCGTCGCAGGCGTTTGAATCCTGCATAGGACAGGCTTCGGAAGGCAAATGGGAGCCAACGGACGCCGTGCCTGCGGAGCTTGTGAAGCTACGCTTGGTGACCGACAGCGTTGGCAATGTGCACGTTTCGGTGAGCGTGGGGCAGCCCTAGAAGCATGGCGAGCCTGATGGGGTATTGAAGATACACTTAGTTATTTTCGTCGCGTTGCTTTGAACATACCTAAAACCTATAACATAGGATATTATCTTGCGTGTTGCGTCTTTAACTTCGTTGGCTTGCGTCACCCCTTAAAACTTGACGTGGCGCGTGCCCGGTAGCTACGTGTGGCCTACTTATTTTATGGCTAGAGCAAATATAGTATGTAGGTAATCAAAATGGCAATGGTGAGGCTGATCAAACATAGATGTATTGGAAACATGTTATTAGAACGCTGTTACCAACAAAACTGTATCAACTACTGGTTGCCAGAACTATTAGGCCACATATCAGGAAGGTGGTTATAGGTTAGTTACTGGTAGGCACAGCCGTTTTACCGAAGCCTATTCTAAAAATACTGATAGCTTACAACAACATGTGTGTACATTAGTATCGATACGTTGCTATTGTCGATAGTAATATATTACCGATAACAGCGATGATAAATTGGAGGTTGATTGACTGTGAATGCATGCAAAAGATCTATCATGGGGTAGAGCAATCAATGCGCGTGTGGGAGCTGCGCTCATGTACGACTCAAGGCACGCATTACAACGCGGGAAAACGTTCAACCTCATTATCTCTGCCCTTTTATTACATACTGCCAGGAGGGGAGGAAAGCTGAGGTCGGTTAGGCATGTCTGATATATAGGGGCAAGAGAGGGTCTCCAGCTGCTAAGCAATCATGCATAACTAGCATGCATCACTTGGGTGATCTGTAAACCAATCTGTAGAATTCAGGCCCCTGTTACGTTCATGGGCCGGCGCCCCTCTATCAAGTACGGACGGACCTGCATTTACTGAACGGAGTCTTTCCCCGAGTGACATGCATGTTGAAAGCCGCCTTCAGTTCGGAAAATGCACAAGCGAAGTTTATTCAGCAAGTTCTTGAGAATACAATCAACGGAGCAGGTCTGCAAAAGCCCCGCCCCGCCGCCAACCGTGCGTAACTGTCTGAACCGAAAGCCCGAACCCGAATCAATCAAACTAGTAAACACGTCTAGCATCCAGCTGTGGTGGAATGTATGATAGGTGTTGGGGTTTGATTCCATCCAACGAGTGGGTCATAACGGTCATGCAATAGGGAGTGGCGCAAGGACATGCACAGCAGGAAATATGGTCCAGCAAGGCAAGTATTAATGGTCATTTGCGCACACTTGGAACGGGGTGTGGTGATGACATTAACCCTTCTGGAGCCCTCACATTTCAAGAACTTGATTATACTCCTGTTTCGTAGCGGATGCATGTACGCTATACATACATACACACATACATACATACATGCCAGGTCAGGTTCGGTTTAGAGGAGAGGGTTCCCCTTCCTTTGAGCAGCTAGGTGTCCCCCGTTTTCTGTTGGGCCCTTCTGTGGTTTCTTGGTGGCCCTGAGTGCTCTGTAAGTGGCCAGGCGAGAGCCTCTGATGGTTCGCTGGCCCAAGTGAGAGGGGGAGCACGTGGCAGGACAGACAGACAAAGCCACGTGCTCCTCCCCTGCGCTGTGGCTCGGTCCGGTCAGGACCCCCGGTGCTCGTCTTTGAAGGGCGAGTCGCCCACAGTGTAACACCCATAATACATACATACACCCCGGCACCATTGCACCCTGCACAGTTTGATGCAAATGCGACTGGATGTGCATGAATTCCGCTGCCCTGTAGTGGATGCCCGGGCTGGCACTGCGTCAGGGTTACGACCCGACGCCAAAATAAAAATGGGGGGTAGAGGAAAACGTATTGTTGTTTGGCTGGACCAGTTGGCGCTTACTTCCTTATTATACATGCCGTATGCTTTCAATCATTTATTTATTTGTTTACTTAATTACTTATTTACTTATTTCATGTATGCATGTGTTCATTTTCATTCGGCCCTGATGGATTCGGCTGCGCTTGTTCGGCTGTTCGGCTGCGCTTATGTACATGTGTGCTAAGGTATATGTGCCAACAAAGCGTCCTAATAAGGACTCCACTACCGAGTGTGACACCAGGAGGAGCAACTCCATAAGAAGTCGCCCTTCAACATCATCCCTGCGAAGTAGCAGCAGCTGCCAACTACCACCAACTGACGACATCACTGAGATAGTCCCGCAGAAGAGTGAATCAGTAGTTATGATTGTAACGCCGCATTTGCTAAGAGCGCCGGCAGCGGAGGGACCTGAAACTGCTGCAACATTTAAAGCTAGCTCATTCGGACGCACCACTTCAGCTTGTCCCACAGCTCAAGCTGGAGTGCTAATAACAACAGCAGGTTCAGTAGATTTTGATGAGGCTGATGAAACGTCGAAGAGCTGCGACTGCTGGTGCTGGCCCAGCAATGTACTCAAAATGTTGAGACAGCAGCATTCACCGTCACGTGTACTACCATTATCACTTCACAAAGGGGATCCTGTTGTTGATGAGCGGCAAGAAGCGCTCTCCCAACCAAAGCCATCCTCCTCAGGGGAGGATGAGGAACTGGAACCACTGCTGCTGCCCTTGACATCGCCAACACCCGAGCCACCGAAAGCGCAGCAGCCATCTCATGCACAGCAGGGCGGGGAAGAACACCAGGTGTCATTGCCCACCCTGAAAATGCAAACATCTGCGGGAACACCATCGCTGCAAGATGATGAGAAGAGCCAAATGCTGCCATTAACATCACATCCAGTGAGCTGCAAGCCTGCATCAATAACATTTGATGGACCTTCGGATGTGCCATGCTACCAGGCAAATGATGAGACTCAGCTTGAGGCACATCAGGACAAGCTCCCATCAGGGCTAACGAGAACACCACAGCCAGCAGGAGAGCCAACCAATTCCACGCAGATTCCACTCAAGCTGGTCGACCCACAAATGTCGGAGCTGGAGGAGTCTTGGGGACTCCTGGAGCAGCAGCCCGTGCTATCGTCACCGCCATCAGCGCAACCTGCTGCTGGTGGCGATGAGCTGAAGGAGGAGCAGAAGTCTTCCGCGTCATCAGCTGCAGAAGTGGAGCAGCAGCCCGTGCTATCGTCACCGCGACCTCCTGGTGGTGGCGATGAATTGCAAGGGGGGATGGTTGAGCAGGAGCAGCAGCAGGAGGAGCCAGCTGTGGTGGAGGAGCTGAAGCCTGCATCTATAGATGTTGTCGAGCTGCTGGAGGAGGAACAACAAACGTCATTTACCGTACAACAGCGAATATCTCTGGCTCTTGATCAGCAGCTGCTGTCATTGTCCCTGGTTGAGCTGCAGGCAATTGGATCCTTGGTCGTGAAGCAGCAGCAGCCGCACCCAACAGAGTCTGCACCATCACCACCTAATAACGAAGTCCATCAGCTGCAGCAGGAGCAATCTAGATCAGTGACGATGACAGAGGAAAAGCCAAAGCCATCATCATTGTCATCTACTGCATCTACATGTGTGAAGGAAAAGCAAAAGTCCTTAGTTGTGGAGGACCAGCAGCCGAGACCCACCATCGGGGTCAAACTTCTCCAGGAGCATGATGATGATGTTTTCAAGGCAGTTGAAAAGTTTATGACTCAATCTTCCGCCCTGCCTGCTGCTGGACAGCAGGAGGTCCGGGCGTCTACTGTTGAGCAACTACTATTATCCCTGCCTGCTGTGGCAGCGGGACAGCAAACGTCACCATTCTTGCAACCGGCTGGTGATGACTTTGAAGCAGTGCAGGTGCCACCACCACCAACATCATCATCATCATCAATATCGTTATCTGAGCGGCATCATCAGTCAACACCACTTTTGTCGCCCCCGGCAGAGACTGCTGAGGTGCAGGCCCCATCTTCGCCAATTACAGCAGGACAAAAGCATGTGACCTTACTTCGCAGGCGGCAGCGATGGCTGCTGCTTTGCCGAAGGGTGTTGCCAGCTGCTCCAGCAGTGACGCAGCGGCCCCCACGAGGGGTTGCCGACGAGCAGTCATCATCAGCAAAGCTATCCTTGCCAGACGTTGATGAGCAATCAACACCTCATCATCCGTCACAGGCCACCGATAACTTGGCATCATTTCCCCCAACACTCTCCTTTGAGATCGAGATGTGGGACCCATCTTCAGAGGCACCATCGCCACCAGCGCAATCATCATCGGTATTACTGGGAATGAACCTGGACCTGCAAGAGCCATCACATTCACAGCCGCCACAGGGCAAGGAGTCTCTCCCAATCCCATCAACGTTGTCGCTGGAGGTCAAGATTTTGGAGCCCACATCTGAGGTGGCTGATCAGGAGCAAACGGAATCGCCACCATTCAATAATGGGGATGATGGTGAGGCGGATGCGCAAAAATGCCACACCTTGCCTTCATCAACCCTAGCCCTCGAAGTTCAGATGTTGGAGCCGTTCCTGTCGTCACTACCTTCATCAGCCGCTGAGCGGGCATCGCTCATGCCAGCAGCCTGGTCCCTCGAGTTGAAGCTTTCTGAGCCGGCCCTATCGGCACTGGGTGAGCATGAGCCGACGCCATGGCCTCCATCGCCGGAGCCGTATCAGGTCTGGGCGCCATCATCACCCACAGTAGAGCAAAACCCCATGTCGATGTCACTGTCAGTTGAAGTTAAGCTTTGTCGCCCCGCATCATCATCTTCTGTAGCACCGCCGGTGGAGCAGCTAGAAGCACCGTTATTACTATTGCGACCACGGTCATCATCGTCTGCACCTAAGCAAGAGCAGGAGTCATCCTTGCTTCTGGAAGCACTGCCAGCAGGAGAGCAACAGTCCGCAGCAGCTGGTGTGCCAACAACGCTGTCGCTTGAAATAAAGCTTCAGCAGGAGCCATCAAAGTCATGCTCTGAGGAGCAGCAGCAGCAGCATCCAATGCCATCAACACTGTCGATGCAGGTAAAGCTATGGGAGCCATCAACTCCACAGCAGGCAACACTGGTAGAACACTGCTGCTCCGCAGTGCAATCAACTCCACAGCAGGAGGGGGGTGAGCTGCTGCAGGAATCGCAGCAGCCATCAGAGGAGCGGGTACGTTCTCCCATGGCGAGGCTAAGCCCCGCTCTCCGGTCTGTTATCGCACAGATGTGCGTATCTATGCTTTGCATGACCATCATACCGCGAGTGCTGCCAGTCGGAGGACGCTTGCTCGCTTACGTCAGCAACTTAGCTCCATTCCGTGGTGGACGGCAGATTGCCCAACTGGCAGCAGGCATTTCGACAGAGGTGGCTGCTGCAGCCGGGTTGCAGACACATCAGGGTGTAGTAGCAGTGGAGGTCGGAGCCATAGACGCAACAGCGGCGGGTAATAAAGGGACTGCGTTCATCAGCAGCAGCCCAGCAGGTGCCAACCGTGGCGTTGCCTCCCAGTTCGACCTTGACAACGCGTTCAGCGAGTGCAACTCTAAATGGTAGGTCTTCGGGCCGGCTTATTTATTTGTACCTATATTTGTACGTGTATACATACGCGGTTACATTAATGCATGCCTGATGAATGGCAGGGTTCATTGGTCAGCTGATGATATAATGAGGTTACTGTTCATGTCAGTTTTTGTTTTATATTTGGCATAGCAGCCTTGCATACTGATAATTATATGTTTATATATATCTCATTAAATATGTCACATACACCTGCTGAGGAATTTTGATGCCATACACATGTACCAGCTAGCTAGCGATAGCTACCTAGCACAACTTTTGGAAATCCTGCATGTATGCACGCTCCCATGCTAGTTATATACCGTATGCAGATATTTGTATTTACAGATAATAATACAATTGCAGCACATGCAGTCCACTGTCCGTTGACGTCCCGTACACTGGTAATGACGACAAGTTGTGTTTGTCTGTCTGCAACATACCGGTGGATGCATAACTAACGAACGTTAGCTACTGCCAAATGAATGCTCGTGCAATTCATGGATGCAGGTGTGTCATCGTTCGGCCACCAGGAGGTACAGTGCAGCCGCCACAGCCGGCGGCGGCAGCGCCATCGTCCTTGTAATTTCGCTCTGTGGAAATTAGGATTTGGAGATTCGGCTGCTCTACTCTACGTAGTACGTAGCTGTAGCTAGATAGGTATAGATGACTACCGAGATGACGACTTGATTCGTTGTGGTGGGTGTAGATACACGGATCAGGATTTTGAAAGTGTTGATCAGGAACAAGTAATGACAAGTTAAACAAGTCAAACTACTAGCTAGGTAGGTATCTTAATGGCTGGATATTTAGCTCAAAACCTCTATCTCTCTTTCCTAAGTGAATGTTTTAGTCTGGTAGGGGTCACCTAGTCAGCTGGTTTTGGTTTCTTTTTTGTTTTCGTGCGTGATTACCGCCAAGGCAGAGATAGTGATGAGGCCGCCTGGCTACTTACATCCATTCAGTCCGAGTCATCGAAAACAAAAAGAACATTTGATCGCATCCAATGGACAATTTATACGTTGGCAGGTATGGCTCGTGATGAGATGAGCGATACATGTATAATAAGAGAATGAGAGTGAGAAGGAAGGAAGAAGTAATGCAGCGATTGCTGGGTGGCTTTCTTTCAAACAGCTCGTCCTTGCTTGTGGGATGCATGCCTGTCCAGGGGCGAGGGATCATGCATCAGGGTCTAGCTAAGTATCCCGTTTACAGATCATACATCATCAGTCGAAATGCATCCTGGCATAGCTGGGCGGCACTGCCGTTGTGTTTACATACACCTAACGTGTGATGACGTTTGCAATGCTGGTTGGCTGGCTACCTCGCAATGCACCCGTGCATGCGTCCAGGAGCGAGTAGCGGCCAGCGCGAGGCTGCATGTAAGCCTGGCAGAATCTAAAAACCCCATGCATCTTAGCGTGATCGTACATACGCTACGTGCGTACGTACGACGATTGTTCGTTGGCATGACTACGTAATTCATCTGAACGTCAGAACGAAACAACAGATAGATAGATGCATGTGTCGTGCGTGCGTTTATCGTATTTTATCCCGTGTGCGTGTGTGTGTGCCCGTATGTGTGTGGTCCGTGTGTGTACGGCACGGACATGCATGCGCTTACGGAAAGAACCTATGGTTATCGAGCGGGATGCTGTAGTACCCTGAGAGGTGTCTATGGGTAGTGTCCAGGATGGACCGTGTATATAACATGGCATCATCTTCAGATCGGGCCTTTGCTTAGGCAGTTGAAACAGGGATGCTGAGTGTTGCTGACTGCTGCTGATGCATCCATGTGCGTCCGAGCGAGGTAAGGTGAGTACGGAAAGACAGCCGAAGTGTCGAAGTGTCTCTTACTTCATCATGCATCAGCAGGAGGATAGATATTCCTTTCATGGTTGGAATAAAGGCGGGATGGACGTGACGTGTCGGTTTGCATCCTCTGCTAGCTTGTCCTTAATGCAGACTTTCTCCTCGAACGGGAGGTTGAGGTCGTGCAGTACGGGGGAAGGCTTCCTTCGTTTGGAGCAGAATGATACGACGGATCAACGTTCTTGAGTGCACGTGGATGTGTGCACCTGCAAGGCTTCTATGTGCGTGGAATTCACCACAGGGGGGTGGAATTCAATTCCTGCTGCCTGCTAACCTAGGCAGAGTTGCCTGCTCCTCCTGCTCCTCCTCCTGTCTATGTATATAACACAAGGCAGGAGAAGCGAGCTGCGGCGCCATTGTGAATGAACTGCTCTGTACTTCCGTTCTTTGATTCTCGTGCCGCATGTGCGGTCAGCAAGCTCTCAATGTATGTAGAACTTGTTGAGAACTACTGTTATACCGGAATGACGGAATTGTGTGTGTTCTCTGCTAAGGATGCATCGCTGTAAGGAATGTCCTCTTCCCATCATGTCGTGACCTGATCGATGGTGTTTATATTACAAGAATGCATTAGCTAGCTAACGGGGAGCGTGAAGCCCTGCTGGCTCAAGGTGAATAAAAGCGGGCCAGGCGGGTGGACAGGTATTTATTATACTGTCAGTACAGGCACAGGGATCTGCAAAGAAGTGGCAGCCGTTACCGCTATCTGTGACTGTATCGCTTTTCGACGCCTGGTCTTCGTTGGCTGTGGTCCTCATCACCACGGCCGCCGATGTGATGGCAAGCGCTTGACTTGTCGTTTGGACTCCTGGTGGGTGAATATGTAGCGATTCACGACAGGACGATGCTACGGCAGAAGGTTGTATATTGATGCCGCCGTACAGCTTTCATTAAGGGGGTAGCGAAGCGTTGGCTGGTCAACTTCTTTTTCTTACATATTATGATGGTGTTACATTCTTCACTTGACAATTGCCGCTCAGTAGTTGTTATATCTGCCCGACCCTTTGGGTGCTTCTTGTGTACCACATGTACGAGAAAATGCTGTCAGTCAATACATCCGGAGCAGAAATTTTCGCCTGGGGTATGCGGTCGGGTGGCTGTGTGGGATATCTGTGCAGAACGAAATTTGGTGATTACCATTACCATTTATTACCGCGGTTATCAGCCCCTCGGTTTTATAGCAAACATGATCTGATAGATGGTCTATGGTGTTCAGTATTGTAAAAGTAGGTGGATTTCTCGATTGGGACTTCAATAGCTAGCAGGAACGAGATCGTGGGAAATCTATTAGGTCGACCTTGGGCCACGCAGTCTCTTGACAACAACAAAAATTGTTCTAAGGCAAGCAGCAATTGCGCACTGCCTTACATTGCGTCCATCTGCCCTGCTGCTCCGTTGTCGCCATGCCACCAAGTGAATGAAGCACTTCGACAATATCAAAATTCATGGTGGCGGAATAAGAGACCCTGTGTGGAGCATGACATGTCGGCAGGCGGGCACTTGAATCTATGGTGTTACACTGCGGGCGACTTGATTGCCCTACGAAACACGGGCGGGCACGCACAAGAGTTTGTCAGAAGGTATAAGGACTTATTACTAATCACGAATGAGGTGGTCTGATTCATGCATCATTAACCTGTACATCTGCTGGCAGCAACTTGCATCCCAAGGTTTGCTGCTGCTAAACTCTTTGCAAATCATATGCAGCCACGTGTGCCCGCCCGTCCATGCATGCGTTCGTGCACCGTTAGTAGTGTGCATGTGCGTGCATGTGCGCAGATGAATTCGAAAATGGCCCATTGCACCAGCATGATCAAAAACCGCCGTTGCATTCCATGCACCTCCTCACATCTATCGCCACCCCCAGCACATCATCACCTATTCACCGCATATCGCGGTCTCACATCGCCACCGTACACTACGACCTCATCAGCCTGCCATGGGAGAGAAGCTATGAAATGGGTTCTGGGTGGGTGAACGGTAAGGTATGGAAAAGGCGTTCGACGCAGGTGCTCATATGACACTGAAGCTGCTGTCGCAGCGGCGGTCTCATCAACGGTGGCGATGCAGCGAGCGGCGGCAACACTGGTGGTGGCGGTGGCAGCGGCAGCAGTGGCGGTGGCAGTGATGGTCGGGGGCGAGGCAGCGGTGGTGACGCTGCCTGGGAAAGGGTGGTAGCAGGGCCACATTCGGCGGCAGAGGAGTCTATATTATTGGAGCCAGGGGTACTAGTCGAAGCCATGGAATCGGAGGTCAAGATAACGCCAGCTATAAGCATCCCGGCAGGCAACTTACCCAATCGTCCAAGCTGCTACATATTATATACAATAACTTCTTATTATATTTAAAACATGTACAATAATATATATTAATTTATTATACATTATAAGAAAGAAACTTAAAAAGAAACACTAGTGAAATTATTAATGAATGAAGCTTTTCTTTAAATTGAATCCTGGGAATTTAGGGTAACCAGCCTACTACGATAAATTTGCGTGGATAACTGCGTGCTATACTTCGGCGGGTATAGTTGAGACTCACAACACAGGATCGCTGAATCCGACCATAAATCTATCTGTTAAACGTTGTACGACGCATTCTCGTGCTGATTGACGTATGTACGTCTCACAATTCAGCTCCGGCAGCAACCCGCCGCTAGCCCCTTTGACTGAAGCACTTGTAAGCTAGCACGAATATCAACTGGTAGACGTCAAGTCAGCCCCACTCAGCACAAACAGATGGAGTGGGGCAGAACAAACATGCTCCGGGAGAAGATTAGTTCAGGGATTTAGGGTTTTAGAGTTTTAGGGTTTTGGGTTTTAGAGTTTTGGCGGAAAGAGCCCAGTTGAACTCGCAACAGTCACTTGCGTCGCGTCTATCATCTGGCCAGTTTGTGTGGACCTCTTGCTTACGGACTGCCGTTTCAAGAGACCTTAAAAAGACGAAATGGCTAAAGTCCTCCAAACCACCAAACGACCAATGCCATTGCACTCAGCATGGGAGAAAGCAACTCAGACTGATCTTTTATCGTGATACGTTTCCGCACACCTACTGCTCCGCACCTTAGTATGATCTAGCTGTTAAGGTCTACTACTACTCTGCCTCCAGCTCGCATTACGTGGCATCACACCTTCAAGGATAACGGATGCATGGAGAGCTGGAGGGCTGGCTGGGGGTCCGGAGGGCTGGAGGGCTGGAGGGCTGGAGGGCTGGCTGGAGGGCTGGAGGGCTGGAGGGCTGGAGGGCTGGAGGGCTGGAGGGCTGGAGGGCTGGAGGGCTGGCTGGGGGGCCGGAGGGCCGTAGGGCTGGAGGGCTGGAGGGCTGGAGGGCTGGAGGACTGGAGGGCTGGAGGGCTGGCTGAAGGGCTGGAGGGCTGGCTGGGGGGCTGGAGGGCTGGCTGGAGGGCTGGAGGGCTGGAGGGCTGGAGGGCTGAAGGGCTGGAGAGCTGGCTGGGGGGCCGGAGGTCTGGAGGGCTGGAGGGCTGGCTGAAGGGCTGGAGGGCTGGAGGGCTGGAGGGCTGGCTGGGGGGCCGGAGGGCCGGAGGGCTGGAGGGCTGGAGGGCTGAAGGGCTGAAGGGCTGGAGGGCTGGAGTGCTGGAGGGCTGGAGGGCTGGAGGGCTGGCTGGGGGGCCGGAGGGCCGGAGGGCTGGAGGGCTGGAGGGCTGGAGGGCTGGAGGGCTGGAGGGCTGGAGGGCTGGAGGGCTGGCTGGGGGGCCGGAGGGCTGGAGGACTGGAGGGCTGGAGGGCTGGCTGGAGGGCTGGAGGGCTGACTGGGGGGCTGGAGGGCTGGCTGGAGGGCTGGAGGGCTGAAGGGCTGGAGGGCTGGAGGGCTGGAGGGCTTGAGGGCTGGCTGGAGGGCTGGAGGGCTGGCTGAAGGGCCGGAGGGCCGGAGGGCTGGCTGGGGGGCCGGAGGGCTGGAGGGCTGGAGGGCTGGAGGGCTGGCTGGAGGGCTGGAGGGCTGGAGGGCTGGCTGGGGGGCTGGAGGGCTGGCTGGAGGGCTGGAGGGCTGGCTGGAGGGCTGGAGGGCTGGAGGGCTGGCTGGGGGGCCGGAGGACTGGAGGGCTGGAGGGCTGGAGGGCTTGCTGGAGGGCTGGAGGGCTGGCTGGGGGGCTGGAGGGCTAGCTGGAGGGCTGGAGGGCTGGAGGGCTGGAGGGCTGGCTGGAGGGCTGGAGGGCTGGAGGGCTGGAGGGCTGGCTGGGGGGCCGGAGGGCCGGAGGGGTTGAGGGCTTGAGGGCTTGAGGGCTTGAGGGCTGGAGGGCTGGATGGCTGGAGGGCCGGCTGTGGGGCCGGAGGGCTGGAGGTGGTGTGAAGTAAGAGGCAGGGGCCAGAGGGCTGAAGTCGCAACCAGCAGGGAAGGCAACCCCACAGGGCCTCGCCTCTTCTGCCCCGCTCTCCCACCCTGAGATTGTCCGCCTCCTGTGTGTGAGTCACACCGCACGGGCGAGGGAGGTATCTGGGTACAGGCGCCACGCAACCCTCCACGCAGCCACAACTCTATCAGCATCGCGTTTAGCGCTTTCGGGATTCTTTCAGAAAGCCGCGTACGCAATACCGATGGAGTACTTCTAGCCTCCTCCCATGCTATGAAACCATCGGCCTTCACATCAGCATGCTCCAGGAACCCATGAACCTGTGCCCCGAGAAACGCGTGTGCTTTTGCACTGTCCCGCTGGGCAGGGGACTGTCCCTTAGCCACGGCGCCTGTTGCCATCGCTTGCATGCATGTATTCCTACCATATGTCTTGTTAGATTGCGTATGTGGTTCCATCATCTGACTCTGGCCTCGTTACATGAGCACCAGCGTCACCTGGCAAGATGACCCGATTTGGCAGCTGAGACTGCAGATTGAGATGCAGTACCCACACTTCTATCGGTCATAACAATACTGGAAGTAAGATTTTCACATGGGGGTGACGATGCCATTATTCATCACTTTCAGTTGAGTGGTCCAATGAGTGGACGCCAAATATTGCGGAAGGTCCCGAAGGACACGACCGGCGGGGAAGGAATAAGTTTTCAACCAGCAATAGTCGCGCCTCGATTAGATCTCATAGGCTGCGACACTGCCCCAAGCGCAAAGATACTCACCAAATAATGAGTCAGAACCAGCTTAAAACGGACGAGCCACGTTTCCAGCCGTTTCGCGATGGTGGGTTTAGAAGGTACGCTGCATAAATCTTTGCACTGCCAATCTAAGTTGATTTAACAAATAAAATGGTGGTTGTCATTTTAGGCTTAAATCCTATAATTGTATGATGTTAGCCGTAGACCTGCTGTCGAGAGGACTAAGGCTGGCACAAGGGGAAAAGGGTGCAGGGTTGTATCACGACATAGTACCGCCCCTTAGACACATATAGTGCCGTAAATTATGGCAGTGCGATGTTATGTCGTGACAGCTGGGCGGGCAGCAATTGCAATAACTCTCAAAGTCCCATTCCCACCTGACGTTTGCATGTCGCCTGTCTGTCTGTATGTCGCCATGATTTCGGATACCCTATCTTATGAAGTGTATTTTGCGTTAAGCCGCTGATCTGCTCTTTAATTGAAAGCACTACTTGGCAGTCCTCTGCGGCAAAAACAAACTCACATGACCGTTATAAATTACCGGAATAGCTTCGGAGCAGCAGCAGTACAAGTATATACCTTCTGTTGTACCTCTCGTTCGTGTTTGCTCATAAGTATCTGCACGTCTGGAGACTATCGACACCGATGCGCGAGCACTTGCAAGTACAGCAAGGCAAGCGAGAGCAAACAGAGACAGCGGAAGACTTCAAGACGAAGAGAGATATAACTTACGGTCTTACAGGTCGGAATGATGCAATGGACGAAATCGCCGTCAGCGCCGGAAGCAAGCAATCATCACGCGGCGGTGATTAGCGAAGTTCAGGCTTAGCTCGGGCTAAGTAGAATATCGTATAGTAATAGTAATGTAGAACACACAAGTGTTCTCCGGTATCGGATGTCTTATCTAGCTTAGCCGTCCTCGCATCTGTTATACTCGCAGCATCGCAGTGCCGTACGATTCACATTAGGAGGCCGATCCTAGATGTGACAACCCTACTGCGTTTAGGCGATGTCTACGCATAACAACGTATAAGCCTTTCCGGCATTCGCATGATGCAAGGGTCCGGATAACGATATCCGGTTGCAGGGCATGTATCGCGACGAGTGCGGCGCTCTCAACGTGTGCTTAAATGAAGTAATATTATATCAGATAATATTACTTATTGTTTCGTAGCACGAACATAATGCGCACTTCCATGCTTCGGGCTTTCATGCATGCTAGGCGGATTTGCCATGATGCGACGTCGCGATGGATAATGACAACATGCCAAATGCATATATAAATGTACACGAATACATTTATATCATGCAGATTCATTCATATGCAATGCGTTCATCACAAAAGCACTTCGCCTCGTAGGATCGCGTCGACCTACGCGTCGGCGGGAAATGAACCGTAGCACAACAATTATCCCCCCTCCCGTATGCAGCGTCCTCGCTGCATCATACAGCATCGACTGCAGGGGTCATTGGGTTTGCGTGGCACGTTTGCGGGCTTCTTCGAGCAGGGGTTTCATGTCCTGTGAGAAGTTGCGTGCCGGTTCCCATGAGTTGTGCTCGTCGGTATACCCTGTCCACTTAACCAAGTACTCGTGTACTGTTCGCTTACGTCGGTGTCGGCCCACACGACGCGCGCGATAATCTAACACCCGCTCCACATCGTAAAACTTCTGTTTACCAGCGATCCAGGTCTCGGGAACTGGTTCGATCGCTGTGGGGGCGTTAGCAGGCTCAGGGACGGGTTCCGTACCACGATACGGACGAATAAGCGATACGTGAAACGTGGGGTGAATGGTCATATCAGCGGGCAATGCAAGCTGCACAGCCACATTCCCAACCATGCGCACGACAGGGTACAGACCAATCCAGCGGGGTAAGAGTTTTCGGGATCCGTCGGCCAAGGAACGCAAGTTCTTGGTGCTTAGCAACACGAGTTGCCCTTCCGAAAACATCACATCCTGCTTGGATTTGTTGTAGTATTCTGTCGTTCGTTGCTGCGCCGCGTCCAAACACGACTTCGCGTCTGTGATCCGGGACATAAACGACTTGGCAAAAAGTTTAGCAGCAGGCACGTTCACTTCCAACTCACGCCACACGGGTAGCGCGGGATGAAACCCGTAGTTAAGAAAGAACGGACTTTTGCCTGTAGAGCGGTTAACAGCATTGTTAAGCGCGAATTCTGCCGCAGTCAAATATGTATCCCAAACAAGTGGTGTGCGACCAGCATAATTGCGCAACATATCACCCAACGTGCGGTTTGTGCGTTCGGTTTGACCATCAGTCTGCGGGTGATACGCCGTGCTCAGGTTGACGCGCATGCCAACTAGTTTGCAGAGCGCTTCCCAAAACTTAGACGTGAACTGTCCACCGCGGTCCGAGATCACATTTTTGGGAATCCCGTGTAACCGAACCACATTATCGAAAAACAAACGTGCGGTTTGCTCAGCCGTGCAGGATGATGTACATGGTGCTAGGTGAACCATCTTAGTCAGACGATCGACCATTACGAACACCGCATCGTATCCCCCCTCAGTTTTGGGCAGCGCGACTACGAAGTCCATGGAAACACTTTCCCAAGGCGCATCCGGGGCAGGCAACGGTTGCAACAACCCATGGCCCTTACCGGACAAAGCCTTATTGCGCTGGCACAGACTGCATGTCTGGACGAAGTTCGCCGCATCCTTAGCCAAACGAGGCCACCAGAAGGAACGTTGCACCAAGTCGATCAATCGCTTGCTACCAGGGTGTCCTGCTAACGGGTCCTCGTGGAACCGCGCAAGGATGTCGTAGCGTAGCGCGTCGTCGTTCGGAACGACGATTTGCGTAGCTGCACCCTCCGTCCGTAGCCAAAGGCCATTCTGCTTGCGAAGGTTTTCTACATTAGCCGGGTCCGCGAACCAGGCGTCTGCGCTGTAGGCAGCCTTCAACCGCTCCGCGAGGTCCGTCGCGATCGGAACCTCCTCGCTACGCGGCCGCACGACGGGCGCTGCCAAAATTGCAGCGTGTAGCGACGGATGTCGACTGAGAGCATCGGCAATATTCAATTTACCAGAAATATACTCCCAGGTGCAGTTGAACCTAGCTAGATATTCCATCCACCTAGCTTGACGGCGGTTCAACGTCGGAACGCTTTGCAAAAACGTTAGGGGCTTATGGTCAGTCTTTAAAGTAAACGGGCGTCCCTCGAGGTAACAGCGCCATTCCTTTAAAGCATGCAGCACGGCCAGAAGCTCCTGTTCCCCGGTGGTGTAGCGAATCTCCGCACCAGAAAACTTCTTACTCGTGAAGGCGATCGGTCGCCCTTCCTGTAACAATACAGCGCCGCTTCCAAATATTGAGGCATCAGACACTACCTCAACACGAAATGGCAACGAGTAATCAGGGAATGCAAGGGTGACATCTTCGGCAACGATCCGTTTGAGCTCTTCGAATGCCCGCTGGCATTGCGACGTCCACGACTCGAGCGAAACGAAAACGCCTTTGCGAGTTAAGTTAGTAAGCGGGGCCGCAATGATGGAATATTTTTCAATGAACTTTCGGAAATAATTGGTCAAGCCAAGGAACTTACGCAGCTCCGTGAGGTTCTGAGGCGCGGGCCAATCGCGAACCACGGCGACCTTCCGCGGGTCCATCTTCACACCGGTGGCCGACACAATGTGGCCCAAATATTCCACCTGAGGCTGCGCCCAAAAGCATTTGGCGCGTTTAGCAAACAATTGCTCCCGCCTCATAACGTCGAGCACGAGCCGCAAATGCTCCAAGTGCTCCTCGCGCGTCTTAGAATATACCAAGATGTCATCCAGGTAGCAAACAACGAACCTGTCGATAAACAGCCTAAACATTTGGTCCATAACCGCCTGAAACGTCGCAGGGGCATTAGTCAAACCAAATGATAGGACCGTATACTCAAAGTGACCGAAGGGCGTCCGAAAAGCGGTTTTCGGGATATCAGAGGCAGCGATGCGAATCTGATTGTAGCCCTGTTGTAAGTCAATTGAGGAAAAATAAGCCGAGCCCTTCAGCTTATCCAACAGGTCGTCAACGCGTGGCAAAGGGTAGCGATTTTTCACCGTATTCGCATTTAACCCCCGGTAATCAATGCACATGCGCAAGGTCCCATCCTTCTTACCGACAAACAAAATCGGTGCAGAAAACGGGGATGTGCTGGGGCGTATCATACCCTTCGCGAGCAAATCCGTCACCTGGCGCTTTACCTCATCCAGCTCCAATGGACTCAACCTGTACATTGGCCGGGCTGTAGGCTGCGCTCCAGGCATGAGAGGGATTGTGTGATCAACAGGACGCATAGGTGGTAGGCCAGGGATATCTTTAAAGACGTCCTCATACTGCGACAGTAGGGCCTCAACCTCAGGATCCCCAGAAATCTGCGCGGTGGTGACACAACAGCTCACCCGCGGCCTTAAAAGCAGTCCGTGGGCACCCTTCCGTAACAAACGGACGGCCTCCTTACGCCCGACTAGCTCTGGTTCGATTCGCGCGGCCATTGCGGTCACAGCGAAATTAACCATAGGCACCGCCTCAGTTTCGCCCTCCTTTGGTGTGACATATTCGAACGACAGGAAAGGTACCTTAATCGACAGAGTACCCTTGCACATATGCAGGGTTGCGGTCTCCATGTCGATGCGCGCGCGGTACTGTCGTAATGTCGACGACCCCATTATGTACGGTGCAGTCTCTGCTAAGCCCTGCAGCACGTACGGCCGGGTCACAACACGCAAAGGGCCTAACGATAGGCTAAGGGTAATCCTGCCCACGATGGGATGCTTACCCCCGTCAGCAAGGGTAACCTGTGGACAATCAGACGACTCTGGGGACAACCCCAGCGCGTTCACCTCTGCGACAGAGATGAAGTCGTCGCTGGCACCGGTGTCAACAAGTGCCTTCAGAGTACGGCCATTCAAACCGATCTGAACCACAGGGACACGGTTATCTACGAGCGACTGCCCAGCAGACAACGTCAGTGCACTTAAGGCGGGTCCGTAACCAACGGCACCCCCATCAGGAGCTTCGTACCAAACGTCAACCGAGTAGGATAGGCATGGCCACGGAGCCAGCGTACCCTCCCGATCCACACCATTAAACAAAACGGTGCCCGGCTCGAACCGGTGGACATGCCGCATACCCCTTAACGATGCCTCTGCCTTGCGCCGACAGAAAGCAGGGAGTAATACACATGCGGCAGTGCCTGGATATTGACGCCTACATCTCCTGTATATGGCCAACTGTTCCGACATCTCACGCAGAGACGAGGGGATGAACAAAACCACGTGGTTAGACAGATCGATAGACGACAGGGGACGGCGAGGTGTAAACAAATTACACAACGGGTCGAAGCAGAGAAGTCCCGTGCGTCCGTCAAGCGTGATGCGTCGCGCAATGACTCGCTCGATGTGTCCAAGTACACAAGGCAACAATGCCTTAACGGCTGGCCGTAAGGATGACCACCGACCACGCGTTAGTTCAGAAATCCCGGGTGGTGCCCCCTCCACAGGAACCCGGGCAAGCCCCTATTTCGGCTGAGGTACAAACGGCGGCATTAGAGGGCAATCCTTCGTGGAATGATTCTCCGCACACCGTAGACAAACATTGGCCAATTTCCGACGCTCCAATTCGGAACGATTGCAATTCCATTTTGGCATAAATGTGTCGTCCGTACGAGTACGCTTCGCGTTGGGGTCGGAACGCTGTGCGGCTGCCGATGACGGCGCACCACCACGCTTCCTGTTCCTAGCTGGGTCCGAGCTCGGACCTGCTCCTACTGTACCACGGACACCCGAGCTAGCGCCCCCGCGCGCCTTGCGTTGCCCGTTGCTACGTCGCGTCGCGGCAGTAGGCGTGGGGCGGGTCGCGCCGAGGTCCTGGTCGAGAGCCACAGCTTCCCCAAGCGGATCCTGCACTTGCACGGCATTTGCACGAGGGGCAGACTTGACTTCTTCCTCGCCGGCAAGGAGTCGTATCTCCGCGCCCTTAGCAAAAGCGACCAACGCGTCATACGACTTGATCTGCGCTCCAACCAAGTCAGTGGCGCACCATTTAGCCAAAAGTTTCGTTAGGCCTCGCCTAAACCAAAAGACACGCTCAGATTCGGTGAGGTCAGCAATGGGAGTCACAAGTGCTTCGAAGCGTGACTGGTACGCAGGTACATTTTCATCCCGACGCATGTGGTAGCTACCGGCTGCCAAAACGTTACGAGCTTCCACATCGCGTGCTTGAACCTCAGTAGCGAATCGTGCGAGCAAAGCGGCGACCAACTCGTCAAAAGTATAGCTGCCTCGGGCGTTGGTCCAATTGCGATACCAGTCCTTCGCTGCGCCCTCGAGGGTGTTACCAACGAAGAGACACCTGATACCGTCATTGTCGCCACCATGAACAGCTTGGAGGTACTTTTTAGCGTCACGCACGTACGCACGAGTTGCATCGGCTATGCTATGCCCTGGTGTCTTGTCGGTCAGCGAAATATTGAGCCTAGGAACGGGAATCGACAATCTCATCACCTCAGGGATGTCATCATGCCCTCGAGCTTGAGGTAATGGCAGAACCCTTGGTCCAGCAGTGTTGTCCATATTCGTGTTCACTGCTGAATGCGGCACAATTAAGTGAGCAGGGGTCTGAAGGAAAAGGGGCTCTTGAGTGGCTCGCGCGCCAACAGTCTCAAGACCTCTATCCGGCGCTCTAGCAGCAACAACGAAATCGGGTTGGCTAGCTAGGCTAGTGTGCGGCGTATCGTCGTGTTCCGCGGACATGGAGCACGAAACGATACCCTAGTTTTGCGTAATAGAAGCCGACTTCTATCGCAAAGGCAAGAGTACAAAACAATTCGGTGAGCCTACCGACAGTACTCTTGAGAAGATTCAGTAAACTCAGCAAGTACTTGCCCAGCTGAGTCCTGATCTCCGTAGTTTGGGCGATGAGAGTCGCCAACTGGTCCGGACGAACGCCGGTCTCAGTCGCCGCGGCAAGCAATGCCGGTGCACTGAGATTACCTGCGACTCAGAGCGTAAACTTACACAACAAGTGCAGCAATCTAAGCAAAAGCAATTAAACGATTACAAACCGGAAGCGGCGGCGTCCAAAACGGCGCGGCCTAAGTCTTCGGCAAAAGTATCTAGCGGTCCTCGTGGTTCGTCGCTGGAACTTGCCATAGAAAGAACCTACTTCCGATTAGACAAAGAGAGACAGTTAAACAACGAACCTGTCTCGATACCAAATTGTTGTACCTCTCGTTCGTGTTTGCTCATAAGTATCTGCACGTCTGGAGACTATCGACACCGATGCGCGAGCACTTGCAAGTACAGCAAGGCAAGCGAGAGCAAACAGAGACAGCGGAAGACTTCAAGACGAAGAGAGATATAACTTACGGTCTTACAGGTCGGAATGATGCAATGGACGAAATCGCCGTCAGCGCCGGAAGCAAGCAATCATCACGCGGCGGTGATTAGCGAAGTTCAGGCTTAGCTCGGGCTAAGTAGAATATCGTATAGTAATAGTAATGTAGAACACACAAGTGTTCTCCGGTATCGAATGTCTTATCTAGCTTAGCCGTCCTCGCATCTGTTATACTCGCAGCATCGCAGTGCCGTACGATTCACATTAGGAGGCCGATCCTAGATGTGACAACCCTACTGCGTTTAGGCGATGTCTACGCATAACAACGTATAAGCCTTTCCGGCATTCGCATGATGCAAGGGTCCGGATAACGATATCCGGTTGCAGGGCATGTATCGCGACGAGTGCGGCGCTCTCAACGTGTGCTTAAATGAAGTAATATTATATCAGATAATATTACTTATTGTTTCGTAGCACGAACATAATGCGCACTTCCATGCTTCGGGCTTTCATGCATGCTAGGCGGATTTGCCATGATGCGACGTCGCGATGGATAATGACAACATGCCAAATGCATATATAAATGTACACGAATACATTTATATCATGCAGATTCATTCATATGCAATGCGTTCATCACAAAAGCACTTCGCCTCGTAGGATCGCGTCGACCTACGCGTCGGCGGGAAATGAACCGTAGCACAACAATTATCCCCCCTCCCGTATGCAGCGTCCTCGCTGCATCATACAGCATCGACTGCAGGGGTCATTGGGTTTGCGTGGCACGTTTGCGGGCTTCTTCGAGCAGGGGTTTCATGTCCTGTGAGAAGTTGCGTGCCGGTTCCCATGAGTTGTGCTCGTCGGTATACCCTGTCCACTTAACCAAGTACTCGTGTACTGTTCGCTTACGTCGGTGTCGGCCCACACGACGCGCGCGATAATCTAACACCCGCTCCACATCGTAAAACTTCTGTTTACCAGCGATCCAGGTCTCGGGAACTGGTTCGATCGCTGTGGGGGCGTTAGCAGGCTCAGGGACGGGTTCCGTACCACGATACGGACGAACAAGCGATACGTGAAACGTGGGGTGAATGGTCATATCAGCGGGCAATGCAAGCTGCACAGCCACATTCCCAACCATGCGCACGACAGGGTACGGACCAATCCAGCGGGGTAAGAGTTTTCGGGATCCGTCGGCCAAGGAACGCAAGTTCTTGGTGCTTAGCAACACGAGTTGCCCTTCCGAAAACATCACATCCTGCTTGGATTTGTTGTAGTATTCTGTCGTTCGTTGCTGCGCCGCGTCCAAACACGACTTCGCGTCTGTGATCCGGGACATAAACGACTTGGCAAAAAGTTTAGCAGCAGGCACGTTCACTTCCAACTCACGCCACACGGGTAGCGCGGGATGAAACCCGTAGTTAAGAAAGAACGGACTTTTGCCTGTAGAGCGGTTAACAGCATTGTTAAGCGCGAATTCTGCCGCAGTCAAATATGTATCCCAAACAAGTGGTGTGCGACCAGCATAATTGCGCAACATATCACCCAACGTGCGGTTTGTGCGTTCGGTTTGACCATCAGTCTGCGGGTGATACGCCGTGCTCAGGTTGACGCGCATGCCAACTAGTTTGCAGAGCGCTTCCCAAAACTTAGACGTGAACTGTCCACCGCGGTCCGAGATCACATTTTTGGGAATCCCGTGTAACCGAACCACATTATCGAAAAACAAACGTGCGGTTTGCTCAGCCGTGCAGGATGATGTACATGGTGCTAGGTGAACCATCTTAGTCAGACGATCGACCATTACGAACACCGCATCGTATCCCCCCTCAGTTTTGGGCAGCGCGACTACGAAGTCCATGGAAACACTTTCCCAAGGCGCATCCGGGGCAGGCAACGGTTGCAACAACCCATGGCCCTTACCGGACAAAGCCTTATTGCGCTGGCACAGACTGCATGTCTGGACGAAGTTCGCCGCATCCTTAGCCAAACGAGGCCACCAGAAGGAACGTTGCACCAAGTCGATCAATCGCTTGCTACCAGGGTGTCCTGCTAATGGGTCCTCGTGGAACCGCGCAAGGATGTCGTAGCGTAGCGCGTCGTCGTTCGGAACGACGATTTGCGTAGCTGCACCCTCCGTCCGTAGCCAAAGGCCATTCTGCTTGCGAAGGTTTTCTACATTAGCCGGGTCCGCGAACCAGGCGTCTGCGCTGTAGGCAGCCTTCAACCGCTCCGCGAGGTCCGTCGCGATCGGAACCTCCTCGCTACGCGGCCGCACGACGGGCGCTGCCAAAATTGCAGCGTGTAGCGACGGATGTCGACTGAGAGCATCGGCAATATTCAATTTACCAGAAATATACTCCCAGGTGCAGTTGAACCTAGCTAGATATTCCATCCACCTAGCTTGACGGCGGTTCAACGTCGGAACGCTTTGCAAAAACGTTAGGGGCTTATGGTCAGTCTTTAAAGTAAACGGGCGTCCCTCGAGGTAACAGCGCCATTCCTTTAAAGCATGCAGCACGGCCAGAAGCTCCTGTTCCCCGGTGGTGTAGCGAATCTCCGCACCAGAAAACTTCTTACTCGTGAAGGCGATCGGTCGCCCTTCCTGTAACAATACAGCGCCGCTTCCAAATATTGAGGCATCAGACACTACCTCAACACGAAATGGCAACGAGTAATCAGGGAATGCAAGGGTGACATCTTCGGCAACGATCCGTTTGAGCTCTTCGAATGCCCGCTGGCATTGCGACGTCCACGACTCGAGCGAAACGAAAACGCCTTTGCGAGTTAAGTTAGTAAGCGGGGCCGCAATGATGGAATATTTTTCAATGAACTTTCGGAAATAATTGGTCAAGCCAAGGAACTTACGCAGCTCCGTGAGGTTCTGAGGCGCGGGCCAATCGCGAACCACGGCGACCTTCCGCGGGTCCATCTTCACACCGGTGGCCGACACAATGTGGCCCAAATATTCCACCTGAGGCTGCGCCCAAAAGCATTTGGCGCGTTTAGCAAACAATTGCTCCCGCCTCATAACGTCGAGCACGAGCCGCAAATGCTCCAAGTGCTCCTCGCGCGTCTTAGAATATACCAAGATGTCATCCAGGTAGCAAACAACGAACCTGTCGATAAACGGCCTAAACATTCGGTCCATAACCGCCTGAAACGTCGCAGGGGCATTAGTCAAACCAAATGATAGGACCGTATACTCAAAGTGACCGAAGGGCGTCCGAAAAGCGGTTTTCGGGATATCAGAGGCAGCGATGCGAATCTGATTGTAGCCCTGTTGTAAGTCAATTGAGGAAAAATAAGCCGAGCCCTTCAGCTTATCCAACAGGTCGTCAACGCGTGGCAAAGGGTAGCGATTTTTCACCGTATTCGCATTTAACCCCCGGTAATCAATGCACATGCGCAAGGTCCCATCCTTCTTACCGACAAACAAAATCGGTGCAGAAAACGGGGATGTGCTGGGGCGTATCATACCCTTCGCGAGCAAATCCGTCACCTGGCGCTTTACCTCATCCAGCTCCAATGGACTCAACCTGTACATTGGCCGGGCTGTAGGCTGCGCTCCAGGCATGAGAGGGATTGTGTGATCAACAGGACGCATAGGTGGTAGGCCAGGGATATCTTTAAAGACGTCCTCATACTGCGACAGTAGGGCCTCAACCTCAGGATCCGCAGAAATCTGCGCGGTGGTGACACAACAGCTCACCCGCGGCCTTAAAAGCAGTCCGTGGGCACCCTTCCGTAACAAACGGACGGCCTCCTTACGCCCGACTAGCTCTGGTTCGATTCGCGCGGCCATTGCGGTCACAGCGAAATTAACCATAGGCACCGCCTCAGTTTCGCCCTCCTTTGGTGTGACATATTCGAACGACAGGAAAGGTACCTTAATCGACAGAGTACCCTTGCACATATGCAGGGTTGCGGTCTCCATGTCGATGCGCGCGCGGTACTGTCGTAATGTCGACGACCCCATTATGTACGGTGCAGTCTCTGCTAAGCCCTGCAGCACGTACGGCCGGGTCACAACACGCAAAGGGCCTAACGATAGGCTAAGGGTAATCCTGCCCACGATGGGATGCTTACCCCCGTCAGCAAGGGTAACCTGTGGACAATCAGACGACTCTGGGGACAACCCCAGCGCGTTCACCTCTGTGACAGAGATGAAGTCGTCGCTGGCACCGGTGTCAACAAGTGCCTTCAGAGTACGGCCATTCAAACCGATCTGAACCACAGGGACACGGTTATCTACGAGCGACTGCCCAGCAGACAACGTCAGTGCACTTAAGGCGGGTCCGTAACCAACGGCACCCCCATCAGGAGCTTCGTACCAAACGTCAACCGAGTAGGATAGGCATGGCCACGGAGCCAGCGTACCCTCCCGATCCACACCATTAAACAAAACGGTGCCCGGCTCGAACCGGTGGACATGCCGCATACCCCTTAACGATGCCTCTGCCTTGCGCCGACAGAAAGCAGGGAGTAATACACATGCGGCAGTGCCTGGATATTGACGCCTACATCTCCTGTATATGGCCAACTGTTCCGACATCTCACGCAGAGACGAGGGGATGAACAAAACCACGTGGTTAGACAGATCGATAGACGACAGGGGACGGCGAGGTGTAAACAAATTACACAACGGGTCGAAGCAGAGAAGTCCCGTGCGTCCGTCAAGCGTGATGCGTCGCGCAATGACTCGCTCGATGTGTCCAAGTACACAAGGCAACAATGCCTTAACGGCTGGCCGTAAGGATGACCACCGACCACGCGTTAGTTCAGAAATCCCGGGTGGTGCCCCCTCCACAGGAACCCGGGCAAGCCCCTATTTCGGCTGAGGTACAAACGGCGGCATTAGAGGGCAATCCTTCGTGGAATGATTCTCCGCACACCGTAGACAAACATTGGCCAATTTCCGACGCTCCAATTCGGAACGATTGCAATTCCATTTTGGCATAAATGTGTCGTCCGTACGAGTACGCTTCGCGTTGGGGTCGGAACGCTGTGCGGCTGCCGATGACGGCGCACCACCACGCTTCCTGTTCCTAGCTGGGTCCGAGCTCGGACCTGCTCCTACTGTACCACGGACACCCGAGCTAGCGCCCCCGCGCGCCTTGCGTTGCCCGTTGCTACGTCGCGTCGCGGCAGTAGGCGTGGGGCGGGTCGCGCCGAGGTCCTGGTCGAGAGCCACAGCTTCCCCAAGCGGATCCTGCACTTGCACGGCATTTGCACGAGGGGCAGACTTGACTTCTTCCTCGCCGGCAAGGAGTCGTATCTCCGCGCCCTTAGCAAAAGCGACCAACGCGTCATACGACTTGATCTGCGCTCCAACCAAGTCAGTGGCGCACCATTTAGCCAAAAGTTTCGTTAGGCCTCGCCTAAACCAAAAGACACGCTCAGATTCGGTGAGGTCAGCAATGGGAGTCACAAGTGCTTCGAAGCGTGACTGGTACGCAGGTACATTTTCATCCCGACGCATGTGGTAGCTACCGGCTGCCAAAACGTTACGAGCTTCCACATCGCGTGCTTGAACCTCAGTAGCGAATCGTGCGAGCAAAGCGGCGACCAACTCGTCAAAAGTATAGCTGCCTCGGGCGTTGGTCCAATTGCGATACCAGTCCTTCGCTGCGCCCTCGAGGGTGTTACCAACGAAGAGACACCTGATACCGTCATTGTCGCCACCATGAACAGCTTGGAGGTACTTTTTAGCGTCACGCACGTACGCACGAGTTGCATCGGCTATGCTATGCCCTGGTGTCTTGTCGGTCAGCGAAATATTGAGCCTAGGAACGGGAATCGACAATCTCATCACCTCAGGGATGTCATCATGCCCTCGAGCTTGAGGTAATGGCAGAACCCTTGGTCCAGCAGTGTTGTCCATATTCGTGTTCACTGCTGAATGCGGCACAATTAAGTGAGCAGGGGTCTGAAGGAAAAGGGGCTCTTGAGTGGCTCGCGCGCCAACAGTCTCAAGACCTCTATCCGGCGCTCTAGCAGCAACAACGAAATCGGGTTGGCTAGCTAGGCTAGTGTGCGGCGTATCGTCGTGTTCCGCGGACATGGAGCACGAAACGATACCCTAGTTTTGCGTAATAGAAGCCGACTTCTATCGCAAAGGCAAGAGTACAAAACAATTCGGTGAGCCTACCGACAGTACTCTTGAGAAGATTCAGTAAACTCAGCAAGTACTTGCCCAGCTGAGTCCTGATCTCCGTAGTTTGGGCGATGAGAGTCGCCAACTGGTCCGGACGAACGCCGGTCTCAGTCGCCGCGGCAAGCAATGCCGGTGCACTGAGATTACCTGCGACTCAGAGCGTAAACTTACACAACAAGTGCAGCAATCTAAGCAAAAGCAATTAAACGATTACAAACCGGAAGCGGCGGCGTCCAAAACGGCGCGGCCTAAGTCTTCGGCAAAAGTATCTAGCGGTCCTCGTGGTTCGTCGCTGGAACTTGCCATAGAAAGAACCTACTTCCGATTAGACAAAGAGAGACAGTTAAACAACGAACCTGTCTCGATACCAAATTGTTGTACCTCTCGTTCGTGTTTGCTCATAAGTATCTGCACGTCTGGAGACTATCGACACCGATGCGCGAGCACTTGCAAGTACAGCAAGGCAAGCGAGAGCAAACAGAGACAGCGGAAGACTTCAAGACGAAGAGAGATATAACTTACGGTCTTACAGGTCGGAATGATGCAATGGACGAAATCGCCGTCAGCGCCGGAAGCAAGCAATCATCACGCGGCGGTGATTAGCGAAGTTCAGGCTTAGCTCGGGCTAAGTAGAATATCGTATAGTAATAGTAATGTAGAACACACAAGTGTTCTCCGGTATCGAATGTCTTATCTAGCTTAGCCGTCCTCGCATCTGTTATACTCGCAGCATCGCAGTGCCGTACGATTCACATTAGGAGGCCGATCCTAGATGTGACAACCCTACTGCGTTTAGGCGATGTCTACGCATAACAACGTATAAGCCTTTCCGGCATTCGCATGATGCAAGGGTCCGGATAACGATATCCGGTTGCAGGGCATGTATCGCGACGAGTGCGGCGCTCTCAACGTGTGCTTAAATGAAGTAATATTATATCAGATAATATTACTTATTGTTTCGTAGCACGAACATAATGCGCACTTCCATGCTTCGGGCTTTCATGCATGCTAGGCGGATTTGCCATGATGCGACGTCGCGATGGATAATGACAACATGCCAAATGCATATATAAATGTACACGAATACATTTATATCATGCAGATTCATTCATATGCAATGCGTTCATCACAAAAGCACTTCGCCTCGTAGGATCGCGTCGACCTACGCGTCGGCGGGAAATGAACCGTAGCACAACAGCATGTGCGGTCAGCAAGCTCTCAATGTATGTAGAACTTGTTGAGAACTACTGTTATACCGGAATGACGGAATTGTGTGTGTTCTCTGCTAAGGATGCATCGCTGTAAGGAATGTCCTCTTCCCATCATGTCGTGACCTGATCGATGGTGTTTATATTACAAGAATGCATTAGCTAGCTAACGGGGAGCGTGAAGCCCTGCTGGCTCAAGGTGAATAAAAGCGGGCCAGGCGGGTGGACAGGTATTTATTATACTGTCAGTACAGGCACAGGGATCTGCAAAGAAGTGGCAGCCGTTACCGCTATCTGTGACTGTATCGCTTTTCGACGCCTGGTCTTCGTTGGCTGTGGTCCTCATCACCACGGCCGCCGATGTGATGGCAAGCGCTTGACTTGTCGTTTGGACTCCTGGTGGGTGAATATGTAGCGATTCACGACAGGACGATGCTACGGCAGAAGGTTGTATATTGATGCCGCCGTACAGCTTTCATTAAGGGGGTAGCGAAGCGTTGGCTGGTCAACTTCTTTTTCTTACATATTATGATGGTGTTACATTCTTCACTTGACAATTGCCGCTCAGTAGTTGTTATATCTGCCCGACCCTTTGGGTGCTTCTTGTGTACCACATGTACGAGAAAATGCTGTCAGTCAATACATCCGGAGCAGAAATTTTCGCCTGGGGTATGCGGTCGGGTGGCTGTGTGGGATATCTGTGCAGAACGAAATTTGGTGATTACCATTACCATTTATTACCGCGGTTATCAGCCCCTCGGTTTTATAGCAAACATGATCTGATAGATGGTCTATGGTGTTCAGTATTGTAAAAGTAGGTGGATTTCTCGATTGGGACTTCAATAGCTAGCAGGAACGAGATCGTGGGAAATCTATAAGGTCGACCTTGGGCCACGCAGTCTCTTGACAACAACAAAAATTGTTCTAAGGCAAGCAGCAATTGTGCACTGCCTTACATTGCGTCCATCTGCCCTGCTGCTCCGTTGTCGCCATGCCACCAAGTGAATGAAGCACTTCGACAATATCAAAATTCATGGTGGCGGAATAAGAGACCCTGTGTGGAGCATGACATGTCGGCAGGCGGGCACTTGAATCTATGGTGTTACACTGCGGGCGACTTGATTGCCCTACGAAACATGGGCGGGCACGCACAAGAGTTTGTCAGAAGGTATAAGGACTTATTACTAATCACGAACGAGGTGGTCTGATTCATGCATCATTAACCTGTACATCTGCTGGCAGCAACTTGCATCCCAAGGTTTGCTGCTGCTAAACTCTTTGCAAATTATATGCAGCCACGTGTGCCCGCCCGTCCATGCATGCGTTCGTGCACCGTTAGTAGTGTGCATGTGCGTGCATGTGCGCAGATGAATTCGAAAATGGCCCATTGCACCAGCATGATCAAAAACCGCCGTTGCATTCCATGCACCTCCTCACATCTATCGCCACCCCCAGCACATCATCACCTATTCACCGCATATCGCGGTCTCACATCGCCACCGTACACTACGACCTCATCAGCCTGCCATGGGAGAGAAGCTATGAAATGGGTTCTGGGTGGGTGAACGGTAAGGTATGGAAAAGGCGTTCGACGCAGGTGCTCATATGACACTGAAGCTGCTGTCGCAGCGGCGGTCTCATCAACGGTGGCGATGCAGCGAGCGGCGGCAACACTGGTGGTGGCGGTGGCAGCGGCAGCAGTGGCGGTGGCAGTGATGGTCGGGGGCGAGGCAGCGGTGGTGACGCTGCCTGGGAAAGGGTGGTAGCAGGGCCACATTCGGCGGCAGAGGAGTCTATATTATTGGAGCCAGGGGTACTAGTCGAAGCCATGGAATCGGAGGTCAAGATAACGCCAGCTATAAGCATCCCGGCAGGCAACTTACCCAATCGTCCAAGCTGCTACATATTATATACAATAACTTCTTATTATATTTAAAACATGTACAATAATATATATTAATTTATTATACATTATAAGAAAGAAACTTAAAAAGAAACACTAGTGAAATTATTAATGAATGAAGCTTTTCTTTAAATTGAATCCTGGGAATTTAGGGTAACCAGCCTACTACGATAAATTTGCGTGGATAACTGCGTGCTATACTTCGGCGGGTATAGTTGAGACTCACAACACAGGATCACTGAATCCGACCATAAATCTATCTGTTAAACGTTGTACGACGCATTCTCGTGCTGATTGACGTATGTACGTCTCACAATTCAGCTCTGGCAGCAACCCGCCGCTAGCCCCTTTGACTGAAGCACTTGTAAGCTAGCACGAAGATCAACTGGTAGACGTCAAGTCAGCCCCACTCAGTGTTGTACCTCTCGTTCGTGTTTGCTCATAAGTATCTGCACGTCTGGAGACTATCGACACCGATGCGCGAGCACTTGCAAGTACAGCAAGGCAAGCGAGAGCAAACAGAGACAGCGGAAGACGAAGAGAGATATAACTTACGGTCTTACAGGTCGGAATGATGCAATGGACGAAATCGCCGTCAGCGCCGGAAGCAAGCAATCATCACGCGGCGGTGATTAGCGAAGTTCAGGCTTAGCTCGGGCTAAGTAGAATATCGTATAGTAATAGTAATGTAGAACACACAAGTGTTCTCCGGTATCGAATGTCTTATCTAGCTTAGCCGTCCTCGCATCTGTTATACTCACAGCATCGCAGTGCCGTACGATTCACATTAGGAGGCCGATCCTAGATGTGACAACCCTACTGCGTTTAGGCGATGTCTACGCATAACAACGTATAAGCCTTTCCGGCATTCGCATGATGCAAGGGTCCGGATAACGATATCCGGTTGCAGGGCATGTATCGCGACGAGTGCGGCGCTCTCAACGTGTGCTTAAATGAAGTAATATTATATCAGATAATATTACTTATTGTTTCGTAGCACGAACATAATGCGCACTTCCATGCTTCGGGCTTTCATGCATGCTAGGCGGATTTGCCATGATGCGACGTCGCGATGGATAATGACAACATGCCAAATGCATATATAAATGTACACGAATACATTTATATCATGCAGATTCATTCATATGCAATGCGTTCATCACAAAAGCACTTCGCCTCGTAGGATCGCGTCGACCTACGCGTCGGCGGGAAATGAACCGTAGCACAACAATTATCCCCCCTCCCGTATGCAGCGTCCTCGCTGCATCATACAGCATCGACTGCAGGGGTCATTGGGTTTGCGTGGCACGTTTGCGGGCTTCTTCGAGCAGGGGTTTCATGTCCTGTGAGAAGTTGCGTGCCGGTTCCCATGAGTTGTGCTCGTCGGTATACCCTGTCCACTTAACCAAGTATCGTGTACTGTTCGCTTACGTCGGTGTCGGCCCACACGACGCGCGCGATAATCTAACACCCGCTCCACATCGTAAAACTTCTGTTTACCAGCGATCCAGGTCTCGGGAACTGGTTCGATCGCTGTGGGGGCGTTAGCAGGCTCAGGGACGGGTTCCGTACCACGATACGGACGAACAAGCGATACGTGAAACGTGGGGTGAATGGTCATATCAGCGGGCAATGCAAGCTGCACAGCCACATTCCCAACCATGCGCACGACAGGGTACGGACCAATCCAGCGGGGTAAGAGTTTTCGGGATCCGTCGGCCAAGGAACGCAAGTTCTTGGTGCTTAGCAACACGAGTTGCCCTTCCGAAAACATCACATCCTGCTTGGATTTGTTGTAGTATTCTGTCGTTCGTTGCTGCGCCGCGTCCAAACACGACTTCGCGTCTGTGATCCGGGACATAAACGACTTGGCAAAAAGTTTAGCAGCAGGCACGTTCACTTCCAACTCACGCCACACGGGTAGCGCGGGATGAAACCCGTAGTTAAGAAAGAACGGACTTTTGCCTGTAGAGCGGTTAACAGCATTGTTAAGCGCGAATTCTGCCGCAGTCAAATATGTATCCCAAACAAGTGGTGTGCGACCAGCATAATTGCACAACATATCACCCAACGTGCGGTTTGTGCGTTCGGTTTGACCATCAGTCTGCGGGTGATACGCCGTGCTCAGGTTGACGCGCATGCCAACTAGTTTGCAGAGCGCTTCCCAAAACTTAGACGTGAACTGTCCACCGCGGTCCGAGATCACATTTTTGGGAATCCCGTGTAACCGAACCACATTATCGAAAAACAAACGTGCGGTTTGCTCAGCCGTGCAGGATGATGTACATGGTGCTAGGTGAACCATCTTAGTCAGACGATCGACCATTACGAACACCGCATCGTATCCCCCCTCAGTTTTGGGCAGCGCGACTACGAAGTCCATGGAAACACTTTCCCAAGGCGCATCCGGGGCAGGCAACGGTTGCAACAACCCATGGCCCTTACCGGACAAAGCCTTATTGCGCTGGCACAGACTGCATGTCTGGACGAAGTTCGCCGCATCCTTAGCCAAACGAGGCCACCAGAAGGAACGTTGCACCAAGTCGATCAATCGCTTGCTACCAGGGTGTCCTGCTAACGGGTCCTCGTGGAACCGCGCAAGGATGTCGTAGCGTAGCGCGTCGTCGTTCGGAACGACGATTTGCGTAGCTGCACCCTCCGTCCGTAGCCAAAGGCCATTCTGCTTGCGAAGGTTTTCTACATTAGCCGGGTCCGCGAACCAGGCGTCTGCGCTGTAGGCAGCCTTCAACCGCTCCGCGAGGTCCGTCGCGATCGGAACCTCCTCGCTACGCGGCCGCACGACGGGCGCTGCCAAAATTGCAGCGTGTAGCGACGGATGTCGACTGAGAGCATCGGCAATATTCAATTTACCAGAAATATACTCCCAGGTGCAGTTGAACCTAGCTAGATATTCCATCCACCTAGCTTGACGGCGGTTCAACGTCGGAACGCTTTGCAAAAACGTTAGGGGCTTATGGTCAGTCTTTAAAGTAAACGGGCGTCCCTCGAGGTAACAGCGCCATTCCTTTAAAGCATGCAGCACGGCCAGAAGCTCCTGTTCCCCGGTGGTGTAGCGAATCTCCGCACCAGAAAACTTCTTACTCGTGAAGGCGATCGGTCGCCCTTCCTGTAACAATACAGCGCCGCTTCCAAATATTGAGGCATCAGACACTACCTCAACACGAAATGGCAACGAGTAATCAGGGAATGCAAGGGTGACATCTTCGGCAACGATCCGTTTGAGCTCTTCGAATGCCCGCTGGCATTGCGACGTCCACGACTCGAGCGAAACGAAAACGCCTTTGCGAGTTAAGTTAGTAAGCGGGGCCGCAATGATGGAATATTTTTCAATGAACTTTCGGAAATAATTGGTCAAGCCAAGGAACTTACGCAGCTCCGTGAGGTTCTGAGGCGCGGGCCAATCACGAACCACGGCGACCTTCCGCGGGTCCATCTTCACACCGGTGGCCGACACAATGTGGCCCAAATATTCCACCTGAGGCTGCGCCCAAAAGCATTTGGCGCGTTTAGCAAACAATTGCTCCCGCCTCATAACGTCGAGCACGAGCCGCAAATGCTCCAAGTGCTCCTCGCGCGTCTTAGAATATACCAAGATGTCATCCAGGTAGCAAACAACGAACCTGTCGATAAACGGCCTAAACATTCGGTCCATAACCGCCTGAAACGTCGCAGGGGCATTAGTCAAACCAAATGATAGGACCGTATACTCAAAGTGACCGAAGGGCGTCCGAAAAGCGGTTTTCGGGATATCAGAGGCAGCGATGCGAATCTGATTGTAGCCCTGTTGTAAGTCAATTGAGGAAAAATAAGCCGAGCCCTTCAGCTTATCCAACAGGTCGTCAACGCGTGGCAAAGGGTAGCGATTTTTCACCGTATTCGCATTTAACCCCCGGTAATCAATGCACATGCGCAAGGTCCCATCCTTCTTACCGACAAACAAAATCGGTGCAGAAAACGGGGATGTGCTGGGGCGTATCATACCCTTCGCGAGCAAATCCGTCACCTGGCGCTTTACCTCATCCAGCTCCAATGGACTCAACCTGTACATTGGCCGGGCTGTAGGCTGCGCTCCAGGCATGAGAGGGATTGTGTGATCAACAGGACGCATAGGTGGTAGGCCAGGGATATCTTTAAAGACGTCCTCATACTGCGACAGTAGGGCCTCAACCTCAGGATCCCCAGAAATCTGCGCGGTGGTGACACAACAGCTCACCCGCGGCCTTAAAAGCAGTCCGTGGGCACCCTTCCGTAACAAACGGACGGCCTCCTTACGCCCGACTAGCTCTGGTTCGATTCGCGCGGCCATTGCGGTCACAGCGAAATTAACTATAGGCACCGCCTCAGTTTCGCCCTCCTTTGGTGTGACATATTCGAACGACAGGAAAGGTACCTTAATCGACAGAGTACCCTTGCACATATGCAGGGTTGCGGTCTCCATGTCGATGCGCGCGCGGTACTGTCGTAATGTCGACGACCCCATTATGTACGGTGCAGTCTCTGCTAAGCCCTGCAGCACGTACGGCCGGGTCACAACACGCAAAGGGCCTAACGATAGGCTAAGGGTAATCCTGCCCACGATGGGATGCTTACCCCCGTCAGCAAGGGTAACCTGTGGACAATCAGACGACTCTGGGGACAACCCCAGCGCGTTCACCTCTGTGACAGAGATGAAGTCGTCGCTGGCACCGGTGTCAACAAGTGCCTTCAGAGTACGGCCATTCAAACCGATCTGAACCACAGGGACACGGTTATCTACGAGCGACTGCCCAGCAGACAACGTCAGTGCACTTAAGGCGGGTCCGTAACCAACGGCACCCCCATCAGGAGCTTCGTACCAAACGTCAACCGAGTAGGATAGGCATGGCCACGGAGCCAGCGTACCCTCCCGATCCACACCATTAAACAAAACGGTGCCCGGCTCGAACCGGTGGACATGCCGCATACCCCTTAACGATGCCTCTGCCTTGCGCCGACAGAAAGCAGGGAGTAATACACATGCGGCAGTGCCTGGATATTGACGCCTACATCTCCTGTATATGGCCAACTGTTCCGACATCTCACGCAGAGACGAGGGGATGAACAAAACCACGTGGTTAGACAGATCGATAGACGACAGGGGACGGCGAGGTGTAAACAAATTACACAACGGGTCGAAGCAGAGAAGTCCCGTGCGTCCGTCAAGCGTGATGCGTCGCGCAATGACTCGCTCGATGTGTCCAAGTACACAAGGCAACAATGCCTTAACGGCTGGCCGTAAGGATGACCACCGACCACGCGTTAGTTCAGAAATCCCGGGTGGTGCCCCCTCCACAGGAACCCGGGCAAGCCCCTATTTCGGCTGAGGTACAAACGGCGGCATTAGAGGGCAATCCTTCGTGGAATGATTCTCCGCACACCGTAGACAAACATTGGCCAATTTCCGACGCTCCAATTCGGAACGATTGCAATTCCATTTTGGCATAAATGTGTCGTCCGTACGAGTACGCTTCGCGTTGGGGTCGGAACGCTGTGCCGCTGCCGTCGACGGCGCACCACCACGCTTCCTGTTCCTAGCTGGGTCCGAGCTCGGACCTGCTCCTACTGTACCACGGACACCCGAGCTAGCGCCCCCGCGCGCCTTGCGTTGCCCGTTGCTACGTCGCGTCGCGGCAGTAGGCGTGGGGCGGGTCGCGCCGAGGTCCTGGTCGAGAGCCACAGCTTCCCCAAGCGGATCCTGCACTTGCACGGCATTTGCACGAGGGGCAGACTTGACTTCTTCCTCGCCGGCAAGGAGTCGTATCTCCGCGCCCTTAGCAAAAGCGACCAACGCGTCATACGACTTGATCTGCGCTCCAACCAAGTCAGTGGCGCACCATTTAGCCAAAAGTTTCGTTAGGCCTCGCCTAAACCAAAAGACACGCTCAGATTCGGTGAGGTCAGCAATGGGAGTCACAAGTGCTTCGAAGCGTGACTGGTACGCAGGTACATTTTCATCCCGACGCATGTGGTAGCTACCGGCTGCCAAAACGTTACGAGCTTCCACATCGCGTGCTTGAACCTCAGTAGCGAATCGTGCGAGCAAAGCGGCGACCAACTCGTCAAAAGTATAGCTGCCTCGGGCGTTGGTCCAATTGCGATACCAGTCCTTCGCTGCGCCCTCGAGGGTGTTACCAACGAAGAGACACCTGATACCGTCATTGTCGCCACCATGAACAGCTTGGAGGTACTTTTTAGCGTCACGCACGTACGCACGAGTTGCATCGGCTATGCTATGCCCTGGTGTCTTGTCGGTCAGCGAAATATTGAGCCTAGGAACGGGAATCGACAATCTCATCACCTCAGGGATGTCATCATGCCCTCGAGCTTGAGGTAATGGCAGAACCCTTGGTCCAGCAGTGTTGTCCATATTCGTGTTCACTGCTGAATGCGGCACAATTAAGTGAGCAGGGGTCTGAAGGAAAAGGGGCTCTTGAGTGGCTCGCGCGCCAACAGTCTCAAGACCTCTATCCGGCGCTCTAGCAGCAACAACGAAATCGGGTTGGCTAGCTAGGCTAGTGTGCGGCGTATCGTCGTGTTCCACGGACATGGAGCACGAAACGATACCCTAGTTTTGCGTAATAGAAGCCGACTTCTATCGCAAAGGCAAGAGTACAAAACAATTCGGTGAGCCTACCGACAGTACTCTTGAGAAGATTCAGTAAACTCAGCAAGTACTTGCCCAGCTGAGTCCTGATCTCCGTAGTTTGGGCGATGAGAGTCGCCAACTGGTCCGGACGAACGCCGGTCTCAGTCGCCGCGGCAAGCAATGCCGGTGCACTGAGATTACCTGCGACTCAGAGCGTAAACTTACACAACAAGTGCAGCAATCTAAGCAAAAGCAATTAAACGATTACAAACCGGAAGCGGCGGCGTCCAAAACGGCGCGGCCTAAGTCTTCGGCAAAAGTATCTAGCGGTCCTCGTGGTTCGTCGCTGGAACTTGCCATAGAAAGAACCTACTTCCGATTAGACAAAGAGAGACAGTTAAACAACGAACCTGTCTCGATACCAAATTGTTGTACCTCTCGTTCGTGTTTGCTCATAAGTATCTGCACGTCTGGAGACTATCGACACCGATGCGCGAGCACTTGCAAGTACAGCAAGGCAAGCGAGAGCAAACAGAGACAGCAGAAGACGAAGAGAGATATAACTTACGGTCTTACAGGTCGGAATGATGCAATGGACGAAATCGCCGTCAGCGCCGGAAGCAAGCAATCATCACGCGGCGGTGATTAGCGAAGTTCAGGCTTAGCTCGGGCTAAGTAGAATATCGTATAGTAATAGTAATGTAGAACACACAAGTGTTCTCCGGTATCGAATGTCTTATCTAGCTTAGCCGTCCTCGCATCTGTTATACTCGCAGCATCGCAGTGCCGTACGATTCACATTAGGAGGCCGATCCTAGATGTGACAACCCTACTGCGTTTAGGCGATGTCTACGCATAACAACGTATAAGCCTTTCCGGCATTCGCATGATGCAAGGGTCCGGATAACGATATCCGGTTGCAGGGCATGTATCGCGACGAGTGCGGCGCTCTCAACGTGTGCTTAAATGAAGTAATATTATATCAGATAATATTACTTATTGTTTCGTAGCACGAACATAATGCGCACTTCCATGCTTCGGGCTTTCATGCATGCTAGGCGGATTTGCCATGATGCGACGTCGCGATGGATAATGACAACATGCCAAATGCATATATAAATGTACACGAATACATTTATATCATGCAGATTCATTCATATGCAATGCGTTCATCACAAAAGCACTTCGCCTCGTAGGATCGCGTCGACCTACGCGTCGGCGGGAAATGAACCGTAGCACAACAGCATGTGCGGTCAGCAAGCTCTCAATGTATGTAGAACTTGTTGAGAACTACTGTTATACCGGAATGACGGAATTGTGTGTGTTCTCTGCTAAGGATGCATCGCTGTAAGGAATGTCCTCTTCCCATCATGTCGTGACCTGATCGATGGTGTTTATATTACAAGAATGCATTAGCTAGCTAACGGGGAGCGTGAAGCCCTGCTGGCTCAAGGTGAATAAAAGCGGGCCAGGCGGGTGGACAGGTATTTATTATACTGTCAGTACAGGCACAGGGATCTGCAAAGAAGTGGCAGCCGTTACCGCTATCTGTGACTGTATCGCTTTTCGACGCCTGGTCTTCGTTGGCTGTGGTCCTCATCACCACGGCCGCCGATGTGATGGCAAGCGCTTGACTTGTCGTTTGGACTCCTGGTGGGTGAATATGTAGCGATTCACGACAGGACGATGCTACGGCAGAAGGTTGTATATTGATGCCGCCGTACAGCTTTCATTAAGGGGGTAGCGAAGCGTTGGCTGGTCAACTTCTTTTTCTTACATATTATGATGGTGTTACATTCTTCACTTGACAATTGCCGCTCAGTAGTTGTTATATCTGCCCGACCCTTTGGGTGCTTCTTGTGTACCACATGTACGAGAAAATGCTGTCAGTCAATACATCCGGAGCAGAAATTTTCGCCTGGGGTATGCGGTCGGGTGGCTGTGTGGGATATCTGTGCAGAACGAAATTTGGTGATTACCATTACCATTTATTACCGCGGTTATCAGCCCCTCGGTTTTATAGCAAACATGATCTGATAGATGGTCTATGGTGTTCAGTATTGTAAAAGTAGGTGGATTTCTCGATTGGGACTTCAATAGCTAGCAGGAACGAGATCGTGGGAAATCTATTAGGTCGACCTTGGGCCACGCAGTCTCTTGACAACAACAAAAATTGTTCTAAGGCAAGCAGCAATTGCGCACTGCCTTACATTGCGTCCATCTGCCCTGCTGCTCCGTTGTCGCCATGCCACCAAGTGAATGAAGCACTTCGACAATATCAAAATTCATGGTGGCGGAATAAGAGACCCTGTGTGGAGCATGACATGTCGGCAGGCGGGCACTTGAATCTATGGTGTTACACTGCGGGCGACTTGATTGCCCTACGAAACACGGGCGGGCACGCACAAGAGTTTGTCAGAAGGTATAAGGACTTATTACTAATCACGAACGAGGTGGTCTGATTCATGCATCATTAACCTGTACATCTGCTGGCAGCAACTTGCATCCCAAGGTTTGCTGCTGCTAAACTCTTTGCAAATTATATGCAGCCACGTGTGCCCGCCCGTCCATGCATGCGTTCGTGCACCGTTAGTAGTGTGCATGTGCGTGCATGTGCGCAGATGAATTCGAAAATGGCCCATTGCACCAGCATGATCAAAAACCGCCGTTGCATTCCATGCACCTCCTCACATCTATCGCCACCCCCAGCACATCATCACCTATTCACCGCATATCGCGGTCTCACATCGCCACCGTACACTACGACCTCATCAGCCTGCCATGGGAGAGAAGCTATGAAATGGGTTCTGGGTGGGTGAACGGTAAGGTATGGAAAAGGCGTTCGACGCAGGTGCTCATATGACACTGAAGCTGCTGTCGCAGCGGCGGTCTCATCAACGGTGGCGATGCAGCGAGCGGCGGCAACACTGGTGGTGGCGGTGGCAGCGGCAGCAGTGGCGGTGGCAGTGATGGTCGGGGGCGAGGCAGCGGTGGTGACGCTGCCTGGGAAAGGGTGGTAGCAGGGCCACATTCGGCGGCAGAGGAGTCTATATTATTGGAGCCAGGGGTACTAGTCGAAGCCATGGAATCGGAGGTCAAGATAACGCCAGCTATAAGCATCCCGGCAGGCAACTTACCCAATCGTCCAAGCTGCTACATATTATATACAATAACTTCTTATTATATTTAAAACATGTACAATAATATATATTAATTTATTATACATTATAAGAAAGAAACTTAAAAAGAAACACTAGTGAAATTATTAATGAAGGAAGCTTTTCTTTAAATTGAATCCTGGGAATTTAGGGTAACCAGCCTACTACGATAAATTTGCGTGGATAACTGCGTGCTATACTTCGGCGGGTATAGTTGAGACTCACAACACAGGATCGCTGAATCCGACCATAAATCTATCTGTTAAACGTTGTACGACGCATTCTCGTGCTGATTGACGTATGTACGTCTCACAATTCAGCTCCGGCAGCAACCCGCCGCTAGCCCCTTTGACTGAAGCACTTGTAAGCTAGCACGAAGATCAACTGGTAGACGTCAAGTCAGCCCCACTCAGTGTTGTACCTCTCGTTCGTGTTTGCTCATAAGTATCTGCACGTCTGGAGACTATCGACACCGATGCGCGAGCACTTGCAAGTACAGCAAGGCAAGCGAGAGCAAACAGAGACAGCGGAAGACGAAGAGAGATATAACTTACGGTCTTACAGGTCGGAATGATGCAATGGACGAAATCGCCGTCAGCGCCGGAAGCAAGCAATCATCACGCGGCGGTGATTAGCGAAGTTCAGGCTTAGCTCGGGCTAAGTAGAATATCGTATAGTAATAGTAATGTAGAACACACAAGTGTTCTCCGGTATCGAATGTCTTATCTAGCTTAGCCGTCCTCGCATCTGTTATACTCACAGCATCGCAGTGCCGTACGATTCACATTAGGAGGCCGATCCTAGATGTGACAACCCTACTGCGTTTAGGCGATGTCTACGCATAACAACGTATAAGCCTTTCCGGCATTCGCATGATGCAAGGGTCCGGATAACGATATCCGGTTGCAGGGCATGTATCGCGACGAGTGCGGCGCTCTCAACGTGTGCTTAAATGAAGTAATATTATATCAGATAATATTACTTATTGTTTCGTAGCACGAACATAATGCGCACTTCCATGCTTCGGGCTTTCATGCATGCTAGGCGGATTTGCCATGATGCGACGTCGCGATGGATAATGACAACATGCCAAATGCATATATAAATGTACACGAATACATTTATATCATGCAGATTCATTCATATGCAATGCGTTCATCACAAAAGCACTTCGCCTCGTAGGATCGCGTCGACCTACGCGTCGGCGGGAAATGAACCGTAGCACAACAATTATCCCCCCTCCCGTATGCAGCGTCCTCGCTGCATCATACAGCATCGACTGCAGGGGTCATTGGGTTTGCGTGGCACGTTTGTGGGCTTCTTCGAGCAGGGGTTTCATGTCCTGTGAGAAGTTGCGTGCCGGTTCCCATGAGTTGTGCTCGTCGGTATACCCTGTCCACTTAACCAAGTACTCGTGTACTGTTCGCTTACGTCGGTGTCGGCCCACATGACGCGCGCGATAATCTAACACCCGCTCCACATCGTAAAACTTCTGTTTACCAGCGATCCAGGTCTCGGGAACTGGTTCGATCGCTGTGGGGGCGTTAGCAGGCTCAGGGACGGGTTCCGTACCACGATACGGACGAACAAGCGATACGTGAAACGTGGGGTGAATGGTCATATCAGCGGGCAATGCAAGCTGCACAGCCACATTCCCAACCATGCGCACGACAGGGTACAGACCAATCCAGCGGGGTAAGAGTTTTCGGGATCCGTCGGCCAAGGAACGCAAGTTCTTGGTGCTTAGCAACACGAGTTGCCCTTCCGAAAACATCACATCCTGCTTGGATTTGTTGTAGTATTCTGTCGTTCGTTGCTGCGCCGCGTCCAAACACGACTTCGCGTCTGTGATCCGGGACATAAACGACTTGGCAAAAAGTTTAGCAGCAGGCACGTTCACTTCCAACTCACGCCACACGGGTAGCGCGGGATGAAACCCGTAGTTAAGAAAGAACGGACTTTTGCCTGTAGAGCGGTTAACAGCATTGTTAAGCGCGAATTCTGCCGCAGTCAAATATGTATCCCAAACAAGTGGTGTGCGACCAGCATAATTGCACAACATATCACCCAACGTGCGGTTTGTGCGTTCGGTTTGACCATCAGTCTGCGGGTGATACGCCGTGCTCAGGTTGACGCGCATGCCAACTAGTTTGCAGAGCGCTTCCCAAAACTTAGACGTGAACTGTCCACCGCGGTCCGAGATCACATTTTTGGAAATCCCGTGTAACCGAACCACATTATCGAAAAACAAACGTGCGGTTTGCTCAGCCGTGCAGGATGATGTACATGGTGCTAGGTGAACCATCTTAGTCAGACGATCGACCATTACGAACACCGCATCGTATCCCCCCTCAGTTTTGGGCAGCGCGACTACGAAGTCCATGGAAACACTTTCCCAAGGCGCATCCGGGGCAGGCAACGGTTGCAACAACCCATGGCCCTTACCGGACAAAGCCTTATTGCGCTGGCACAGACTGCATGTCTGGACGAAGTTCGCCGCATCCTTAGCCAAACGAGGCCACCAGAAGGAACGTTGCACCAAGTCGATCAATCGCTTGCTACCAGGGTGTCCTGCTAACGGGTCCTCGTGGAACCGCGCAAGGATGTCGTAGCGTAGCGCGTCGTCGTTCGGAACGACGATTTGCGTAGCTGCACCCTCCGTCCGTAGCCAAAGGCCATTCTGCTTGCGAAGGTTTTCTACATTAGCCGGGTCCGCGAACCAGGCGTCTGCGCTGTAGGCAGCCTTCAACCGCTCCGCGAGGTCCGTCGCGATCGGAACCTCCTCGCTACGCGGCCGCACGACGGGCGCTGCCAAAATTGCAGCGTGTAGCGACGGATGTCGACTGAGAGCATCGGCAATATTCAATTTACCAGAAATATACTCCCAGGTGCAGTTGAACCTAGCTAGATATTCCATCCACCTAGCTTGACGGCGGTTCAACGTCGGAACGCTTTGCAAAAACGTTAGGGGCTTATGGTCAGTCTTTAAAGTAAACGGGCGTCCCTCGAGGTAACAGCGCCATTCCTTTAAAGCATGCAGCACGGCCAGAAGCTCCTGTTCCCCGGTGGTGTAGCGAATCTCCGCACCAGAAAACTTCTTACTCGTGAAGGCGATCGGTCGCCCTTCCTGTAACAATACAGCGCCGCTTCCAAATATTGAGGCATCAGACACTACCTCAACACGAAATGGCAACGAGTAATCAGGGAATGCAAGGGTGACATCTTCGGCAACGATCCGTTTGAGCTCTTCGAATGCCCGCTGGCATTGCGACGTCCACGACTCGAGCGAAACGAAAACGCCTTTGCGAGTTAAGTTAGTAAGCGGGGCCGCAATGATGGAATATTTTTCAATGAACTTTCGGAAATAATTGGTCAAGCCAAGGAACTTACGCAGCTCCGTGAGGTTCTGAGGCGCGGGCCAATCGCGAACCACGGCGACCTTCCGCGGGTCCATCTTCACACCGGTGGCCGACACAATGTGGCCCAAATATTCCACCTGAGGCTGCGCCCAAAAGCATTTGGCGCGTTTAGCAAACAATTGCTCCCGCCTCATAACGTCGAGCACGAGCCGCAAATGCTCCAAGTGCTCCTCGTGCGTCTTAGAATATACCAAGATGTCATCCAGGTAGCAAACAACGAACCTGTCGATAAACGGCCTAAACATTCGGTCCATAACCGCCTGAAACGTCGCAGGGGCATTAGTCAAACCAAATGATAGGACCGTATACTCAAAGTGACCGAAGGGCGTCCGAAAAGCGGTTTTCGGGATATCAGAGGCAGCGATGCGAATCTGATTGTAGCCCTGTTGTAAGTCAATTGAGGAAAAATAAGCCGAGCCCTTCAGCTTATCCAACAGGTCGTCAACGCGTGGCAAAGGGTAGCGATTTTTCACCGTATTCGCATTTAACCCCCGGTAATCAATGCACATGCGCAAGGTCCCATCCTTCTTACCGACAAACAAAATCGGTGCAGAAAACGGGGATGTGCTGGGGCGTATCATACCCTTCGCGAGCAAATCCGTCACCTGGCGCTTTACCTCATCCAGCTCCAATGGACTCAACCTGTACATTGGCCGGGCTGTAGGCTGCGCTCCAGGCATGAGAGGGATTGTGTGATCAACAGGACGCATAGGTGGTAGGCCAGGGATATCTTTAAAGACGTCCTCATACTGCGACAGTAGGGCCTCAACCTCAGGATCCCCAGAAATCTGCGCGGTGGTGACACAACAGCTCACCCGCGGCCTTAAAAGCAGTCCGTGGGCACCCTTCCGTAACAAACGGACGGCCTCCTTACGCCCGACTAGCTCTGGTTCGATTCGCGCGGCCATTGCGGTCACAGCGAAATTAACTATAGGCACCGCCTCAGTTTCGCCCTCCTTTGGTGTGACATATTCGAACGACAGGAAAGGTACCTTAATCGACAGAGTACCCTTGCACATATGCAGGGTTGCGGTCTCCATGTCGATGCGCGCGCGGTACTGTCGTAATGTCGACGACCCCATTATGTACGGTGCAGTCTCTGCTAAGCCCTGCAGCACGTACGGCCGGGTCACAACACGCAAAGGGCCTAACGATAGGCTAAGGGTAATCCTGCCCACGATGGGATGCTTACCCCCGTCAGCAAGGGTAACCTGTGGACAATCAGACGACTCTGGGGACAACCCCAGCGCGTTCACCTCTGCGACAGAGATGAAGTCGTCGCTGGCACCGGTGTCAACAAGTGCCTTCAGAGTACGGCCATTCAAACCGATCTGAACCACAGGGACACGGTTATCTACGAGCGACTGCCCAGCAGACAACGTCAGTGCACTTAAGGCGGGTCCGTAACCAACGGCACCCCCATCAGGAGCTTCGTACCAAACGTCAACCGAGTAGGATAGGCATGGCCACGGAGCCAGCGTACCCTCCCGATCCACACCATTAAACAAAACGGTGCCCGGCTCGAACCGGTGGACATGCCGCATACCCCTTAACGATGCCTCTGCCTTGCGCCGACAGAAAGCAGGGAGTAATACACATGCGGCAGTGCCTGGATATTGACGCCTACATCTCCTGTATATGGCCAACTGTTCCGACATCTCACGCAGAGACGAGGGGATGAACAAAACCACGTGGTTAGACAGATCGATAGACGACAGGGGACGACGAGGTGTAAACAAATTACACAACGGGTCGAAGCAGAGAAGTCCCGTGCGTCCGTCAAGCGTGATGCGTCGCGCAATGACTCGCTCGATGTGTCCAAGTACACAAGGCAACAATGCCTTAACGGCTGGCCGTAAGGATGACCACCGACCACGCGTTAGTTCAGAAATCCCGGGTGGTGCCCCCTCCACAGGAACCCGGGCAAGCCCCTATTTCGGCTGAGGTACAAACGGCGGCATTAGAGGGCAATCCTTCGTGGAATGATTCTCCGCACACCGTAGACAAACATTGGCCAATTTCCGACGCTCGAATTCGGAACGATTGCAATTCCATTTTGGCATAAATGTGTCGTCCGTACGAGTACGCTTCGCGTTGGGGTCGGAACGCTGTGCCGGCTGCCGTCGACGGCGCACCACCACGCTTCCTGTTCCTAGCTGGGTCCGAGCTCGGACCTGCTCCTACTGTACCACGGACACCCGAGCTAGCGCCCCCGCGCGCCTTGCGTTGCCCGTTGCTACGTCGCGTCGCGGCAGTAGGCGTGGGGCGGGTCGCGCCGAGGTCCTGGTCGAGAGCCACAGCTTCCCCAAGCGGATCCTGCACTTGCACGGCATTTGCACGAGGGGCAGACTTGACTTCTTCCTCGCCGGCAAGGAGTCGTATCTCCGCGCCCTTAGCAAAAGCGACCAACGCGTCATACGACTTGATCTGCGCTCCAACCAAGTCAGTGGCGCACCATTTAGCCAAAAGTTTCGTTAGGCCTCGCCTAAACCAAAAGACACGCTCAGATTCGGTGAGGTCAGCAATGGGAGTCACAAGTGCTTCGAAGCGTGACTGGTACGCAGGTACATTTTCATCCCGACGCATGTGGTAGCTACCGGCTGCCAAAACGTTACGAGCTTCCACATCGCGTGCTTGAACCTCAGTAGCGAATCGTGCGAGCAAAGCGGCGACCAACTCGTCAAAAGTATAGCTGCCTCGGGCGTTGGTCCAATTGCGATACCAGTCCTTCGCTGCGCCCTCGAGGGTGTTACCAACGAAGAGACACCTGATACCGTCATTGTCGCCACCATGAACAGCTTGGAGGTACTTTTTAGCGTCACGCACGTACGCACGAGTTGCATCGGCTATGCTATGCCCTGGTGTCTTGTCGGTCAGCGAAATATTGAGCCTAGGAACGGGAATCGACAATCTCATCACCTCAGGGATGTCATCATGCCCTCGAGCTTGAGGTAATGGCAGAACCCTTGGTCCAGCAGTGTTGTCCATATTCGTGTTCACTGCTGAATGCGGCACAATTAAGTGAGCAGGGGTCTGAAGGAAAAGGGGCTCTTGAGTGGCTCGCGCGCCAACAGTCTCAAGACCTCTATCCGGCGCTCTAGCAGCAACAACGAAATCGGGTTGGCTAGCTAGGCTAGTGTGCGGCGTATCGTCGTGTTCCGCGGACATGGAGCACGAAACGATACCCTAGTTTTGCGTAATAGAAGCCGACTTCTATCGCAAAGGCAAGAGTACAAAACAATTCGGTGAGCCTACCGACAGTACTCTTGAGAAGATTCAGTAAACTCAGCAAGTACTTGCCCAGCTGAGTCCTGATCTCCGTAGTTTGGGCGATGAGAGTCGCCAACTGGTCCGGACGAACGCCGGTCTCAGTCGCCGCGGCAAGCAATGCCGGTGCACTGAGATTACCTGCGACTCAGAGCGTAAACTTACACAACAAGTGCAGCAATCTAAGCAAAAGCAATTAAACGATTACAAACCGGAAGCGGCGGCGTCCAAAACGGCGCGGCCTAAGTCTTCGGCAAAAGTATCTAGCGGTCCTCGTGGTTCGTCGCTGGAACTTGCCATAGAAAGAACCTACTTCCGATTAGACAAAGAGAGACAGTTAAACAACGAACCTGTCTCGATACCAAATTGTTGTACCTCTCGTTCGTGTTTGCTCATAAGTATCTGCACGTCTGGAGACTATCGACACCGATGCGCGAGCACTTGCAAGTACAGCAAGGCAAGCGAGAGCAAACAGAGACAGCGGAAGACGAAGAGAGATATAACTTACGGTCTTACAGGTCGGAATGATGCAATGGACGAAATCGCCGTCAGCGCCGGAAGCAAGCAATCATCACGCGGCGGTGATTAGCGAAGTTCAGGCTTAGCTCGGGCTAAGTAGAATATCGTATAGTAATAGTAATGTAGAACACACAAGTGTTCTCCGGTATCGAATGTCTTATCTAGCTTAGCCGTCCTCGCATCTGTTATACTCGCAGCATCGCAGTGCCGTACGATTCACATTAGGAGGCCGATCCTAGATGTGACAACCCTACTGCGTTTAGGCGATGTCTACGCATAACAACGTATAAGCCTTTCCGGCATTCGCATGATGCAAGGGTCCGGATAACGATATCCGGTTGCAGGGCATGTATCGCGACGAGTGCGGCGCTCTCAACGTGTGCTTAAATGAAGTAATATTATATCAGATAATATTACTTATTGTTTCGTAGCACGAACATAATGCGCACTTCCATGCTTCGGGCTTTCATGCATGCTAGGCGGATTTGCCATGATGCGACGTCGCGATGGATAATGACAACATGCCAAATGCATATATAAATGTACACGAATACATTTATATCATGCAGATTCATTCATATGCAATGCGTTCATCACAAAAGCACTTCGCCTCGTAGGATCGCGTCGACCTACGCGTCGGCGGGAAATGAACCGTAGCACAACAGCATGTGCGGTCAGCAAGCTCTCAATGTATGTAGAACTTGTTGAGAACTACTGTTATACCGGAATGACGGAATTGTGTGTGTTCTCTGCTAAGGATGCATCGCTGTAAGGAATGTCCTCTTCCCATCATGTCGTGACCTGATCGATGGTGTTTATATTACAAGAATGCATTAGCTAGCTAACGGGGAGCGTGAAGCCCTGCTGGCTCAAGGTGAATAAAAGCGGGCCAGGCGGGTGGACAGGTATTTATTATACTGTCAGTACAGGCACAGGGATCTGCAAAGAAGTGGCAGCCGTTACCGCTATCTGTGACTGTATCGCTTTTCGACGCCTGGTCTTCGTTGGCTGTGGTCCTCATCACCACGGCCGCCGATGTGATGGCAAGCGCTTGACTTGTCGTTTGGACTCCTGGTGGGTGAATATGTAGCGATTCACGACAGGACGATGCTACGGCAGAAGGTTGTATATTGATGCCGCCGTACAGCTTTCATTAAGGGGGTAGCGAAGCGTTGGCTGGTCAACTTCTTTTTCTTACATATTATGATGGTGTTACATTCTTCACTTGACAATTGCCGCTCAGTAGTTGTTATATCTGCCCGACCCTTTGGGTGCTTCTTGTGTACCACATGTACGAGAAAATGCTGTCAGTCAATACATCCGGAGCAGAAATTTTCGCCTGGGGTATGCGGTCGGGTGGCTGTGTGGGATATCTGTGCAGAACGAAATTTGGTGATTACCATTACCATTTATTACCGCGGTTATCAGCCCCTCGGTTTTATAGCAAACATGATCTGATAGATGGTCTATGGTGTTCAGTATTGTAAAAGTAGGTGGATTTCTCGATTGGGACTTCAATAGCTAGCAGGAACGAGATCGTGGGAAATCTATTAGGTCGACCTTGGGCCACGCAGTCTCTTGACAACAACAAAAATTGTTCTAAGGCAAGCAGCAATTGCGCACTGCCTTACATTGCGTCCATCTGCCCTGCTGCTCCGTTGTCGCCATGCCACCAAGTGAATGAAGCACTTCGACAATATCAAAATTCATGGTGGCGGAATAAGAGACCCTGTGTGGAGCATGACATGTCGGCAGGCGGGCACTTGAATCTATGGTGTTACACTGCGGGCGACTTGATTGCCCTACGAAACACGGGCGGGCACGCACAAGAGTTTGTCAGAAGGTATAAGGACTTATTACTAATCACGAACGAGGTGGTCTGATTCATGCATCATTAACCTGTACATCTGCTGGCAGCAACTTGCATCCCAAGGTTTGCTGCTGCTAAACTCTTTGCAAATTATATGCAGCCACGTGTGCCCGCCCGTCCATGCATGCGTTCGTGCACCGTTAGTAGTGTGCATGTGCGTGCATGTGCGCAGATGAATTCGAAAATGGCCCATTGCACCAGCATGATCAAAAACCGCCGTTGCATTCCATGCACCTCCTCACATCTATCGCCACCCCCAGCACATCATCACCTATTCACCGCATATCGCGGTCTCACATCGCCACCGTACACTACGACCTCATCAGCCTGCCATGGGAGAGAAGCTATGAAATGGGTTCTGGGTGGGTGAACGGTAAGGTATGGAAAAGGCGTTCGACGCAGGTGCTCATATGACACTGAAGCTGCTGTCGCAGCGGCGGTCTCATCAACGGTGGCGATGCAGCGAGCGGCGGCAACACTGGTGGTGGCGGTGGCAGCGGCAGCAGTGGCGGTGGCAGTGATGGTCGGGGGCGAGGCAGCGGTGGTGACGCTGCCTGGGAAAGGGTGGTAGCAGGGCCACATTCGGCGGCAGAGGAGTCTATATTATTGGAGCCAGGGGTACTAGTCGAAGCCATGGAATCGGAGGTCAAGATAACGCCAGCTATAAGCATCCCGGCAGGCAACTTACCCAATCGTCCAAGCTGCTACATATTATATACAATAACTTCTTATTATATTTAAAACATGTACAATAATATATATTAATTTATTATACATTATAAGAAAGAAACTTAAAAAGAAACACTAGTGAAATTATTAATGAATGAAGCTTTTCTTTAAATTGAATCCTGGGAATTTAGGGTAACCAGCCTACTACGATAAATTTGCGTGGATAACTGCGTGCTATACTTCGGCGGGTATAGTTGAGACTCACAACACAGGATCACTGAATCCGACCATAAATCTATCTGTTAAACGTTGTACGACGCATTCTCGTGCTGATTGACGTATGTACGTCTCACAATTCAGCTCCGGCAGCAACCCGCCGCTAGCCCCTTTGACTGAAGCACTTGTAAGCTAGCACGAAGATCAACTGGTAGACGTCAAGTCAGCCCCACTCAGTGTTGTACCTCTCGTTCGTGTTTGCTCATAAGTATCTGCACGTCTGGAGACTATCGACACCGATGCGCGAGCACTTGCAAGTACAGCAAGGCAAGCGAGAGCAAACAGAGACAGCGGAAGACGAAGAGAGATATAACTTACGGTCTTACAGGTCGGAATGATGCAATGGACGAAATCGCCGTCAGCGCCGGAAGCAAGCAATCATCACGCGGCGGTGATTAGCGAAGTTCAGGCTTAGCTCGGGCTAAGTAGAATATCGTATAGTAATAGTAATGTAGAACACACAAGTGTTCTCCGGTATCGAATGTCTTATCTAGCTTAGCCGTCCTCGCATCTGTTATACTCACAGCATCGCAGTGCCGTACGATTCACATTAGGAGGCCGATCCTAGATGTGACAACCCTACTGCGTTTAGGCGATGTCTACGCATAACAACGTATAAGCCTTTCCGGCATTCGCATGATGCAAGGGTCCGGATAACGATATCCGGTTGCAGGGCATGTATCGCGACGAGTGCGGCGCTCTCAACGTGTGCTTAAATGAAGTAATATTATATCAGATAATATTACTTATTGTTTCGTAGCACGAACATAATGCGCACTTCCATGCTTCGGGCTTTCATGCATGCTAGGCGGATTTGCCATGATGCGACGTCGCGATGGATAATGACAACATGCCAAATGCATATATAAATGTACACGAATACATTTATATCATGCAGATTCATTCATATGCAATGCGTTCATCACAAAAGCACTTCGCCTCGTAGGATCGCGTCGACCTACGCGTCGGCGGGAAATGAACCGTAGCACAACAATTATCCCCCCTCCCGTATGCAGCGTCCTCGCTGCATCATACAGCATCGACTGCAGGGGTCATTGGGTTTGCGTGGCACGTTTGTGGGCTTCTTCGAGCAGGGGTTTCATGTCCTGTGAGAAGTTGCGTGCCGGTTCCCATGAGTTGTGCTCGTCGGTATACCCTGTCCACTTAACCAAGTATCGTGTACTGTTCGCTTACGTCGGTGTCGGCCCACACGACGCGCGCGATAATCTAACACCCGCTCCACATCGTAAAACTTCTGTTTACCAGCGATCCAGGTCTCGGGAACTGGTTCGATCGCTGTGGGGGCGTTAGCAGGCTCAGGGACGGGTTCCGTACCACGATACGGACGAACAAGCGATACGTGAAACGTGGGGTGAATGGTCATATCAGCGGGCAATGCAAGCTGCACAGCCACATTCCCAACCATGCGCACGACAGGGTACGGACCAATCCAGCGGGGTAAGAGTTTTCGGGATCCGTCGGCCAAGGAACGCAAGTTCTTGGTGCTTAGCAACACGAGTTGCCCTTCCGAAAACATCACATCCTGCTTGGATTTGTTGTAGTATTCTGTCGTTCGTTGCTGCGCCGCGTCCAAACACGACTTCGCGTCTGTGATCCGGGACATAAACGACTTGGCAAAAAGTTTAGCAGCAGGCACGTTCACTTCCAACTCACGCCACACGGGTAGCGCGGGATGAAACCCGTAGTTAAGAAAGAACGGACTTTTGCCTGTAGAGCGGTTAACAGCATTGTTAAGCGCGAATTCTGCCGCAGTCAAATATGTATCCCAAACAAGTGGTGTGCGACCAGCATAATTGCGCAACATATCACCCAACGTGCGGTTTGTGCGTTCGGTTTGACCATCAGTCTGCGGGTGATACGCCGTGCTCAGGTTGACGCGCATGCCAACTAGTTTGCAGAGCGCTTCCCAAAACTTAGACGTGAACTGTCCACCGCGGTCCGAGATCACATTTTTGGGAATCCCGTGTAACCGAACCACATTATCGAAAAACAAACGTGCGGTTTGCTCAGCCGTGCAGGATGATGTACATGGTGCTAGGTGAACCATCTTAGTCAGACGATCGACCATTACGAACACCGCATCGTATCCCCCCTCAGTTTTGGGCAGCGCGACTACGAAGTCCATGGAAACACTTTCCCAAGGCGCATCCGGGGCAGGCAACGGTTGCAACAACCCATGGCCCTTACCGGACAAAGCCTTATTGCGCTGGCACAGACTGCATGTCTGGACGAAGTTCGCCGCATCCTTAGCCAAACGAGGCCACCAGAAGGAACGTTGCACCAAGTCGATCAATCGCTTGCTACCAGGGTGTCCTGCTAACGGGTCCTCGTGGAACCGCGCAAGGATGTCGTAGCGTAGCGCGTCGTCGTTCGGAACGACGATTTGCGTAGCTGCACCCTCCGTCCGTAGCCAAAGGCCATTCTGCTTGCGAAGGTTTTCTACATTAGCCGGGTCCGCGAACCAGGCGTCTGCGCTGTAGGCAGCCTTCAACCGCTCCGCGAGGTCCGTCGCGATCGGAACCTCCTCGCTACGCGGCCGCACGACGGGCGCTGCCAAAATTGCAGCGTGTAGCGACGGATGTCGACTGAGAGCATCGGCAATATTCAATTTACCAGAAATATACTCCCAGGTGCAGTTGAACCTAGCTAGATATTCCATCCACCTAGCTTGACGGCGGTTCAACGTCGGAACGCTTTGCAAAAACGTTAGGGGCTTATGGTCAGTCTTTAAAGTAAACGGGCGTCCCTCGAGGTAACAGCGCCATTCCTTTAAAGCATGCAGCACGGCCAGAAGCTCCTGTTCCCCGGTGGTGTAGCGAATCTCCGCACCAGAAAACTTCTTACTCGTGAAGGCGATCGGTCGCCCTTCCTGTAACAATACAGCGCCGCTTCCAAATATTGAGGCATCAGACACTACCTCAACACGAAATGGCAACGAGTAATCAGGGAATGCAAGGGTGACATCTTCGGCAACGATCCGTTTGAGCTCTTCGAATGCCCGCTGGCATTGCGACGTCCACGACTCGAGCGAAACGAAAACGCCTTTGCGAGTTAAGTTAGTAAGCGGGGCCGCAATGATGGAATATTTTTCAATGAACTTTCGGAAATAATTGGTCAAGCCAAGGAACTTACGCAGCTCCGTGAGGTTCTGAGGCGCGGGCCAATCACGAACCACGGCGACCTTCCGCGGGTCCATCTTCACACCGGTGGCCGACACAATGTGGCCCAAATATTCCACCTGAGGCTGCGCCCAAAAGCATTTGGCGCGTTTAGCAAACAATTGCTCCCGCCTCATAACGTCGAGCACGAGCCGCAAATGCTCCAAGTGCTCCTCGCGCGTCTTAGAATATACCAAGATGTCATCCAGGTAGCAAACAACGAACCTGTCGATAAACGGCCTAAACATTCGGTCCATAACCGCCTGAAACGTCGCAGGGGCATTAGTCAAACCAAATGATAGGACCGTATACTCAAAGTGACCGAAGGGCGTCCGAAAAGCGGTTTTCGGGATATCAGAGGCAGCGATGCGAATCTGATTGTAGCCCTGTTGTAAGTCAATTGAGGAAAAATAAGCCGAGCCCTTCAGCTTATCCAACAGGTCGTCAACGCGTGGCAAAGGGTAGCGATTTTTCACCGTATTCGCATTTAACCCCCGGTAATCAATGCACATGCGCAAGGTCCCATCCTTCTTACCGACAAACAAAATCGGTGCAGAAAACGGGGATGTGCTGGGGCGTATCATACCCTTCGCGAGCAAATCCGTCACCTGGCGCTTTACCTCATCCAGCTCCAATGGACTCAACCTGTACATTGGCCGGGCTGTAGGCTGCGCTCCAGGCATGAGAGGGATTGTGTGATCAACAGGACGCATAGGTGGTAGGCCAGGGATATCTTTAAAGACGTCCTCATACTGCGACAGTAGGGCCTCAACCTCAGGATCCGCAGAAATCTGCGCGGTGGTGACACAACAGCTCACCCGCGGCCTTAAAAGCAGTCCGTGGGCACCCTTCCGTAACAAACGGACGGCCTCCTTACGCCCGACTAGCTCTGGTTCGATTCGCGCGGCCATTGCGGTCACAGCGAAATTAACCATAGGCACCGCCTCAGTTTCGCCCTCCTTTGGTGTGACATATTCGAACGACAGGAAAGGTACCTTAATCGACAGAGTACCCTTGCACATATGCAGGGTTGCGGTCTCCATGTCGATGCGCGCGCGGTACTGTCGTAATGTCGACGACCCCATTATGTACGGTGCAGTCTCTGCTAAGCCCTGCAGCACGTACGGCCGGGTCACAACACGCAAAGGGCCTAACGATAGGCTAAGGGTAATCCTGCCCACGATGGGATGCTTACCCCCGTCAGCAAGGGTAACCTGTGGACAATCAGACGACTCTGGGGACAACCCCAGCGCGTTCACCTCTGTGACAGAGATGAAGTCGTCGCTGGCACCGGTGTCAACAAGTGCCTTCAGAGTACGGCCATTCAAACCGATCTGAACCACAGGGACACGGTTATCTACGAGCGACTGCCCAGCAGACAACGTCAGTGCACTTAAGGCGGGTCCGTAACCAACGGCACCCCCATCAGGAGCTTCGTACCAAACGTCAACCGAGTAGGATAGGCATGGCCACGGAGCCAGCGTACCCTCCCGATCCACACCATTAAACAAAACGGTGCCCGGCTCGAACCGGTGGACATGCCGCATACCCCTTAACGATGCCTCTGCCTTGCGCCGACAGAAAGCAGGGAGTAATACACATGCGGCAGTGCCTGGATATTGACGCCTACATCTCCTGTATATGGCCAACTGTTCCGACATCTCACGCAGAGACGAGGGGATGAACAAAACCACGTGGTTAGACAGATCGATAGACGACAGGGGACGGCGAGGTGTAAACAAATTACACAACGGGTCGAAGCAGAGAAGTCCCGTGCGTCCGTCAAGCGTGATGCGTCGCGCAATGACTCGCTCGATGTGTCCAAGTACACAAGGCAACAATGCCTTAACGGCTGGCCGTAAGGATGACCACCGACCACGCGTTAGTTCAGAAATCCCGGGTGGTGCCCCCTCCACAGGAACCCGGGCAAGCCCCTATTTCGGCTGAGGTACAAACGGCGGCATTAGAGGGCAATCCTTCGTGGAATGATTCTCCGCACACCGTAGACAAACATTGGCCAATTTCCGACGCTCCAATTCGGAACGATTGCAATTCCATTTTGGCATAAATGTGTCGTCCGTACGAGTACGCTTCGCGTTGGGGTCGGAACGCTGTGCCGCTGCCGTCGACGGCGCACCACCACGCTTCCTGTTCCTAGCTGGGTCCGAGCTCGGACCTGCTCCTACTGTACCACGGACACCCGAGCTAGCGCCCCCGCGCGCCTTGCGTTGCCCGTTGCTACGTCGCGTCGCGGCAGTAGGCGTGGGGCGGGTCGCGCCGAGGTCCTGGTCGAGAGCCACAGCTTCCCCAAGCGGATCCTGCACTTGCACGGCATTTGCACGAGGGGCAGACTTGACTTCTTCCTCGCCGGCAAGGAGTCGTATCTCCGCGCCCTTAGCAAAAGCGACCAACGCGTCATACGACTTGATCTGCGCTCCAACCAAGTCAGTGGCGCACCATTTAGCCAAAAGTTTCGTTAGGCCTCGCCTAAACCAAAAGACACGCTCAGATTCGGTGAGGTCAGCAATGGGAGTCACAAGTGCTTCGAAGCGTGACTGGTACGCAGGTACATTTTCATCCCGACGCATGTGGTAGCTACCGGCTGCCAAAACGTTACGAGCTTCCACATCGCGTGCTTGAACCTCAGTAGCGAATCGTGCGAGCAAAGCGGCGACCAACTCGTCAAAAGTATAGCTGCCTCGGGCGTTGGTCCAATTGCGATACCAGTCCTTCGCTGCGCCCTCGAGGGTGTTACCAACGAAGAGACACCTGATACCGTCATTGTCGCCACCATGAACAGCTTGGAGGTACTTTTTAGCGTCACGCACGTACGCACGAGTTGCATCGGCTATGCTATGCCCTGGTGTCTTGTCGGTCAGCGAAATATTGAGCCTAGGAACGGGAATCGACAATCTCATCACCTCAGGGATGTCATCATGCCCTCGAGCTTGAGGTAATGGCAGAACCCTTGGTCCAGCAGTGTTGTCCATATTCGTGTTCACTGCTGAATGCGGCACAATTAAGTGAGCAGGGGTCTGAAGGAAAAGGGGCTCTTGAGTGGCTCGCGCGCCAACAGTCTCAAGACCTCTATCCGGCGCTCTAGCAGCAACAACGAAATCGGGTTGGCTAGCTAGGCTAGTGTGCGGCGTATCGTCGTGTTCCACGGACATGGAGCACGAAACGATACCCTAGTTTTGCGTAATAGAAGCCGACTTCTATCGCAAAGGCAAGAGTACAAAACAATTCGGTGAGCCTACCGACAGTACTCTTGAGAAGATTCAGTAAACTCAGCAAGTACTTGCCCAGCTGAGTCCTGATCTCCGTAGTTTGGGCGATGAGAGTCGCCAACTGGTCCGGACGAACGCCGGTCTCAGTCGCCGCGGCAAGCAATGCCGGTGCACTGAGATTACCTGCGACTCAGAGCGTAAACTTACACAACAAGTGCAGCAATCTAAGCAAAAGCAATTAAACGATTACAAACCGGAAGCGGCGGCGTCCAAAACGGCGCGGCCTAAGTCTTCGGCAAAAGTATCTAGCGGTCCTCGTGGTTCGTCGCTGGAACTTGCCATAGAAAGAACCTACTTCCGATTAGACAAAGAGAGACAGTTAAACAACGAACCTGTCTCGATACCAAATTGTTGTACCTCTCGTTCGTGTTTGCTCATAAGTATCTGCACGTCTGGAGACTATCGACACCGATGCGCGAGCACTTGCAAGTACAGCAAGGCAAGCGAGAGCAAACAGAGACAGCAGAAGACGAAGAGAGATATAACTTACGGTCTTACAGGTCGGAATGATGCAATGGACGAAATCGCCGTCAGCGCCGGAAGCAAGCAATCATCACGCGGCGGTGATTAGCGAAGTTCAGGCTTAGCTCGGGCTAAGTAGAATATCGTATAGTAATAGTAATGTAGAACACACAAGTGTTCTCCGGTATCGAATGTCTTATCTAGCTTAGCCGTCCTCGCATCTGTTATACTCGCAGCATCGCAGTGCTGTACGATTCACATTAGGAGGCCGATCCTAGATGTGACAACCCTACTGCGTTTAGGCGATGTCTACGCATAACAACGTATAAGCCTTTCCGGCATTCGCATGATGCAAGGGTCCGGATAACGATATCCGGTTGCAGGGCATGTATCGCGACGAGTGCGGCGCTCTCAACGTGTGCTTAAATGAAGTAATATTATATCAGATAATATTACTTATTGTTTCGTAGCACGAACATAATGCGCACTTCCATGCTTCGGGCTTTCATGCATGCTAGGCGGATTTGCCATGATGCGACGTCGCGATGGATAATGACAACATGCCAAATGCATATATAAATGTACACGAATACATTTATATCATGCAGATTCATTCATATGCAATGCGTTCATCACAAAAGCACTTCGCCTCGTAGGATCGCGTCGACCTACGCGTCGGCGGGAAATGAACCGTAGCACAACAGCATGTGCGGTCAGCAAGCTCTCAATGTATGTAGAACTTGTTGAGAACTACTGTTATACCGGAATGACGGAATTGTGTGTGTTCTCTGCTAAGGATGCATCGCTGTAAGGAATGTCCTCTTCCCATCATGTCGTGACCTGATCGATGGTGTTTATATTACAAGAATGCATTAGCTAGCTAACGGGGAGCGTGAAGCCCTGCTGGCTCAAGGTGAATAAAAGCGGGCCAGGCGGGTGGACAGGTATTTATTATACTGTCAGTACAGGCACAGGGATCTGCAAAGAAGTGGCAGCCGTTACCGCTATCTGTGACTGTATCGCTTTTCGACGCCTGGTCTTCGTTGGCTGTGGTCCTCATCACCACGGCCGCCGATGTGATGGCAAGCGCTTGACTTGTCGTTTGGACTCCTGGTGGGTGAATATGTAGCGATTCACGACAGGACGATGCTACGGCAGAAGGTTGTATATTGATGCCGCCGTACAGCTTTCATTAAGGGGGTAGCGAAGCGTTGGCTGGTCAACTTCTTTTTCTTACATATTATGATGGTGTTACATTCTTCACTTGACAATTGCCGCTCAGTAGTTGTTATATCTGCCCGACCCTTTGGGTGCTTCTTGTGTACCACATGTACGAGAAAATGCTGTCAGTCAATACATCCGGAGCAGAAATTTTCGCCTGGGGTATGCGGTCGGGTGGCTGTGTGGGATATCTGTGCAGAACGAAATTTGGTGATTACCATTACCATTTATTACCGCGGTTATCAGCCCCTCGGTTTTATAGCAAACATGATCTGATAGATGGTCTATGGTGTTCAGTATTGTAAAAGTAGGTGGATTTCTCGATTGGGACTTCAATAGCTAGCAGGAACGAGATCGTGGGAAATCTATTAGGTCGACCTTGGGCCACGCAGTCTCTTGACAACAACAAAAATTGTTCTAAGGCAAGCAGCAATTGCGCACTGCCTTACATTGCGTCCATCTGCCCTGCTGCTCCGTTGTCGCCATGCCACCAAGTGAATGAAGCACTTCGACAATATCAAAATTCATGGTGGCGGAATAAGAGACCCTGTGTGGAGCATGACATGTCGGCAGGCGGGCACTTGAATCTATGGTGTTACACTGCGGGCGACTTGATTGCCCTACGAAACACGGGCGGGCACGCACAAGAGTTTGTCAGAAGGTATAAGGACTTATTACTAATCACGAACGAGGTGGTCTGATTCATGCATCATTAACCTGTACATCTGCTGGCAGCAACTTGCATCCCAAGGTTTGCTGCTGCTAAACTCTTTGCAAATTATATGCAGCCACGTGTGCCCGCCCGTCCATGCATGCGTTCGTGCACCGTTAGTAGTGTGCATGTGCGTGCATGTGCGCAGATGAATTCGAAAATGGCCCATTGCACCAGCATGATCAAAAACCGCCGTTGCATTCCATGCACCTCCTCACATCTATCGCCACCCCCAGCACATCATCACCTATTCACCGCATATCGCGGTCTCACATCGCCACCGTACACTACGACCTCATCAGCCTGCCATGGGAGAGAAGCTATGAAATGGGTTCTGGGTGGGTGAACGGTAAGGTATGGAAAAGGCGTTCGACGCAGGTGCTCATATGACACTGAAGCTGCTGTCGCAGCGGCGGTCTCATCAACGGTGGCGATGCAGCGAGCGGCGGCAACACTGGTGGTGGCGGTGGCAGCGGCAGCAGTGGCGGTGGCAGTGATGGTCGGGGGCGAGGCAGCGGTGGTGACGCTGCCTGGGAAAGGGTGGTAGCAGGGCCACATTCGGCGGCAGAGGAGTCTATATTATTGGAGCCAGGGGTACTAGTCGAAGCCATGGAATCGGAGGTCAAGATAACGCCAGCTATAAGCATCCCGGCAGGCAACTTACCCAATCGTCCAAGCTGCTACATATTATATACAATAACTTCTTATTATATTTAAAACATGTACAATAATATATATTAATTTATTATACATTATAAGAAAGAAACTTAAAAAGAAACACTAGTGAAATTATTAATGAATGAAGCTTTTCTTTAAATTGAATCCTGGGAATTTAGGGTAACCAGCCTACTACGATAAATTTGCGTGGATAACTGCGTGCTATACTTCGGCGGGTATAGTTGAGACTCACAACACAGGATCACTGAATCCGACCATAAATCTATCTGTTAAACGTTGTACGACGCATTCTCGTGCTGATTGACGTATGTACGTCTCACAATTCAGCTCCGGCAGCAACCCGCCGCTAGCCCCTTTGACTGAAGCACTTGTAAGCTAGCACGAAGATCAACTGGTAGACGTCAAGTCAGCCCCACTCAGTGTTGTACCTCTCGTTCGTGTTTGCTCATAAGTATCTGCACGTCTGGAGACTATCGACACCGATGCGCGAGCACTTGCAAGTACAGCAAGGCAAGCGAGAGCAAACAGAGACAGCGGAAGACGAAGAGAGATATAACTTACGGTCTTACAGGTCGGAATGATGCAATGGACGAAATCGCCGTCAGCGCCGGAAGCAAGCAATCATCACGCGGCGGTGATTAGCGAAGTTCAGGCTTAGCTCGGGCTAAGTAGAATATCGTATAGTAATAGTAATGTAGAACACACAAGTGTTCTCCGGTATCGAATGTCTTATCTAGCTTAGCCGTCCTCGCATCTGTTATACTCACAGCATCGCAGTGCCGTACGATTCACATTAGGAGGCCGATCCTAGATGTGACAACCCTACTGCGTTTAGGCGATGTCTACGCATAACAACGTATAAGCCTTTCCGGCATTCGCATGATGCAAGGGTCCGGATAACGATATCCGGTTGCAGGGCATGTATCGCGACGAGTGCGGCGCTCTCAACGTGTGCTTAAATGAAGTAATATTATATCAGATAATATTACTTATTGTTTCGTAGCACGAACATAATGCGCACTTCCATGCTTCGGGCTTTCATGCATGCTAGGCGGATTTGCCATGATGCGACGTCGCGATGGATAATGACAACATGCCAAATGCATATATAAATGTACACGAATACATTTATATCATGCAGATTCATTCATATGCAATGCGTTCATCACAAAAGCACTTCGCCTCGTAGGATCGCGTCGACCTACGCGTCGGCGGGAAATGAACCGTAGCACAACAATTATCCCCCCTCCCGTATGCAGCGTCCTCGCTGCATCATACAGCATCGACTGCAGGGGTCATTGGGTTTGCGTGGCACGTTTGCGGGCTTCTTCGAGCAGGGGTTTCATGTCCTGTGAGAAGTTGCGTGCCGGTTCCCATGAGTTGTGCTCGTCGGTATACCCTGTCCACTTAACCAAGTATCGTGTACTGTTCGCTTACGTCGGTGTCGGCCCACACGACGCGCGCGATAATCTAACACCCGCTCCACATCGTAAAACTTCTGTTTACCAGCGATCCAGGTCTCGGGAACTGGTTCGATCGCTGTGGGGGCGTTAGCAGGCTCAGGGACGGGTTCCGTACCACGATACGGACGAACAAGCGATACGTGAAACGTGGGGTGAATGGTCATATCAGCGGGCAATGCAAGCTGCACAGCCACATTCCCAACCATGCGCACGACAGGGTACGGACCAATCCAGCGGGGTAAGAGTTTTCGGGATCCGTCGGCCAAGGAACGCAAGTTCTTGGTGCTTAGCAACACGAGTTGCCCTTCCGAAAACATCACATCCTGCTTGGATTTGTTGTAGTATTCTGTCGTTCGTTGCTGCGCCGCGTCCAAACACGACTTCGCGTCTGTGATCCGGGACATAAACGACTTGGCAAAAAGTTTAGCAGCAGGCACGTTCACTTCCAACTCACGCCACACGGGTAGCGCGGGATGAAACCCGTAGTTAAGAAAGAACGGACTTTTGCCTGTAGAGCGGTTAACAGCATTGTTAAGCGCGAATTCTGCCGCAGTCAAATATGTATCCCAAACAAGTGGTGTGCGACCAGCATAATTGCGCAACATATCACCCAACGTGCGGTTTGTGCGTTCGGTTTGACCATCAGTCTGCGGGTGATACGCCGTGCTCAGGTTGACGCGCATGCCAACTAGTTTGCAGAGCGCTTCCCAAAACTTAGACGTGAACTGTCCACCGCGGTCCGAGATCACATTTTTGGGAATCCCGTGTAACCGAACCACATTATCGAAAAACAAACGTGCGGTTTGCTCAGCCGTGCAGGATGATGTACATGGTGCTAGGTGAACCATCTTAGTCAGACGATCGACCATTACGAACACCGCATCGTATCCCCCCTCAGTTTTGGGCAGCGCGACTACGAAGTCCATGGAAACACTTTCCCAAGGCGCATCCGGGGCAGGCAACGGTTGCAACAACCCATGGCCCTTACCGGACAAAGCCTTATTGCGCTGGCACAGACTGCATGTCTGGACGAAGTTCGCCGCATCCTTAGCCAAACGAGGCCACCAGAAGGAACGTTGCACCAAGTCGATCAATCGCTTGCTACCAGGGTGTCCTGCTAACGGGTCCTCGTGGAACCGCGCAAGGATGTCGTAGCGTAGCGCGTCGTCGTTCGGAACGACGATTTGCGTAGCTGCACCCTCCGTCCGTAGCCAAAGGCCATTCTGCTTGCGAAGGTTTTCTACATTAGCCGGGTCCGCGAACCAGGCGCCTGCGCTGTAGGCAGCCTTCAACCGCTCCGCGAGGTCCGTCGCGATCGGAACCTCCTCGCTACGCGGCCGCACGACGGGCGCTGCCAAAATTGCAGCGTGTAGCGACGGATGTCGACTGAGAGCATCGGCAATATTCAATTTACCAGAAATATACTCCCAGGTGCAGTTGAACCTAGCTAGATATTCCATCCACCTAGCTTGACGGCGGTTCAACGTCGGAACGCTTTGCAAAAACGTTAGGGGCTTATGGTCAGTCTTTAAAGTAAACGGGCGTCCCTCGAGGTAACAGCGCCATTCCTTTAAAGCATGCAGCACGGCCAGAAGCTCCTGTTCCCCGGTGGTGTAGCGAATCTCCGCACCAGAAAACTTCTTACTCGTGAAGGCGATCGGTCGCCCTTCCTGTAACAATACAGCGCCGCTTCCAAATATTGAGGCATCAGACACTACCTCAACACGAAATGGCAACGAGTAATCAGGGAATGCAAGGGTGACATCTTCGGCAACGATCCGTTTGAGCTCTTCGAATGCCCGCTGGCATTGCGACGTCCACGACTCGAGCGAAACGAAAACGCCTTTGCGAGTTAAGTTAGTAAGCGGGGCCGCAATGATGGAATATTTTTCAATGAACTTTCGGAAATAATTGGTCAAGCCAAGGAACTTACGCAGCTCCGTGAGGTTCTGAGGCGCGGGCCAATCACGAACCACGGCGACCTTCCGCGGGTCCATCTTCACACCGGTGGCCGACACAATGTGGCCCAAATATTCCACCTGAGGCTGCGCCCAAAAGCATTTGGCGCGTTTAGCAAACAATTGCTCCCGCCTCATAACGTCGAGCACGAGCCGCAAATGCTCCAAGTGCTCCTCGCGCGTCTTAGAATATACCAAGATGTCATCCAGGTAGCAAACAACGAACCTGTCGATAAACGGCCTAAACATTCGGTCCATAACCGCCTGAAACGTCGCAGGGGCATTAGTCAAACCAAATGATAGGACCGTATACTCAAAGTGACCGAAGGGCGTCCGAAAAGCGGTTTTCGGGATATCAGAGGCAGCGATGCGAATCTGATTGTAGCCCTGTTGTAAGTCAATTGAGGAAAAATAAGCCGAGCCCTTCAGCTTATCCAACAGGTCGTCAACGCGTGGCAAAGGGTAGCGATTTTTCACCGTATTCGCATTTAACCCCCGGTAATCAATGCACATGCGCAAGGTCCCATCCTTCTTACCGACAAACAAAATCGGTGCAGAAAACGGGGATGTGCTGGGGCGTATCATACCCTTCGCGAGCAAATCCGTCACCTGGCGCTTTACCTCATCCAGCTCCAATGGACTCAACCTGTACATTGGCCGGGCTGTAGGCTGCGCTCCAGGCATGAGAGGGATTGTGTGATCAACAGGACGCATAGGTGGTAGGCCAGGGATATCTTTAAAGACGTCCTCATACTGCGACAGTAGGGCCTCAACCTCAGGATCCGCAGAAATCTGCGCGGTGGTGACACAACAGCTCACCCGCGGCCTTAAAAGCAGTCCGTGGGCACCCTTCCGTAACAAACGGACGGCCTCCTTACGCCCGACTAGCTCTGGTTCGATTCGCGTGGCCATTGCGGTCACAGCGAAATTAACCATAGGCACCGCCTCAGTTTCGCCCTCCTTTGGTGTGACATATTCGAACGACAGGAAAGGTACCTTAATCGACAGAGTACCCTTGCACATATGCAGGGTTGCGGTCTCCATGTCGATGCGCGCGCGGTACTGTCGTAATGTCGACGACCCCATTATGTACGGTGCAGTCTCTGCTAAGCCCTGCAGCACGTACGGCCGGGTCACAACACGCAAAGGGCCTAACGATAGGCTAAGGGTAATCCTGCCCACGATGGGATGCTTACCCCCGTCAGCAAGGGTAACCTGTGGACAATCAGACGACTCTGGGGACAACCCCAGCGCGTTCACCTCTGTGACAGAGATGAAGTCGTCGCTGGCACCGGTGTCAACAAGTGCCTTCAGAGTACGGCCATTCAAACCGATCTGAACCACAGGGACACGGTTATCTACGAGCGACTGCCCAGCAGACAACGTCAGTGCACTTAAGGCGGGTCCGTAACCAACGGCACCCCCATCAGGAGCTTCGTACCAAACGTCAACCGAGTAGGATAGGCATGGCCACGGAGCCAGCGTACCCTCCCGATCCACACCATTAAACAAAACGGTGCCCGGCTCGAACCGGTGGACATGCCGCATACCCCTTAACGATGCCTCTGCCTTGCGCCGACAGAAAGCAGGGAGTAATACACATGCGGCAGTGCCTGGATATTGACGCCTACATCTCCTGTATATGGCCAACTGTTCCGACATCTCACGCAGAGACGAGGGGATGAACAAAACCACGTGGTTAGACAGATCGATAGACGACAGGGGACGGCGAGGTGTAAACAAATTACACAACGGGTCGAAGCAGAGAAGTCCCGTGCGTCCGTCAAGCGTGATGCGTCGCGCAATGACTCGCTCGATGTGTCCAAGTACACAAGGCAACAATGCCTTAACGGCTGGCCGTAAGGATGACCACCGACCACGCGTTAGTTCAGAAATCCCGGGTGGTGCCCCCTCCACAGGAACCCGGGCAAGCCCCTATTTCGGCTGAGGTACAAACGGCGGCATTAGAGGGCAATCCTTCGTGGAATGATTCTCCGCACACCGTAGACAAACATTGGCCAATTTCCGACGCTCCAATTCGGAACGATTGCAATTCCATTTTGGCATAAATGTGTCGTCCGTACGAGTACGCTTCGCGTTGGGGTCGGAACGCTGTGCCGCTGCCGTCGACGGCGCACCACCACGCTTCCTGTTCCTAGCTGGGTCCGAGCTCGGACCTGCTCCTACTGTACCACGGACACCCGAGCTAGCGCCCCCGCGCGCCTTGCGTTGCCCGTTGCTACGTCGCGTCGCGGCAGTAGGCGTGGGGCGGGTCGCGCCGAGGTCCTGGTCGAGAGCCACAGCTTCCCCAAGCGGATCCTGCACTTGCACGGCATTTGCACGAGGGGCAGACTTGACTTCTTCCTCGCCGGCAAGGAGTCGTATCTCCGCGCCCTTAGCAAAAGCGACCAACGCGTCATACGACTTGATCTGCGCTCCAACCAAGTCAGTGGCGCACCATTTAGCCAAAAGTTTCGTTAGGCCTCGCCTAAACCAAAAGACACGCTCAGATTCGGTGAGGTCAGCAATGGGAGTCACAAGTGCTTCGAAGCGTGACTGGTACGCAGGTACATTTTCATCCCGACGCATGTGGTAGCTACCGGCTGCCAAAACGTTACGAGCTTCCACATCGCGTGCTTGAACCTCAGTAGCGAATCGTGCGAGCAAAGCGGCGACCAACTCGTCAAAAGTATAGCTGCCTCGGGCGTTGGTCCAATTGCGATACCAGTCCTTCGCTGCGCCCTCGAGGGTGTTACCAACGAAGAGACACCTGATACCGTCATTGTCGCCACCATGAACAGCTTGGAGGTACTTTTTAGCGTCACGCACGTACGCACGAGTTGCATCGGCTATGCTATGCCCTGGTGTCTTGTCGGTCAGCGAAATATTGAGCCTAGGAACGGGAATCGACAATCTCATCACCTCAGGGATGTCATCATGCCCTCGAGCTTGAGGTAATGGCAGAACCCTTGGTCCAGCAGTGTTGTCCATATTCGTGTTCACTGCTGAATGCGGCACAATTAAGTGAGCAGGGGTCTGAAGGAAAAGGGGCTCTTGAGTGGCTCGCGCGCCAACAGTCTCAAGACCTCTATCCGGCGCTCTAGCAGCAACAACGAAATCGGGTTGGCTAGCTAGGCTAGTGTGCGGCGTATCGTCGTGTTCCACGGACATGGAGCACGAAACGATACCCTAGTTTTGCGTAATAGAAGCCGACTTCTATCGCAAAGGCAAGAGTACAAAACAATTCGGTGAGCCTACCGACAGTACTCTTGAGAAGATTCAGTAAACTCAGCAAGTACTTGCCCAGCTGAGTCCTGATCTCCGTAGTTTGGGCGATGAGAGTCGCCAACTGGTCCGGACGAACGCCGGTCTCAGTCGCCGCGGCAAGCAATGCCGGTGCACTGAGATTACCTGCGACTCAGAGCGTAAACTTACACAACAAGTGCAGCAATCTAAGCAAAAGCAATTAAACGATTACAAACCGGAAGCGGCGGCGTCCAAAACGGCGCGGCCTAAGTCTTCGGCAAAAGTATCTAGCGGTCCTCGTGGTTCGTCGCTGGAACTTGCCATAGAAAGAACCTACTTCCGATTAGACAAAGAGAGACAGTTAAACAACGAACCTGTCTCGATACCAAATTGTTGTACCTCTCGTTCGTGTTTGCTCATAAGTATCTGCACGTCTGGAGACTATCGACACCGATGCGCGAGCACTTGCAAGTACAGCAAGGCAAGCGAGAGCAAACAGAGACAGCAGAAGACGAAGAGAGATATAACTTACGGTCTTACAGGTCGGAATGATGCAATGGACGAAATCGCCGTCAGCGCCGGAAGCAAGCAATCATCACGCGGCGGTGATTAGCGAAGTTCAGGCTTAGCTCGGGCTAAGTAGAATATCGTATAGTAATAGTAATGTAGAACACACAAGTGTTCTCCGGTATCGAATGTCTTATCTAGCTTAGCCGTCCTCGCATCTGTTATACTCGCAGCATCGCAGTGCCGTACGATTCACATTAGGAGGCCGATCCTAGATGTGACAACCCTACTGCGTTTAGGCGATGTCTACGCATAACAACGTATAAGCCTTTCCGGCATTCGCATGATGCAAGGGTCCGGATAACGATATCCGGTTGCAGGGCATGTATCGCGACGAGTGCGGCGCTCTCAACGTGTGCTTAAATGAAGTAATATTATATCAGATAATATTACTTATTGTTTCGTAGCACGAACATAATGCGCACTTCCATGCTTCGGGCTTTCATGCATGCTAGGCGGATTTGCCATGATGCGACGTCGCGATGGATAATGACAACATGCCAAATGCATATATAAATGTACACGAATACATTTATATCATGCAGATTCATTCATATGCAATGCGTTCATCACAAAAGCACTTCGCCTCGTAGGATCGCGTCGACCTACGCGTCGGCGGGAAATGAACCGTAGCACAACAGCATGTGCGGTCAGCAAGCTCTCAATGTATGTAGAACTTGTTGAGAACTACTGTTATACCGGAATGACGGAATTGTGTGTGTTCTCTGCTAAGGATGCATCGCTGTAAGGAATGTCCTCTTCCCATCATGTCGTGACCTGATCGATGGTGTTTATATTACAAGAATGCATTAGCTAGCTAACGGGGAGCGTGAAGCCCTGCTGGCTCAAGGTGAATAAAAGCGGGCCAGGCGGGTGGACAGGTATTTATTATACTGTCAGTACAGGCACAGGGATCTGCAAAGAAGTGGCAGCCGTTACCGCTATCTGTGACTGTATCGCTTTTCGACGCCTGGTCTTCGTTGGCTGTGGTCCTCATCACCACGGCCGCCGATGTGATGGCAAGCGCTTGACTTGTCGTTTGGACTCCTGGTGGGTGAATATGTAGCGATTCACGACAGGACGATGCTACGGCAGAAGGTTGTATATTGATGCCGCCGTACAGCTTTCATTAAGGGGGTAGCGAAGCGTTGGCTGGTCAACTTCTTTTTCTTACATATTATGATGGTGTTACATTCTTCACTTGACAATTGCCGCTCAGTAGTTGTTATATCTGCCCGACCCTTTGGGTGCTTCTTGTGTACCACATGTACGAGAAAATGCTGTCAGTCAATACATCCGGAGCAGAAATTTTTGCCTGGGGTATGCGGTCGGGTGGCTGTGTGGGATATCTGTGCAGAACGAAATTTGGTGATTACCATTACCATTTATTACCGCGGTTATCAGCCCCTCGGTTTTATAGCAAACATGATCTGATAGATGGTCTATGGTGTTCAGTATTGTAAAAGTAGGTGGATTTCTCGATTGGGACTTCAATAGCTAGCAGGAACGAGATCGTGGGAAATCTATTAGGTCGACCTTGGGCCACGCAGTCTCTTGACAACAACAAAAATTGTTCTAAGGCAAGCAGCAATTGCGCACTGCCTTACATTGCGTCCATCTGCCCTGCTGCTCCGTTGTCGCCATGCCACCAAGTGAATGAAGCACTTCGACAATATCAAAATTCATGGTGGCGGAATAAGAGACCCTGTGTGGAGCATGACATGTCGGCAGGCGGGCACTTGAATCTATGGTGTTACACTGCGGGCGACTTGATTGCCCTACGAAACACGGGCGGGCACGCACAAGAGTTTGTCAGAAGGTATAAGGACTTATTACTAATCACGAACGAGGTGGTCTGATTCATGCATCATTAACCTGTACATCTGCTGGCAGCAACTTGCATCCCAAGGTTTGCTGCTGCTAAACTCTTTGCAAATTATATGCAGCAACGTGTGCCCGCCCGTCCATGCATGCGTTCGTGCACCGTTAGTAGTGTGCATGTGCGTGCATGTGCGCAGATGAATTCGAAAATGGCCCATTGCACCAGCATGATCAAAAACCGCCGTTGCATTCCATGCACCTCCTCACATCTATCGCCACCCCCAGCACATCATCACCTATTCACCGCATATCGCGGTCTCACATCGCCACCGTACACTACGACCTCATCAGCCTGCCATGGGAGAGAAGCTATGAAATGGGTTCTGGGTGGGTGAACGGTAAGGTATGGAAAAGGCGTTCGACGCAGGTGCTCATATGACACTGAAGCTGCTGTCGCAGCGGCGGTCTCATCAACGGTGGCGATGCAGCGAGCGGCGGCAACACTGGTGGTGGCGGTGGCAGCGGCAGCAGTGGCGGTGGCAGTGATGGTCGGGGGCGAGGCAGCGGTGGTGACGCTGCCTGGGAAAGGGTGGTAGCAGGGCCACATTCGGCGGCAGAGGAGTCTATATTATTGGAGCCAGGGGTACTAGTCGAAGCCATGGAATCGGAGGTCAAGATAACGCCAGCTATAAGCATCCCGGCAGGCAACTTACCCAATCGTCCAAGCTGCTACATATTATATACAATAACTTCTTATTATATTTAAAACATGTACAATAATATATATTAATTTATTATACATTATAAGAAAGAAACTTAAAAAGAAACACTAGTGAAATTATTAATGAATGAAGCTTTTCTTTAAATTGAATCCTGGGAATTTAGGGTAACCAGCCTACTACGATAAATTTGCGTGGATAACTGCGTGCTATACTTCGGCGGGTATAGTTGAGACTCACAACACAGGATCGCTGAATCCGACCATAAATCTATCTGTTAAACGTTGTACGACGCATTCTCGTGCTGATTGACGTATGTACGTCTCACAATTCAGCTCCGGCAGCAACCCGCCGCTAGCCCCTTTGACTGAAGCACTTGTAAGCTAGCACGAAGATCAACTGGTAGACGTCAAGTCAGCCCCACTCAGTGTTGTACCTCTCGTTCGTGTTTGCTCATAAGTATCTGCACGTCTGGAGACTATCGACACCGATGCGCGAGCACTTGCAAGTACAGCAAGGCAAGCGAGAGCAAACAGAGACAGCGGAAGACGAAGAGAGATATAACTTACGGTCTTACAGGTCGGAATGATGCAATGGACGAAATCGCCGTCAGCGCCGGAAGCAAGCAATCATCACGCGGCGGTGATTAGCGAAGTTCAGGCTTAGCTCGGGCTAAGTAGAATATCGTATAGTAATAGTAATGTAGAACACACAAGTGTTCTCCGGTATCGAATGTCTTATCTAGCTTAGCCGTCCTCGCATCTGTTATACTCACAGCATCGCAGTGCCGTACGATTCACATTAGGAGGCCGATCCTAGATGTGACAACCCTACTGCGTTTAGGCGATGTCTACGCATAACAACGTATAAGCCTTTCCGGCATTCGCATGATGCAAGGGTCCGGATAACGATATCCGGTTGCAGGGCATGTATCGCGACGAGTGCGGCGCTCTCAACGTGTGCTTAAATGAAGTAATATTATATCAGATAATATTACTTATTGTTTCGTAGCACGAACATAATGCGCACTTCCATGCTTCGGGCTTTCATGCATGCTAGGCGGATTTGCCATGATGCGACGTCGCGATGGATAATGACAACATGCCAAATGCATATATAAATGTACACGAATACATTTATATCATGCAGATTCATTCATATGCAATGCGTTCATCACAAAAGCACTTCGCCTCGTAGGATCGCGTCGACCTACGCGTCGGCGGGAAATGAACCGTAGCACAACAATTATCCCCCCTCCCGTATGCAGCGTCCTCGCTGCATCATACAGCATCGACTGCAGGGGTCATTGGGTTTGCGTGGCACGTTTGCGGGCTTCTTCGAGCAGGGGTTTCATGTCCTGTGAGAAGTTGCGTGCCGGTTCCCATGAGTTGTGCTCGTCGGTATACCCTGTCCACTTAACCAAGTATCGTGTACTGTTCGCTTACGTCGGTGTCGGCCCACACGACGCGCGCGATAATCTAACACCCGCTCCACATCGTAAAACTTCTGTTTACCAGCGATCCAGGTCTCGGGAACTGGTTCGATCGCTGTGGGGGCGTTAGCAGGCTCAGGGACGGGTTCCGTACCACGATACGGACGAACAAGCGATACGTGAAACGTGGGGTGAATGGTCATATCAGCGGGCAATGCAAGCTGCACAGCCACATTCCCAACCATGCGCACGACAGGGTACGGACCAATCCAGCGGGGTAAGAGTTTTCGGGATCCGTCGGCCAAGGAACGCAAGTTCTTGGTGCTTAGCAACACGAGTTGCCCTTCCGAAAACATCACATCCTGCTTGGATTTGTTGTAGTATTCTGTCGTTCGTTGCTGCGCCGCGTCCAAACACGACTTCGCGTCTGTGATCCGGGACATAAACGACTTGGCAAAAAGTTTAGCAGCAGGCACGTTCACTTCCAACTCACGCCACACGGGTAGCGCGGGATGAAACCCGTAGTTAAGAAAGAACGGACTTTTGCCTGTAGAGCGGTTAACAGCATTGTTAAGCGCGAATTCTGCCGCAGTCAAATATGTATCCCAAACAAGTGGTGTGCGACCAGCATAATTGCGCAACATATCACCCAACGTGCGGTTTGTGCGTTCGGTTTGACCATCAGTCTGCGGGTGATACGCCGTGCTCAGGTTGACGCGCATGCCAACTAGTTTGCAGAGCGCTTCCCAAAACTTAGACGTGAACTGTCCACCGCGGTCCGAGATCACATTTTTGGGAATCCCGTGTAACCGAACCACATTATCGAAAAACAAACGTGCGGTTTGCTCAGCCGTGCAGGATGATGTACATGGTGCTAGGTGAACCATCTTAGTCAGACGATCGACCATTACGAACACCGCATCGTATCCCCCCTCAGTTTTGGGCAGCGCGACTACGAAGTCCATGGAAACACTTTCCCAAGGCGCATCCGGGGCAGGCAACGGTTGCAACAACCCATGGCCCTTACCGGACAAAGCCTTATTGCGCTGGCACAGACTGCATGTCTGGACGAAGTTCGCCGCATCCTTAGCCAAACGAGGCCACCAGAAGGAACGTTGCACCAAGTCGATCAATCGCTTGCTACCAGGGTGTCCTGCTAACGGGTCCTCGTGGAACCGCGCAAGGATGTCGTAGCGTAGCGCGTCGTCGTTCGGAACGACGATTTGCGTAGCTGCACCCTCCGTCCGTAGCCAAAGGCCATTCTGCTTGCGAAGGTTTTCTACATTAGCCGGGTCCGCGAACCAGGCGTCTGCGCTGTAGGCAGCCTTCAACCGCTCCGCGAGGTCCGTCGCGATCGGAACCTCCTCGCTACGCGGCCGCACGACGGGCGCTGCCAAAATTGCAGCGTGTAGCGACGGATGTCGACTGAGAGCATCGGCAATATTCAATTTACCAGAAATATACTCCCAGGTGCAGTTGAACCTAGCTAGATATTCCATCCACCTAGCTTGACGGCGGTTCAACGTCGGAACGCTTTGCAAAAACGTTAGGGGCTTATGGTCAGTCTTTAAAGTAAACGGGCGTCCCTCGAGGTAACAGCGCCATTCCTTTAAAGCATGCAGCACGGCCAGAAGCTCCTGTTCCCCGGTGGTGTAGCGAATCTCCGCACCAGAAAACTTCTTACTCGTGAAGGCGATCGGTCGCCCTTCCTGTAACAATACAGCGCCGCTTCCAAATATTGAGGCATCAGACACTACCTCAACACGAAATGGCAACGAGTAATCAGGGAATGCAAGGGTGACATCTTCGGCAACGATCCGTTTGAGCTCTTCGAATGCCCGCTGGCATTGCGACGTCCACGACTCGAGCGAAACGAAAACGCCTTTGCGAGTTAAGTTAGTAAGCGGGGCCGCAATGATGGAATATTTTTCAATGAACTTTCGGAAATAATTGGTCAAGCCAAGGAACTTACGCAGCTCCGTGAGGTTCTGAGGCGCGGGCCAATCACGAACCACGGCGACCTTCCGCGGGTCCATCTTCACACCGGTGGCCGACACAATGTGGCCCAAATATTCCACCTGAGGCTGCGCCCAAAAGCATTTGGCGCGTTTAGCAAACAATTGCTCCCGCCTCATAACGTCGAGCACGAGCCGCAAATGCTCCAAGTGCTCCTCGCGCGTCTTAGAATATACCAAGATGTCATCCAGGTAGCAAACAACGAACCTGTCGATAAACGGCCTAAACATTCGGTCCATAACCGCCTGAAACGTCGCAGGGGCATTAGTCAAACCAAATGATAGGACCGTATACTCAAAGTGACCGAAGGGCGTCCGAAAAGCGGTTTTCGGGATATCAGAGGCAGCGATGCGAATCTGATTGTAGCCCTGTTGTAAGTCAATTGAGGAAAAATAAGCCGAGCCCTTCAGCTTATCCAACAGGTCGTCAACGCGTGGCAAAGGGTAGCGATTTTTCACCGTATTCGCATTTAACCCCCGGTAATCAATGCACATGCGCAAGGTCCCATCCTTCTTACCGACAAACAAAATCGGTGCAGAAAACGGGGATGTGCTGGGGCGTATCATACCCTTCGCGAGCAAATCCGTCACCTGGCGCTTTACCTCATCCAGCTCCAATGGACTCAACCTGTACATTGGCCGGGCTGTAGGCTGCGCTCCAGGCATGAGAGGGATTGTGTGATCAACAGGACGCATAGGTGGTAGGCCAGGGATATCTTTAAAGACGTCCTCATACTGCGACAGTAGGGCCTCAACCTCAGGATCCGCAGAAATCTGCGCGGTGGTGACACAACAGCTCACCCGCGGCCTTAAAAGCAGTCCGTGGGCACCCTTCCGTAACAAACGGACGGCCTCCTTACGCCCGACTAGCTCTGGTTCGATTCGCGTGGCCATTGCGGTCACAGCGAAATTAACCATAGGCACCGCCTCAGTTTCGCCCTCCTTTGGTGTGACATATTCGAACGACAGGAAAGGTACCTTAATCGACAGAGTACCCTTGCACATATGCAGGGTTGCGGTCTCCATGTCGATGCGCGCGCGGTACTGTCGTAATGTCGACGACCCCATTATGTACGGTGCAGTCTCTGCTAAGCCCTGCAGCACGTACGGCCGGGTCACAACACGCAAAGGGCCTAACGATAGGCTAAGGGTAATCCTGCCCACGATGGGATGCTTACCCCCGTCAGCAAGGGTAACCTGTGGACAATCAGACGACTCTGGGGACAACCCCAGCGCGTTCACCTCTGTGACAGAGATGAAGTCGTCGCTGGCACCGGTGTCAACAAGTGCCTTCAGAGTACGGCCATTCAAACCGATCTGAACCACAGGGACACGGTTATCTACGAGCGACTGCCCAGCAGACAACGTCAGTGCACTTAAGGCGGGTCCGTAACCAACGGCACCCCCATCAGGAGCTTCGTACCAAACGTCAACCGAGTAGGATAGGCATGGCCACGGAGCCAGCGTACCCTCCCGATCCACACCATTAAACAAAACGGTGCCCGGCTCGAACCGGTGGACATGCCGCATACCCCTTAACGATGCCTCTGCCTTGCGCCGACAGAAAGCAGGGAGTAATACACATGCGGCAGTGCCTGGATATTGACGCCTACATCTCCTGTATATGGCCAACTGTTCCGACATCTCACGCAGAGACGAGGGGATGAACAAAACCACGTGGTTAGACAGATCGATAGACGACAGGGGACGGCGAGGTGTAAACAAATTACACAACGGGTCGAAGCAGAGAAGTCCCGTGCGTCCGTCAAGCGTGATGCGTCGCGCAATGACTCGCTCGATGTGTCCAAGTACACAAGGCAACAATGCCTTAACGGCTGGCCGTAAGGATGACCACCGACCACGCGTTAGTTCAGAAATCCCGGGTGGTGCCCCCTCCACAGGAACCCGGGCAAGCCCCTATTTCGGCTGAGGTACAAACGGCGGCATTAGAGGGCAATCCTTCGTGGAATGATTCTCCGCACACCGTAGACAAACATTGGCCAATTTCCGACGCTCCAATTCGGAACGATTGCAATTCCATTTTGGCATAAATGTGTCGTCCGTACGAGTACGCTTCGCGTTGGGGTCGGAACGCTGTGCCGCTGCCGTCGACGGCGCACCACCACGCTTCCTGTTCCTAGCTGGGTCCGAGCTCGGACCTGCTCCTACTGTACCACGGACACCCGAGCTAGCGCCCCCGCGCGCCTTGCGTTGCCCGTTGCTACGTCGCGTCGCGGCAGTAGGCGTGGGGCGGGTCGCGCCGAGGTCCTGGTCGAGAGCCACAGCTTCCCCAAGCGGATCCTGCACTTGCACGGCATTTGCACGAGGGGCAGACTTGACTTCTTCCTCGCCGGCAAGGAGTCGTATCTCCGCGCCCTTAGCAAAAGCGACCAACGCGTCATACGACTTGATCTGCGCTCCAACCAAGTCAGTGGCGCACCATTTAGCCAAAAGTTTCGTTAGGCCTCGCCTAAACCAAAAGACACGCTCAGATTCGGTGAGGTCAGCAATGGGAGTCACAAGTGCTTCGAAGCGTGACTGGTACGCAGGTACATTTTCATCCCGACGCATGTGGTAGCTACCGGCTGCCAAAACGTTACGAGCTTCCACATCGCGTGCTTGAACCTCAGTAGCGAATCGTGCGAGCAAAGCGGCGACCAACTCGTCAAAAGTATAGCTGCCTCGGGCGTTGGTCCAATTGCGATACCAGTCCTTCGCTGCGCCCTCGAGGGTGTTACCAACGAAGAGACACCTGATACCGTCATTGTCGCCACCATGAACAGCTTGGAGGTACTTTTTAGCGTCACGCACGTACGCACGAGTTGCATCGGCTATGCTATGCCCTGGTGTCTTGTCGGTCAGCGAAATATTGAGCCTAGGAACGGGAATCGACAATCTCATCACCTCAGGGATGTCATCATGCCCTCGAGCTTGAGGTAATGGCAGAACCCTTGGTCCAGCAGTGTTGTCCATATTCGTGTTCACTGCTGAATGCGGCACAATTAAGTGAGCAGGGGTCTGAAGGAAAAGGGGCTCTTGAGTGGCTCGCGCGCCAACAGTCTCAAGACCTCTATCCGGCGCTCTAGCAGCAACAACGAAATCGGGTTGGCTAGCTAGGCTAGTGTGCGGCGTATCGTCGTGTTCCACGGACATGGAGCACGAAACGATACCCTAGTTTTGCGTAATAGAAGCCGACTTCTATCGCAAAGGCAAGAGTACAAAACAATTCGGTGAGCCTACCGACAGTACTCTTGAGAAGATTCAGTAAACTCAGCAAGTACTTGCCCAGCTGAGTCCTGATCTCCGTAGTTTGGGCGATGAGAGTCGCCAACTGGTCCGGACGAACGCCGGTCTCAGTCGCCGCGGCAAGCAATGCCGGTGCACTGAGATTACCTGCGACTCAGAGCGTAAACTTACACAACAAGTGCAGCAATCTAAGCAAAAGCAATTAAACGATTACAAACCGGAAGCGGCGGCGTCCAAAACGGCGCGGCCTAAGTCTTCGGCAAAAGTATCTAGCGGTCCTCGTGGTTCGTCGCTGGAACTTGCCATAGAAAGAACCTACTTCCGATTAGACAAAGAGAGACAGTTAAACAACGAACCTGTCTCGATACCAAATTGTTGTACCTCTCGTTCGTGTTTGCTCATAAGTATCTGCACGTCTGGAGACTATCGACACCGATGCGCGAGCACTTGCAAGTACAGCAAGGCAAGCGAGAGCAAACAGAGACAGCAGAAGACGAAGAGAGATATAACTTACGGTCTTACAGGTCGGAATGATGCAATGGACGAAATCGCCGTCAGCGCCGGAAGCAAGCAATCATCACGCGGCGGTGATTAGCGAAGTTCAGGCTTAGCTCGGGCTAAGTAGAATATCGTATAGTAATAGTAATGTAGAACACACAAGTGTTCTCCGGTATCGAATGTCTTATCTAGCTTAGCCGTCCTCGCATCTGTTATACTCGCAGCATCGCAGTGCCGTACGATTCACATTAGGAGGCCGATCCTAGATGTGACAACCCTACTGCGTTTAGGCGATGTCTACGCATAACAACGTATAAGCCTTTCCGGCATTCGCATGATGCAAGGGTCCGGATAACGATATCCGGTTGCAGGGCATGTATCGCGACGAGTGCGGCGCTCTCAACGTGTGCTTAAATGAAGTAATATTATATCAGATAATATTACTTATTGTTTCGTAGCACGAACATAATGCGCACTTCCATGCTTCGGGCTTTCATGCATGCTAGGCGGATTTGCCATGATGCGACGTCGCGATGGATAATGACAACATGCCAAATGCATATATAAATGTACACGAATACATTTATATCATGCAGATTCATTCATATGCAATGCGTTCATCACAAAAGCACTTCGCCTCGTAGGATCGCGTCGACCTACGCGTCGGCGGGAAATGAACCGTAGCACAACAGCATGTGCGGTCAGCAAGCTCTCAATGTATGTAGAACTTGTTGAGAACTACTGTTATACCGGAATGACGGAATTGTGTGTGTTCTCTGCTAAGGATGCATCGCTGTAAGGAATGTCCTCTTCCCATCATGTCGTGACCTGATCGATGGTGTTTATATTACAAGAATGCATTAGCTAGCTAACGGGGAGCGTGAAGCCCTGCTGGCTCAAGGTGAATAAAAGCGGGCCAGGCGGGTGGACAGGTATTTATTATACTGTCAGTACAGGCACAGGGATCTGCAAAGAAGTGGCAGCCGTTACCGCTATCTGTGACTGTATCGCTTTTCGACGCCTGGTCTTCGTTGGCTGTGGTCCTCATCACCACGGCCGCCGATGTGATGGCAAGCGCTTGACTTGTCGTTTGGACTCCTGGTGGGTGAATATGTAGCGATTCACGACAGGACGATGCTACGGCAGAAGGTTGTATATTGATGCCGCCGTACAGCTTTCATTAAGGGGGTAGCGAAGCGTTGGCTGGTCAACTTCTTTTTCTTACATATTATGATGGTGTTACATTCTTCACTTGACAATTGCCGCTCAGTAGTTGTTATATCTGCCCGACCCTTTGGGTGCTTCTTGTGTACCACATGTACGAGAAAATGCTGTCAGTCAATACATCCGGAGCAGAAATTTTCGCCTGGGGTATGCGGTCGGGTGGCTGTGTGGGATATCTGTGCAGAACGAAATTTGGTGATTACCATTACCATTTATTACCGCGGTTATCAGCCCCTCGGTTTTATAGCAAACATGATCTGATAGATGGTCTATGGTGTTCAGTATTGTAAAAGTAGGTGGATTTCTCGATTGGGACTTCAATAGCTAGCAGGAACGAGATCGTGGGAAATCTATTAGGTCGACCTTGGGCCACGCAGTCTCTTGACAACAACAAAAATTGTTCTAAGGCAAGCAGCAATTGCGCACTGCCTTACATTGCGTCCATCTGCCCTGCTGCTCCGTTGTCGCCATGCCACCAAGTGAATGAAGCACTTCGACAATATCAAAATTCATGGTGGCGGAATAAGAGACCCTGTGTGGAGCATGACATGTCGGCAGGCGGGCACTTGAATCTATGGTGTTACACTGCGGGCGACTTGATTGCCCTACGAAACACGGGCGGGCACGCACAAGAGTTTGTCAGAAGGTATAAGGACTTATTACTAATCACGAATGAGGTGGTCTGATTCATGCATCATTAACCTGTACATCTGCTGGCAGCAACTTGCATCCCAAGGTTTGCTGCTGCTAAACTCTTTGCAAATCATATGCAGCCACGTGTGCCCGCCCGTCCATGCATGCGTTCGTGCACCGTTAGTAGTGTGCATGTGCGTGCATGTGCGCAGATGAATTCGAAAATGGCCCATTGCACCAGCATGATCAAAAACCGCCGTTGCATTCCATGCACCTCCTCACATCTATCGCCACCCCCAGCACATCATCACCTATTCACCGCATATCGCGGTCTCACATCGCCACCGTACACTACGACCTCATCAGCCTGCCATGGGAGAGAAGCTATGAAATGGGTTCTGGGTGGGTGAACGGTAAGGTATGGAAAAGGCGTTCGACGCAGGTGCTCATATGACACTGAAGCTGCTGTCGCAGCGGCGGTCTCATCAACGGTGGCGATGCAGCGAGCGGCGGCAACACTGGTGGTGGCGGTGGCAGCGGCAGCAGTGGCGGTGGCAGTGATGGTCGGGGGCGAGGCAGCGGTGGTGACGCTGCCTGGGAAAGGGTGGTAGCGGGGCCACATTCGGCGGCAGAGGAGTCTATATTATTGGAGCCAGGGGTACTAGTCGAAGCCATGGAATCGGAGGTCAAGATAACGCCAGCTATAAGCATCCCGGCAGGCAACTTACCCAATCGTCCAAGCTGCTACATATTATATACAATAACTTCTTATTATATTTAAAACATGTACAATAATATATATTAATTTATTATACATTATAAGAAAGAAACTTAAAAAGAAACACTAGTGAAATTATTAATGAAGGAAGCTTTTCTTTAAATTGAATCCTGGGAATTTAGGGTAACCAGCCTACTACGATAAATTTGCGTGGATAACTGCGTGCTATACTTCGGCGGGTATAGTTGAGACTCACAACACAGGATCGCTGAATCCGACCATAAATCTATCTGTTAAACGTTGTACGACGCATTCTCGTGCTGATTGACGTATGTACGTCTCACAATTCAGCTCCGGCAGCAACCCGCCGCTAGCCCCTTTGACTGAAGCACTTGTAAGCTAGCACGAAGATCAACTGGTAGACGTCAAGTCAGCCCCACTCAGCACAAACAGATGGAGTGGGGCAGAACAAACATGCTCCGGGAGAAGATTAGTTCAGGGATTTAGGGTTTTAGAGTTTTAGGGTTTTGGGTTTTAGAGTTTTGGCGGAAAGAGCCCAGTTGAACTCGCAACAGTCACTTGCGTCGCGTCTATCATCTGGCCAGTTTGTGTGGACCTCTTGCTTACGGACTGCCGTTTCAAGAGACCTTAAAAAGACGAAATGGCTAAAGTCCTCCAAACCACCAAACGACCAATGCCATTGCACTCAGCATGGGAGAAAGCAACTCAGGCTGATCTTTTATCGTGATACGTTTCCGCACACCTACTGCTCCGCACCTTAGTATGATCTAGCTGTTAAGGTCTACTACTACTCTGCCTCCAGCTCGCATTACGTGGCATCACACCTTCAAGGATAACGGATGCATGGAGAGCTGGAGGGCTGGCTGGGGGTCCGGAGGGCTGGAGGGCTGGAGGGCTGGAGGGCTGGCTGGGGGTCCGGAGGGCTGGAGGGCTGGAGGGCTGGAGGGCTGGAGGGCTGGCTGGGGGGCCGGAGGGCCGGAGGGCTGGAGGGCTGGAGGGCTGGCTGGGGGGCTGGAGGGCTGGCTGGAGGGCTGGGGGGCTGGAGGGCTGGAGGGCTGAAGGGCTGGAGGAATGGCTGGATGGCCGCAGGGCTGGAGGGCTGGAGGGCTGGCTGAAGGGCTGGAGGGCTGGAGGGCTGGAGGGCTGGCTGGGGGGCCGGAGGGCCGGAGGGCTGGAGGGCTAAAGGGCTGGAGGGCTGGAGGGCTGGAGGGCTGGAGGGCTGGAGGGCTGGAGGGCTGGCTGGGCGGCCGGAGGGCCGGAGGGCTGGAGGGCTGGAGGGCTGGAGGGCTGGAGGGCTGGAGGGCTGGAGAGCTGGCTGGGGGGCCGGAGGGCTGGAGGGCTGGAGGTCTGGAGGGCTGGCTGGAGGGCTGGAGGGCTGGCTGGGGGGCTGGAGGGCTGGCTGGAGGGCTGGAGGGCTGGAGGGCTGGAGGGCTGGAGGGCTGGAGGGCTGGACGGCTGGCTGGGGGGCCGGAGGGCTGGAGGGCTGGAGGGCTGGAGGGCTGGCTGGAGGGCTGGAGGGCTGGCTGGGGGGCTGGAGGGCTGGCTGGAGGGCTGGAGGGCTGGCTGGGGGGCCGGAAGGCTGGAGGGCTGGAGGGCTGGAGGGCGGGCTGGAGGGCTGGAGGGCTGGCTGGGGGGCTGGAGGGCTGGCTGGAGGGCTGGAGGGCTGGAGGGCTGGCTGGAGGGCTGGAGGGCTGGAGGGCTGGAGGGCTGGCTGGGGGGCCGGAGGGCCGGAGGGCTGGAGGGCTGGAGGGCTGGAGGGCTGGCTGGAGGGCTGGAGGGCTGGAGGGCTGGAGGGCTGGCTGGAGGGCTGGAGGGCTGGCTGGGGGGCTGGAGGGCTGGCTGGAGGGCTGGAGGGCTGGAGGGCTGGAGGGCTGAAGGGCTGGAGGGCTGGAGGGCTGGAGGGCTGGAGGGCTGGAGGGCTGGAGGGCTGGCTGGGGGGCCGGAGGGCCGGAGGGCTGGAGGGCTGGAGGGCTGGAGGGCTGGAGGGCTGGAGGGCTGGAGGGCTGGCTGGGGGGCCGGAGGGCTGGAGGGCTGGAGGGCTGGAGGGCTGGCTGGAGGGCTGGAGGGCTGGCTGGGGGGCTGGAGGGCTGGCTGGAGGGCTGGAGGGCTGGAGGGCTGGAGGGCTGGAGGGCTGGAGGGCTGGACGGCTGGCTGGGGGGCCGGAGGGCTGGAGGGCTGGAGGGCTGGAGGGCTGGAGGGCTGGAGGGCTGGAGGGCTGGCTGGAGGGCTGGAGGGCTGGCTGGGGGGCTGGAGGGCTGGCTGGAGGGCTGGAGGGCTGGCTGGGGGGCCGGAGGGCTGGAGGGCTGGAGGGCTGGAGGGCGGGCTGGAGGGCTGGAGGGCTGGCTGGGGGGCTGGAGGGCTGGCTGGAGGGCTGGAGGGCTGGAGGGCTGGCTGGAGGGCTGGAGGGCTGGAGGGCTGGAGGGCTGGCTGGGGGGCCGGAGGGCCGGAGGGCTGGAGGGCTGGAGGGCTGGAGGGCTGGCTGGAGGGCTGGAGGGCTGGAGGGCTGGAGGGCTGGCTGGAGGGCTGGAGGGCTGGCTGGGGGGCTGGAGGACTGGCTGGAGGGCTGGAGGGCTGGAGGGCTGGAGGGCTGGAGGGCTGGCTGGGGGGCCGGAGGACTGGAGGGCTGGAGGGCTGGAGGGCTGGAGGGCTGGAGGGCTGGCTGGGGGGCTGGAGGGCTGGGTGGAGGGCTGGAGGGCTGGAGGGCTGGCTGGAGGGCTGGCTGGAGGGCTGGAGGGCTGGAGGGCTGGAGGGCTGGCTGGAGGGCTGGAGGGCTGGCTGGGGGGCTGGAGGGCTGGCTGGAGGGCTGGAGGGCTGGAGGGCTGGAGGGCTGAAGGGCTGGAGGGCTGGAGGGCTGGAGGGCTGGAGGGCTGGAGGGCTGGAGGGCTGGCTGGGGGGCCGGAGGGCCGGAGGGCTGGAGGGCTGGAGGGCTGGAGGGCTGGAGGGCTGGAGGGCTGGAGGGCTGGCTGGGGGGCCGGAGGGCTGGAGGGCTGGAGGGCTGGAGGGCTGGCTGGAGGGCTGGAGGGCTGGCTGGGGGGCTGGAGGGCTGGCTGGAGGGCTGGAGGGCTGGAGGGCTGGAGGGCTGGAGGGCTGGAGGGCTGGACGGCTGGCTGGGGGGCCGGAGGGCTGGAGGGCTGGAGGGCTGGAGGGCTGGCTGGAGGGCTGGAGGGCTGGCTGGGGGGCTGGAGGGCTGGCTGGAGGGCTGGAGGGCTGGCTGGGGGGCCGGAGGGCTGGAGGGCTGGAGGGCTGGAGGGCGGGCTGGAGGGCTGGAGGGCTGGCTGGGGGGCTGGAGGGCTGGCTGGAGGGCTGGAGGGCTGGAGGGCTGGCTGGAGGGCTGGAGGGCTGGAGGGCTGGAGGGCTGGCTGGGGGGCCGGAGGGCCGGAGGGCTGGAGGGCTGGAGGGCTGGAGGGCTGGCTGGAGGGCTGGAGGGCTGGAGGGCTGGAGGGCTGGCTGGAGGGCTGGAGGGCTGGCTGGGGGGCTGGAGGGCTGGCTGGAGGGCTGGAGGGCTGGAGGGCTGGAGGGCTGGAGGGCTGGCTGGGGGGCCGGAGGACTGGAGGGCTGGAGGGCTGGAGGGCTGGCTGGAGGGCTGGAGGGCTGGCTGGGGGGCTGGAGGGCTAGCTGGAGGGCTGGAGGGCTGGAGGGCTGGAGGGCTGGCTGGAGGGCTGGAGGGCTGGAGGGCTGGAGGGCTGGCTGGGGGGCCGGAGGGCCGGAGGGCTTGAGGGCTTGAGGGCTTGAGGGCTTGAGGGCTGGAGGGCTGGATGGCTGGAGGGCCGGCTGTGGGGCCGGAGGGCTGGAGGTGGTGTGAAGTAAGAGGCAGGTGCCAGAGGGCTGAAGTCGCAACCAGCAGGGAAGGCAACCCCACAGGGCCTCGCCTCTTCTGCCCCGCTCTCCCACCCTGAGATTGTCCGCCTCCTGTGTGTGAGTCACACCGCACGGGCGAGGGAGGTATCTGGGTACAGGCGCCACGCAACCCTCCACGCAGCCACAACTCTATCAGCATCGCGTTTAGCGCTTTCGGGATTCTTTCAGAAAGCCGCGTACGCAATACCGATGGAGTACTTCTAGCCTCCTCCCATGCTATGAAACCATCGGCCTTCACATCAGCATGCTCCAGGAACCCATGAACCTGTGCCCCGAGAAACGCGTGTGCTTTTGCACTGTCCCGCTGGGCAGGGGACTGTCCCTTAGCCACGGCGCCTGTTGCCATCGCTTGCATGCATGTATTCCTACCATATGTCTTGTTAGATTGCGTATGTGGTTCCATCATCTGACTCTGGCCTCGTTACATGAGCACCAGCGTCACCTGGCAAGATGACCCGATTTGGCAGCTGAGACTGCAGATTGAGATGCAGTACCCACACTTCTATCGGTCATAACAATACTGGAAGTAAGATTTTCACATGGGGGTGAAGATGCCATTATTCATCACTTTCAGTTGAGTGGTCCAATGAGTGGACGCCAAATATTGCGGAAGGTCCCGAAGGACACGACCGGCGGGGAAGGAATAAGTTTTCAACCAGCAATAGTCGCGCCTCGATTAGATCTCATAGGCTGCGACACTGCCCCAAGCGCAAAGATACTCACCAAATAATGAGTCAGAACCAGCTTAAAACGGACGAGCCACGTTTCCAGCCGTTTCGCGATGGTGGGTTTAGAAGGTACGCTGCATAAATCTTTGCACTGCCAATCTAAGTTGATTTAACAAATAAAATGGTGGTTGTCATTTTAGGCTTAAATCCTATAATTGTATGATGTTAGCCGTAGACCTGCTGTCGAGAGGACTAAGGCTGGCACAAGGGGAAAAGGGTGCAGGGTTGTATCACGACATAGTACCGCCCCTTAGACACATATAGTGCCGTAAATTATGGCAGTGCGATGTTATGTCGTGACAGCTGGGCGGGCAGCAATTGCAATAACTCTCAAAGTCCCATTCCCACCTGACGTTTGCATGTCGCCTGTCTGTCTGTATGTCGCCATGATTTCGGATACCCTATCTTATGAAGTGTATTTTGCGTTAAGCCGCTGATCTGCTCTTTAATTGAAAGCACTACTTGGCAGTCCTCTGCGGCAAAAACAAACTCACATGACCGTTATAAATTACCGGAATAGCTTCGGAGCAGCAGCAGTACAAGTATATACCTTCCATAGCCGACCTGAGGCATGCAGTCCACTGTCCGTTGACGTCCCGTACACTGGTAATGACGACAAGTTGTGTTTGTCTGTCTGCAACATACCGGTGGATGCATAACTAACGAACGTTAGCTACTGCCAAATGAATGCTCGTGCAATTCATGGATGCAGGTGTGTCATCGTTCGGCCACCAGGAGGTACAGTGCAGCCGCCACAGCCGGCGGCGGCAGCGCCATCGTCCTTGTAATTTCGCTCTGTGGAAATTAGGATTTGGGGATTCGGCTGCTCTACTCTACGTAGTACGTAGCTGTAGCTAGATAGGTATAGATGACTACCGAGATGACGACTTGATTCGTTGTGGTGGGTGTAGATACACGGATCAGGATTTTGAAAGTGTTGATCAGGAACAAGTAATGACAAGTTAAACAAGTCAAACTACTAGCTAGGTAGGTATCTTAATGGCTGGATATTTAGCTCAAAACCTCTATCTCTCTTTCCTAAGTGAATGTTTTAGTCTGGTAGGGGTCACCTAGTCAGCTGGTTTTGGTTTCTTTTTTGTTTTCGTGCGTGATTACCGCCAAGGCAGAGATAGTGATGAGGCCGCCTGGCTACTTACATCCATTCAGTCCGAGTCATCGAAAACAAAAAGAACATTTGATCGCATCCAATGGACAATTTATACGTTGGCAGGTATGGCTCGTGATGAGATGAGCGATACATGTATAATAAGAGAATGAGAGTGAGAAGGAAGGAAGAAGTAATGCAGCGATTGCTGGGTGGCTTTCTTTCAAACAGCTCGTCCTTGCTTGTGGGATGCATGCCTGTCCAGGGGCGAGGGATCATGCATCAGGGTCTAGCTAAGTATCCCGTTTACAGATCATACATCATCAGTCGAAATGCATCCTGGCATAGCTGGGCGGCACTGCCGTTGTGTTTACATACACCTAACGTGTGATGACGTTTGCAATGCTGGTTGGCTGGCTACCTCGCAATGCACCCGTGCATGCGTCCAGGAGCGAGTAGCGGCCAGCGCGAGGCTGCATGTAAGCCTGGCAGAATCTAAAAACCCCATGCATCTTAGCGTGATCGTACATACGCTACGTGCGTACGTACGACGATTGTTCGTTGGCATGACTACGTAATTCATCTGAACGTCAGAACGAAAACAACAGATAGATAGATGCATGTGTCGTGCGTGCGTTTATCGTATTTTATCCCGTGTGCGTGTGTGTGTGCCCGTATGTGTGTGGTCCGTGTGTGTACGGCACGGACATGCATGCGCTTACGGAAAGAACCTATGGTTATCGAGCGGGATGCTGTAGTATCCTGAGAGGTGTCTATGGGTAGTGTCCAGGATGGACCGTGTATATAACATGGCATCATCTTCAGATCGGGCCTTTGCTTAGGCAGTTGAAACAGGGATGCTGAGTGTTGCTGACTGCTGCTGATGCATCCATGTGCGTCCGAGCGAGGTAAGGTGAGTACGGAAAGACAGCCGAAGTGTCGAAGTGTCTCTTACTTCATCATGCATCAGCAGGAGGATAGATATTCCTTTCATGGTTGGAATAAAGGCGGGATGGACGTGACGTGTCGGTTTGCATCCTCTGCTAGCTTGTCCTTAATGCAGACTTTCTCCTCGAACGGGAGGTTGAGGTCGTGCAGTACGGGGGAAGGCTTCCTTCGTTTGGAGCAGAATGATACGACGGATCAACGTTCTTGAGTGCACGTGGATGTGTGCACCTGCAAGGCTTCTATGTGCGTGGAATTCACCACAGGGGGGTGGAATTCAATTCCTGCTGCCTGCTAACCTAGGCAGAGTTGCCTGCTCCTCCTGCTCCTCCTCCTGTCTATGTATATAACACAAGGCAGGAGAAGCGAGCTGCGGCGCCATTGTGAATGAACTGCTCTGTACTTCCGTTCTTTGATTCTCGTGCCGCATGTGCGGTCAGCAAGCTCTCAATGTATGTAGAACTTGTTGAGAACTACTGTTATACCGGAATGACGGAATTGTGTGTGTTCTCTGCTAAGGATGCATCGCTGTAAGGAATGTCCTCTTCCCATCATGTCGTGACCTGATCGATGGTGTTTATATTACAAGAATGCATTAGCTAGCTAACGGGGAGCGTGAAGCCCTGCTGGCTCAAGGTGAATAAAAGCGGGCCAGGCGGGTGGACAGGTATTTATTATACTGTCAGTACAGGCACAGGGATCTGCAAAGAAGTGGCAGCCGTTACCGCTATCTGTGACTGTATCGCTTTTCGACGCCTGGTCTTCGTTGGCTGTGGTCCTCATCACCACGGCCGCCGATGTGATGGCAAGCGCTTGACTTGTCGTTTGGACTCCTGGTGGGTGAATATGTAGCGATTCACGACAGGACGATGCTACGGCAGAAGGTTGTATATTGATGCCGCCGTACAGCTTTCATTAAGGGGGTAGCGAAGCGTTGGCTGGTCAACTTCTTTTTCTTACATATTATGATGGTGTTACATTCTTCACTTGACAATTGCCGCTCAGTAGTTGTTATATCTGCCCGACCCTTTGGGTGCTTCTTGTGTACCACATGTACGAGAAAATGCTGTCAGTCAATACATCCGGAGCAGAAATTTTCGCCTGGGGTATGCGGTCGGGTGGCTGTGTGGGATATCTGTGCAGAACGAAATTTGGTGATTACCATTACACTATAACAAGGAATTCGTGCGTTAGCTCGCGTTAGGCTCGCGTTAGGGACCCCTAACGCAAGCCTAACGCAAGCTTAACGCGAACTAACGCGAGCTAACGCAAAGCCTAACGCAAATCAAACGCATTGTGTTATTGCTTGCGTATCGCTAACGCAATCCTAACGCACCTAACGCAATCGCAAATAAACTTTTTTGGGAGGGAACGAAAATGTTTGCGTTTACTTTGCGTTAGCTAACGCAACCTAACGCGAACTTACGCAATGTCAAACGCACCCACATAGATTCTAAGGTGTGCGTTAGGCCTAACGCAACGCAAGCGTTAGAGACCCATACGCAAGCAAAAATACATAGCGTGCATGGAAGTTAAAGTTCTCTAACGCACAATATACGCACGCCTAACGCGCATTAACGCGCATTAACGCATGCTTGCGTATGCTGCGAATAATGCGTACACAGGTAGCAGTTGTGGGTTGCGTAAAAGTTTTAAACGCATGTAACTAACATATTCGCACGCTTTCGCAAGGTCTTACGCGTGCGATAGCAACATTCGCGCCACTTTCGCTTTGCGTACGAGGCAGCCTCGCATTCTTGCTCACTGCAACTACTTTTGGTCGTTCTGGTTATTTCTTTACTGTTTCAGTTCTCGTTCATGTTATTGTTTGCTGTTTTGCCCACCCGCTGCAGAATTATTTTTGTGTGTACGGAAACTATCCTGTCATAATGTACGTAGCTGTTATGAAGAATATCAATAGGATTTCAGTTTTGATAGATGAAAATATTCCAGGCAATAATTTACAGTTCAATATTCGGATAGCATCCAGGTAAGCAGCCATTGGTGAGTACGCATTAATTCAACGAAACAATCAAATTTCTACACATCCAATCCTGCCAATCAAATTTGTTTATGAGTTCAATAATCATTTGTACCATGCACCAATCATTTCAATCATCATTAGGTACATACATCCTAACTTCATCTGCCACCGCACATTTAGCAGCCCGCTCTAATATAAGCTTAGAAACAAACATGTTAGATGTTAGTTCTATCTAATAGTATTCTATTTCACTCTCTCTGTTGTCGTCCTCCTCTGGCGCAGTGGTGGCGTCATCCTGCTCGTCCTCAATCTTCTGGTCCTCGCTCACCTCCTCCTCAAGCAACTCCTGAAAAGTTTAGAAAAGGAAAATTATACTTATTTACATACATATGTATAAATGTAAATTAAGCTGTCACCACTCAGCAATTATCACTTCCGGTTACAATAATCTTAATCATGTCTAGGGTGGGCAGTGCTTTTAAGTACCACTAATCATTCTAAAAGCATAGTCTTTCATTTGCTGTACTATGTACTTGGACACTTTGTTACCTGTTTCTGCTAACTCCCTGAGCTCCTACGTTGACGTAGTGCCCGTGTACATCGCACACCTTCCGAAACACTCTTGACCTTTATCAGTCAAAACAACACATATTATAATTATACATTCAAACATGAAGGAAGTTTAGATAATAAGCTGAACTAAGGAAATTACCTTCTGTCCCTGGTGGTCGTAACTGTCATCGTCATCCGTAGACTTGTCTTCCAATGGCACCTGCTGGTCCAAAATACGTGAAGGGACTTGGTAGTAATAAAAAGGTTATATTAAAAAGTAAGTAATGTCTGACCTCAATATTTCGTACCTTTCTTTTGGTGCCCGTGCTTGGTCGCCTCACTTTCGTGGATGGCCGCACATCGTCATCGTTCGTTACCTTCAAGGGCCGACGTTAGCATACATATATGATTTGAGAAATTACAAGCTTACAATTTCTATCAAAAAAGAGAAAAATAAATCAACATATGGCACATCAAACGACAAAGCACACAGCAAATGAAAAGAATATAACGAAACATAAAATTACAGCTCAATAAAACAGGAAGACAGGATGAATGGGCTGTACCTTTTTTGCTGCCGCCTTGCTTGAGTTCCTAGCTTTCCTGCTGGAGTTCCTTGTCGTAGAGGGCTGTGAACTCTTTGCCTACATAAAAAGGAAGTACGTTTGGGGAGAATAGGAACAATTATATAAAAGACAGAAAGGAGAAAACAGGTTAAAGGACATTAATGATCTGTACATCCCTGTATATGAGATCCGTAATGTACATCACCCATCCAGCAATAATTTTGCTAAGCGCGCCTGGTAATTTGCACACCCCATCATCCACTCTCCGTACTACTAGTATTTGCACTAACCTGTCAGTGTCTAGCGGCCTTGACCTCCTTCTCCTTCTGATGTATGCTAGCTGCGTTGGCAGCCAGCACCATCATCGATGCATCTTCACCATGCGCGGGCTGCTTTTGGCCTTTGCTAGGGCGCCCATTATGAGTTCCTAATGGCACGTCATTTCGGCCGTTTTTCTGCGGGTTGGTGGCAATAAAGTATTTCGTACACGACAAAAATAAACGCAGGAAAAAAACTTATTCTTTTACTAGTTAAAGTAAAATACAAATCTTATGCATACTTACTACTTAAAAGCGAAGAGTAGTGCTTCCGTACTCCGTCCAGGGTTGTGCGGCTGCCAATCAATCCCATGTAAGCAACAATGTTTCGAAACCCTGCTTTACAACATCCTTTATATGTACATTTAATGCCACCCATTGTACACAGTCGTCAGGTCGTCCATGTCATACAGTAGCAGTTCTATTGGACAACCTTGCTTGCGCAGGCAGCATACGTATAATTTCTGCAGCATCAACAGCTAATCATATATTTGTAAAGAAATAATAATTGCTTCAGTAACGAATGGAGCCGCCTTCTGCTTATGATGGAAAGTCCCGTATGAAACTCTTTACATCCCGAAAACACTTTTCCCCTGAAAGTCAGGAACATTTTCAGTGTGTCATGCCTGGAAGGGAACCACTAGAAGGCAACATTGCATCGGATGTGCTAGATGGCATCGACCAAGGCAGCAGCCGCTTGGCTCAAAGCTTGGCTCTTCCTGGTTTTAGTAGCAATGAGAAGTGACTTCATTGTGACGAGGATGTTTAGAATCACCATTGCAACGTTTGCACTTGAGATGCCCCGTCTATGTGCCCCGTCTTGGGAGCCAGGGCCAGCGGGATGGGATGGAAGGCAAGGGTTCTGGGCAGCCCTCAGTACAGCGCCGTCATCGGCTTAGGCACGTGCTTGGAGTTTCTGGAGCCATGAAACAATTCTGGTTAGGAATGTGCATGACGTTTTTGATGCAATAACAAAATAATGACCGTGCTGAAAATTGTAGCGTGAATCCGTTGAACTATTCATTCCCGTGCAGCGATTGAACTATTCTGCATTGCAATATGTCTGTATTGGGGAAGCCTTGGGGTCATAGAGTACCTCTCACACATGCTCGTTTTCATGGTCAATTTTCACACATACGCCAAGCTGCTATGATGCTTGCCAGACAAGGCTATCTAATTTTTGGGGCCTGCTCGATGTGTAACTGTGGCTCTTGGTGACTTTGTTTGGGTCTCCATCTGGAAAGATTGTTGCCTGGCTACTGTGTAAGGTTTGCTGTTGCCAAATTTCCTCGGTCCTTACCCACACTTGCTAACTCCGGCAGCTTGCTGCTCAATAATTAGAAAGCCTTCCATAATTAGAAAGGTAGCCCTGAACAGCCATGTGTGGCACTTCAGAGTTCTATGTTATAAAGTAAGCCACATGTACAGATTCTAAATTCGTATAATGGTAGCGATTTAGCGATGTTAACAAGCGTTCACCAGAGCAATCTCTTGTACAACGACTAGTATTCATAGCGCTATCCTAAATTGAAATTAACTTTGAAGATATTTTATGCACAAAGTCTCGAGACTACTGCACAATAAGAGCAAGTAAGCAAACTAAATAAATCCGGCAAACCCGTGCTCCGAACATTATTATGCGCTATCTACATAAACTTTGAGTAAACTGCGTTACAGTGCGTTACGTGCGTATCGTAACGCACTGTACGCAAGATATACGCAAGCTGTTTGCGTAAAGTTAACGCATGCGTTAGGTTTGCGATCGCGTGCGTTAGGTTTGCGTTAGGCTCGCGTTAGAACATACGCAAGCCCCCGATTTTCGAGCACCACGAAACGTAATAAAAATTACAGGGAACTTTTATAATCATTATAAATATTGTTTTCATTTAAACGAACTTGAAAACGACGCACTATAACAGACGTTCTGTCCAGTTTTCTATTTCTTTGCGTTAGGCTCGCGTTAGGCTAACGCAACCGCTAACGCACAAAACGCACACATACGCGCCCTAACGCAGCCTAACGCGAGCCTAACGCACGAATCTGTTGTTATAGTGTTACCATTTATTACCGCGGTTATCAGCCCCTCGGTTTTATAGCAAACATGATCTGATAGATGGTCTATGGTGTTCAGTATTGTAAAAGTAGGTGGATTTCTCGATTGGGACTTCAATAGCTAGCAGGAACGAGATCGTGGGAAATCTATTAGGTCGACCTTGGGCCACGCAGTCTCTTGACAACAACAAAAATTGTTCTAAGGCAAGCAGCAATTGCGCACTGCCTTACATTGCGTCCATCTGCCCTGCTGCTCCGTTGTCGCCATGCCACCAAGTGAATGAAGCACTTCGACAATATCAAAATTCATGGTGGCGGAATAAGAGACCCTGTGTGGAGCATGACATGTCGGCAGGCGGGCACTTGAATCTATGGTGTTACACTGCGGGTGACTTGATTGCCCTACGAAACACGGGCGGGCACGCACAAGAGTTTGTCAGAAGGTATAAGGACTTATTACTAATCACGAATGAGGTGGTCTGATTCATGCATCATTAACCTGTACATCTGCTGGCAGCAACTTGCATCCCAAGGTTTGCTGCTGCTAAACTCTTTGCAAATCATATGCAGCCACGTGTGCCCGCCCGTCCATGCATGCGTTCGTGCACCGTTAGTAGTGTGCATGTGCGTGCATGTGCGCAGATGAATTCGAAAATGGCCCATTGCACCAGCATGATCAAAAACCGCCGTTGCATTCCATGCACCTCCTCACATCTATCGCCACCCCCAGCACATCATCACCTATTCACCGCATATCGCGGTCTCACATCGCCACCGTACACTACGACCTCATCAGCCTGCCATGGGAGAGAAGCTATGAAATGGGTTCTGGGTGGGTGAACGGTGTTGTGCTACGGTTCATTTCCCGCCGACGCGTAGGTCGACGCGATCCTACGAGGCGAAGTGCTTTTGTGATGAACGCATTGCATATGAATGAATCTGCATGATATAAATGTATTCGTGTACATTTATATATGCATTTGGCATGTTGTCATTATCCATCGCGACGTCGCATCATGGCAAATCCGCCTAGCATGCATGAAAGCCCGAAGCATGGAAGTGCGCATTATGTTCGTGCTACGAAACAATAAGTAATATTATCTGATATAATATTACTTCATTTAAGCACACGTTGAGAGCGCCGCACTCGTCGCGATACATGCCCTGCAACCGGATATCGTTATCCGGACCCTTGCATCATGCGAATGCCGGAAAGGCTTATACGTTGTTATGCGTAGACATCGCCTAAACGCAGTAGGGTTGTCACATCTAGGATCGGCCTCCTAATGTGAATCGTACGGCACTGCGATGCTGCGAGTATAACAGATGCGAGGACGGCTAAGCTAGATAAGACATTCGATACCGGAGAACACTTGTGTGTTCTACATTACTATTACTATACGATATTCTACTTAGCCCGAGCTAAGCCTGAACTTCGCTAATCACCGCCGCGTGATGATTGCTTGCTTCCGGCGCTGACGGCGATTTCGTCCATTGCATCATTCCGACCTGTAAGACCGTAAGTTATATCTCTCTTCGTCTTGAAGTCTTCCGCTGTCTCTGTTTGCTCTCGCTTGCCTTGCTGTACTTGCAAGTGCTCGCGCATCGGTGTCGATAGTCTCCAGACGTGCAGATACTTATGAGCAAACACGAACGAGAGGTACAACAATTTGGTATCGAGACAGGTTCGTTGTTTAACTGTCTCTCTTTGTCTAATCGGAAGTAGGTTCTTTCTATGGCAAGTTCCAGCGACGAACCACGAGGACCGCTAGATACTTTTGCCGAAGACTTAGGCCGCGCCGTTTTGGACGCCGCCGCTTCCGGTTTGTAATCGTTTAATTGCTTTTGCTTAGATTGCTGCACTTGTTGTGTAAGTTTACGCTCTGAGTCGCAGGTAATCTCAGTGCACCGGCATTGCTTGCCGCGGCGACTGAGACCGGCGTTCGTCCGGACCAGTTGGCGACTCTCATCGCCCAAACTACGGAGATCAGGACTCAGCTGGGCAAGTACTTGCTGAGTTTACTGAATCTTCTCAAGAGTACTGTCGGTAGGCTCACCGAATTGTTTTGTACTCTTGCCTTTGCGATAGAAGTCGGCTTCTATTACGCAAAACTAGGGTATCGTTTCGTGCTCCATGTCCGCGGAACACGACGATACGCCGCACACTAGCCTAGCTAGCCAACCCGATTTCGTTGTTGCTGCTAGAGCGCCGGATAGAGGTCTTGAGACTGTTGGCGCGCGAGCCACTCAAGAGCCCCTTTTCCTTCAGACCCCTGCTCACTTAATTGTGCCGCATTCAGCAGTGAACACGAATATGGACAACACTGCTGGACCAAGGGTTCTGCCATTACCTCAAGCTCGAGGGCATGATGACATCCCTGAGGTGATGAGATTGTCGATTCCCGTTCCTAGGCTCAATATTTCGCTGACCGACAAGACACCAGGGCATAGCATAGCCGATGCAACTCGTGCGTACGTGCGTGACGCTAAAAAGTACCTCCAAGCTGTTCATGGTGGCGACAATGACGGTATCAGGTGTCTCTTCGTTGGTAACACCCTCGAGGGCGCAGCGAAGGACTGGTATCGCAATTGGACCAACGCCCGAGGCAGCTATACTTTTGACGAGTTGGTCGCCGCTTTGCTCGCACGATTCGCTACTGAGGTTCAAGCACGCGATGTGGAAGCTCGTAACGTTTTGGCAGCCGGTAGCTACCACATGCGTCGGGATGAAAATGTACCTGCGTACCAGTCACGCTTCGAAGCACTTGTGACTCCCATTGCTGACCTCACCGAATCTGAGCGTGTCTTTTGGTTTAGGCGAGGCCTAACGAAACTTTTGGCTAAATGGTGCGCCACTGACTTGGTTGGAGCGCAGATCAAGTCGTATGACGCGTTGGTCGCTTTTGCTAAGGGCGCGGAGATACGACTCCTTGCCGGCGAGGAAGAAGTCAAGTCTGCCCCTCGTGCAAATGCCGTGCAAGTGCAGGATCCGCTTGGGGAAGCTGTGGCTCTCGACCAGGACCTCGGCGCGACCCGCCCCACGCCTACTGCCGCGACGCGACGTAGCAACGGGCAACGCAAGGCGCGCGGGGGCGCTAGCTCGGGTGTCCGTGGTACAGTAGGAGCAGGTCCGAGCTCGGACCCAGCTAGGAACAGGAAGCGTGGTGGTGCGCCGTCGTCGGCAGCCGCACAGCGTTCCGACCCCAACGCGAAGCGTACTCGTACGGACGACACATTTATGCCAAAATGGAATTGCAATCGTTCCGAATTCGAGCGTCGGAAATTGGCCAATGTTTGTCTACGGTGTGCGGAGAATCATTCCACGAAGGATTGCCCTCTAATGCCGCCGTTTGTACCTCAGCCGAAATAGGGGCTTGCCCGGGTTCCTGTGGAGGGGGCACCACCCGGGATTTCTGAACTAACGCGTGGTCGGTGGTCATCCTTACGGCCAGCCGTTAAGGCATTGTTGCCTTGTGTACTTGGACACATCGAGCGAGTCATTGCGCGACGCATCACGCTTGACGGACGCACGGGACTTCTCTGCTTCGACCCGTTGTGTAATTTGTTTACACCTCGCCGTCCCCTGTCGTCTATCGATCTGTCTAACCACGTGGTTTTGTTCATCCCCTCGTCTCTGCGTGAGATGTCGGAACAGTTGGCCATATACAGGAGATGTAGGCGTCAATATCCAGGCACTGCCGCATGTGTATTACTCCCTGCTTTCTGTCGGCGCAAGGCAGAGGCATCGTTAAGGGGTATGCGGCATGTCCACCGGTTCGAGCCGGGCACCGTTTTGTTTAATGGTGTGGATCGGGAGGGTACGCTGGCTCCGTGGCCATGCCTATCCTACTCGGTTGACGTTTGGTACGAAGCTCCTGATGGGGGTGCCGTTGGTTACGGACCCGCCTTAAGTGCACTGACGTTGTCTGCTGGGCAGTCGCTCGTAGATAACCGTGTCCCTGTGGTTCAGATCGGTTTGAATGGCCGTACTCTGAAGGCACTTGTTGACACCGGTGCCAGCGACGACTTCATCTCTGTCGCAGAGGTGAACGCGCTGGGGTTGTCCCCAGAGTCGTCTGATTGTCCACAGGTTACCCTTGCTGACGGGGGTAAGCATCCCATCGTGGGCAGGATTACCCTTAGCCTATCGTTAGGCCCTTTGCGTGTTGTGACCCGGCCGTACGTGCTGCAGGGCTTAGCAGAGACTGCACCGTACATAATGGGGTCGTCGACATTACGACAGTACCGCGCGCGCATCGACATGGAGACCGCAACCCTGCATATGTGCAAGGGTACTCTGTCGATTAAGGTACCTTTCCTGTCGTTCGAATATGTCACACCAAAGGAGGGCGAAACTGAGGCGGTGCCTATGGTTAATTTCGCTGTGACCGCAATGGCCGCGCGAATCGAACCAGAGCTAGTCGGGCGTAAGGAGGCCGTCCGTTTGTTACGGAAGGGTGCCCACGGACTGCTTTTAAGGCCGCGGGTGAGCTGTTGTGTCACCACCGCGCAGATTTCTGCGGATCCTGAGGTTGAGGCCCTACTGTCGCAGTATGAGGACGTCTTTAAAGATATCCCTGGCCTACCACCTATGCGTCCTGTTGATCACACAATCCCTCTCATGCCTGGAGCGCAGCCTACAGCCCGGCCAATGTACAGGTTGAGTCCATTGGAGCTGGATGAGGTAAAGCGCCAGGTGACGGATTTGCTCGCGAAGGGTATGATACGCCCCAGCACATCCCCGTTTTCTGCACCGATTTTGTTTGTCGGTAAGAAGGATGGGACCTTGCGCATGTGCATTGATTACCGGGGGTTAAATGCGAATACGGTGAAAAATCGCTACCCTTTGCCACGCGTTGACGACCTGTTGGATAAGCTGAAGGGCTCGGCTTATTTTTCCTCAATTGACTTACAACAGGGCTACAATCAGATTCGCATCGCTGCCTCTGATATCCCGAAAACCGCTTTTCGGACGCCCTTCGGTCACTTTGAGTATACGGTCCTATCATTTGGTTTGACTAATGCCCCTGCGACGTTTCAGGCGGTTATGGACCGAATGTTTAGGCCGTTTATCGACAGGTTCGTTGTTTGCTACCTGGATGACATCTTGGTATATTCTAAGACGCGCGAGGAGCACTTGGAGCATTTGCGGCTCGTGCTCGACGTTATGAGGCGGGAGCAATTGTTTGCTAAACGCGCCAAATGCTTTTGGGCGCAGCCTCAGGTGGAATATTTGGGCCACATTGTGTCGGCCACCGGTGTGAAGATGGACCCGCGGAAGGTCGCCGTGGTTCGCGATTGGCCCGCGCCTCAGAACCTCACGGAGCTGCGTAAGTTCCTTGGCTTGACCAATTATTTCCGAAAGTTCATTGAAAAATATTCCATCATTGCGGCCCCGCTTACTAACTTAACTCGCAAAGGCGTTTTCGTTTCGCTCGAGTCGTGGACGTCGCAATGCCAGCGGGCATTCGAAGAGCTCAAACGGATCGTTGCCGAAGATGTCACCCTTGCATTCCCTGATTACTCGTTGCCATTTCGTGTTGAGGTAGTGTCTGATGCCTCAATATTTGGAAGCGGCGCTGTATTGTTACAGGAAGGGCGACCGATCGCCTTCACGAGTAAGAAGTTTTCTGGTGCGGAGATTCGCTACACCACCGGGGAACAGGAGCTTCTGGCCGTGCTGCATGCTTTAAAGGAATGGCGCTGTTACCTCGAGGGACGCCCGTTTACTTTAAAGACTGACCATAAGCCCCTAACGTTTTTGCAAAGCGTTCCGACGTTGAACCGCCGTCAAGCTAGGTGGATGGAATATCTAGCTAGGTTCAACTGCACCTGGGAGTATATTTCTGGTAAATTGAATATTGCCGATGCTCTCAGTCGACATCCGTCGCTACACGCTGCAATTTTGGCAGCGCCCGTCGTGCGGCCGCGTAGCGAGGAGGTTCCGATCGCGACGGACCTCGCGGAGCGGTTGAAGGCTGCCTACAGCGCAGACGCCTGGTTCGCGGACCCGGCTAATGTAGAAAACCTTCGCAAGCAGAATGGCCTTTGGCTACGGACGGAGGGTGCAGCTACGCAAATCGTCGTTCCGAACGACGACGCGCTACGCTACGACATCCTTGCGCGGTTCCACGAGGACCCGTTAGCAGGACACCCTGGTAGCAAGCGATTGATCGACTTGGTGCAACGTTCCTTCTGGTGGCCTCGTTTGGCTAAGGATGCGGCGAACTTCGTCCAGACATGCAGTCTGTGCCAGCGCAATAAGGCTTTGTCCGGTAAGGGCCATGGGTTGTTGCAACCGTTGCCTGCCCCGGATGCGCCTTGGGAAAGTGTTTCCATGGACTTCGTAGTCGCGCTGCCCAAAACTGAGGGGGGATACGATGCGGTGTTCGTAATGGTCGATCGTCTGACTAAGATGGTTCACCTAGCACCATGTACATCATCCTGCACGGCTGAGCAAACCGCACGTTTGTTTTTCGATAATGTGGTTCGGTTACACGGGATTCCCAAAAATGTGATCTCGGACCGCGGTGGACAGTTCACGTCTAAGTTTTGGGAAGCGCTCTGCAAACTAGTTGGCATGCGCGTCAACCTGAGCACGGCGTATCACCCGCAGACTGATGGTCAAACCGAACGCACAAACCGCACGTTGGGTGATATGTTGCGCAATTATGCTGGTCGCACACCACTTGTTTGGGATACATATTTGACTGCGGCAGAATTCGCGCTTAACAATGCTGTTAACCGCTCTACAGGCAAAAGTCCGTTCTTTCTTAACTACGGGTTTCATCCCGCGCTACCCGTGTGGCGTGAGTTGGAAGTGAACGTGCCTGCTGCTAAACTTTTTGCCAAGTCGTTTATGTCCCGGATCACAGACGCGAAGTCGTGTTTGGACGCGGCGCAGCAACGAACGACAGAATACTACAACAAATCCAAGCAGGATGTGATGTTTTCGGAAGGGCAACTCGTGTTGCTAAGCACCAAGAACTTGCGTTCCTTGGCCGACGGATCCCGAAAACTCTTACCCCGCTGGATTGGTCCGTACCCTGTCGTGCGCATGGTTGGGAATGTGGCTGTGCAGCTTGCATTGCCCGCTGATATGACCATTCACCCCACGTTTCACGTATCGCTTGTTCGTCCGTATCGTGGTACGGAACCCGTCCCTGAGCCTGCTAACGCCCCCACAGCGATCGAACCAGTTCCCGAGACCTGGATCGCTGGTAAACAGAAGTTTTACGATGTGGAGCGGGTGTTAGATTATCGCGCGCGTCGTGTGGGCCGACACCGACGTAAGCGAACAGTACACGAGTACTTGGTTAAGTGGACAGGGTATACCGACGAGCACAACTCATGGGAACCGGCACGCAACTTCTCACAGGACATGAAACCCCTGCTCGAAGAAGCCCGCAAACGTGCCACGCAAACCCAATGACCCCTGCAGTCGATGCTGTATGATGCAGCGAGGACGCTGCATACGGGAGGGGGGATAATTGTTGTGCTACGGTTCATTTCCCGCCGACGCGTAGGTCGACGCGATCCTACGAGGCGAAGTGCTTTTGTGATGAACGCATTGCATATGAATGAATCTGCATGATATAAATGTATTCGTGTACATTTATATATGCATTTGGCATGTTGTCATTATCCATCGCGACGTCGCATCATGGCAAATCCGCCTAGCATGCATGAAAGCCCGAAGCATGGAAGTGCGCATTATGTTCGTGCTACGAAACAATAAGTAATATTATCTGATATAATATTACTTCATTTAAGCACACGTTGAGAGCGCCGCACTCGTCGCGATACATGCCCTGCAACCGGATATCGTTATCCGGACCCTTGCATCATGCGAATGCCGGAAAGGCTTATACGTTGTTATGCGTAGACATCGCCTAAACGCAGTAGGGTTGTCACATCTAGGATCGGCCTCCTAATGTGAATCGTACGGCACTGCGATGCTGCGAGTATAACAGATGCGAGGACGGCTAAGCTAGACAAGACATTCGATACCGGAGAACACTTGTGTGTTCTACATTACTATTACTATACGATATTCTACTTAGCCCAAGCTAAGCCTGAACTTCGCTAATCACCGCCGCGTGATGATTGCTTGCTTCCGGCGCTGACGGCGATTTCATCCATTGCATCATTCCGACCTGTAAGACCGTAAGTTATATCTCTCTTCGTCTTGAAGTCTTCCGCTGTCTCTGTTTGCTCTCGCTTGCCTTGCTGTACTTGCAAGTGCTCGCGCATCGGTGTCGATAGTCTCCAGACGTGCAGATACTTATGAGCAAACACGAACGAGAGGTACAACAAACGGTAAGGTATGGAAAAGGCGTTCGACGCAGGTGCTCATATGACACTGAAGCTGCTGTCGCAGCGGCGGTCTCATCAACGGTGGCGATGCAGCGAGCGGCGGCAACACTGGTGGTGGCGGTGGCAGCGGCAGCAGTGGCGGTGGCAGTGATGGTCGGGGGCGAGGCAGCGGTGGTGACGCTGCCTGGGAAAGGGTGGTAGCAGGGCCACATTCGGCGGCAGAGGAGTCTATATTATTGGAGCCAGGGGTACTAGTCGAAGCCATGGAATCGGAGGTCAAGATAACGCCAGCTATAAGCATCCCGGCAGGCAACTTACCCAATCGTCCAAGCTGCTACATATTATATACAATAACTTCTTATTATATTTAAAACATGTACAATAATATATATTAATTTATTATACATTATAAGAAAGAAACTTAAAAAGAAACACTAGTGAAATTATTAATGAAGGAAGCTTTTCTTTAAATTGAATCCTGGGAATTTAGGGTAACCAGCCTACTACGATAAATTTGCGTGGATAACTGCGTGCTATACTTCGGCGGGTATAGTTGAGACTCACAACACAGGATCGCTGAATCCGACCATAAATCTATCTGTTAAACGTTGTACGACGCATTCTCGTGCTGATTGACGTATGTACGTCTCACAATTCAGCTCCGGCAGCAACCCGCCGCTAGCCCCTTTGACTGAAGCACTTGTAAGCTAGCACGAAGATCAACTGGTAGACGTCAAGTCAGCCCCACTCAGCACAAACAGATGGAGTGGGGCAGAACAAACATGCTCCGGGAGAAGATTAGTTCAGGGATTTAGGGTTTTAGAGTTTTAGGGTTTTGGGTTTTAGAGTTTTGGCGGAAAGAGCCCAGTTGAACTCGCAACAGTCACTTGCGTCGCGTCTATCATCTGGCCAGTTTGTGTGGACCTCTTGCTTACGGACTGCCGTTTCAAGAGACCTTAAAAAGACGAAATGGCTAAAGTCCTCCAAACCACCAAACGACCAATGCCATTGCACTCAGCATGGGAGAAAGCAACTCAGACTGATCTTTTATCGTGATACGTTTCCGCACACCTACTGCTCCGCACCTTAGTATGATCTAGCTGTTAAGGTCTCCTACTACTCTGCCTCCAGCTCGCATTACGTGGCATCACACCTTCAAGGATAACGGATGCATGGAGAGCTGGAGGGCTGGCTGGGGGTCCGGAGGGCTGGAGGGCTGGAGGGCTGGAGGGCTGGCTGGGGGTCCAGAGGGCTGGAGGGCTGGAGGGCTGGAGGGCTGGAGGGCTGGCTGGGGGGCCGGAGGGCCGGAGGGCTGGAGGGCTGGAGGGCTGGAGGGCTGGAGGGCTGGAGGGCTGGCTGCGGGGCCGGAGGGCTGGAGGGCTGGAGGGCTGGAGGGCTGGCTGGACGGCTGGAGGGCTGGCTGGGGGGCTGGAGGGCTGGCTGGAGGGCTGGGGGGCTGGAGGGCTGGAGGACTGAAGGGCTGGAGGGCTGGCTGGATGGCCGCAGGGCTGGAGGGCTGGAGGGCTGGCTGAAGGGCTGGAGGGCTGGAGAGCTGGAGGGCTGGCTGGGGGGCCAGAGGGCCGGAGGGCTGGAGGGCTGAAGGGCTGGAGGGCTGGAGGGCTGGAGGGCTGGAGGGCTGGAGGGCTGGAGGGCTGGCTGGGGGGCCGGAGGGCCGGAGGGCTGGAGGGCTGGAGGGCTGGAGGGCTGGAGGGCTGGCTGGGGGGCTGGAGGGCTGGAGGGCTGGAGGGCTGGAGGGCTGGCTGGAGGGCTGGAGGGCTGGCTGGGGGGCTGGAGGGCTGGCTGGAGGGCTGGAGGGCTGGAGGGCTGGAGGGCTGGACGGCTGGATGGGGGGCCGGAGGGCTGGAGGGCTGGAGGGCTGGAGGGCTGGCTGGAGGGCTGGAGGGCTGGCTCGGGGGCTGGAGGGCTGGCTGGAGGGCTGGAGGGCTGGCTGGGGGGCCGGAGGGCTGGAGGGCTGGAGGGCTGGAGGGCGGGCTGGAGGGCTGGAGGGCTGGCTGGGGGGCTGGAGGGCTTGCTGGAGTGCTGGAGGGCTGGAGGGCTGTCTGGAGGGCTGGAGGGCTGGAGGGCTGGAGGGCTGGTTGGGGGGCCGGAGGGCCGGAGGGCTGGAGGGCTGGCTGGAGGGCTGGAGGGCTGGAGGGCTGGAGGGCTGGAGGGCTGGCTGGGGGGCCGGAGGGCCGGAGGGCTTGAGGGCTGGAGGGCTGGCTGGAGGGCTGGAGGGCTGGAGGGCTGGAGGGCTGGAGGGCTGGCTGAAGGGCCGGAGGGCCGGAGGGCTGGAGGGCTGGCTGGAGGGCTGGAGGGCTGGAGGGCTGGCTGGGGGGCTGGAGGGCTGGCTGGAGGGCTGGAGGGCTGGAGGGCTGGAGGGCTGGAGGGCTGGCTGGGGGGCCGGAGGACTGGAGGGCTGGAGGGCTGGAGGGCTGGCTGGAGGGCTGGAGGGCTGGCTGGGGGGCTGGAGGGCTAGCTGGAGGGCTGGAGGGCTGGAGGGCTGGAGGGCTGGCTGGAGGGCTGGAGGGCTGGAGGGCTGGAGGGCTGGCTGGGGGGCCGGAGGGCCGGAGGGCTTGAGGGCTTGAGGGCTTGAGGGCTTGAGGGCTTGAGGGCTTGAGGGCTTGAGGGCTGGAGGGCCGGCTGTGGGGCCGGAGGGCTGGAGGTGGTGTGAAGTAAGAGGCAGGGGCCAGAGGGCTGAAGTCGCAACCAGCAGGGAAGGCAACCCCACAGGGCCTCGCCTCTTCTGCCCCGCTCTCCCACCCTGAGATTGTCCGCCTCCTGTGTGTGAGTCACACCGCACGGGCGAGGGAGGTATCTGGGTACAGGCGCCACGCAACCCTCCACGCAGCCACAACTCTATCAGCATCGCGTTTAGCGCTTTCGGGATTCTTTCAGAAAGCCGCGTACGCAATACCGATGGAGTACTTCTAGCCTCCTCCCATGCTATGAAACCATCGGCCTTCACATCAGCATGCTCCAGGAACCCATGAACCTGTGCCCCGAGAAACGCGTGTGCTTTTGCACTGTCCCGCTGGGCAGGGGACTGTCCCTTAGCCACGGCGCCTGTTGCCATCGCTTGCATGCATGTATTCCTACCATATGTCTTGTTAGATTGCGTATGTGGTTCCATCATCTGACTCTGGCCTCGTTACATGAGCACCAGCGTCACCTGGCAAGATGACCCGATTTGGCAGCTGAGACTGCAGATTGAGATGCAGTACCCACACTTCTATCGGTCATAACAATACTGGAAGTAAGATTTTCACATGGGGGTGACGATGCCATTATTCATCACTTTCAGTTGAGTGGTCCAATGAGTGGACGCCAAATATTGCGGAAGGTCCCGAAGGACACGACCGGCGGGGAAGGAATAAGTTTTCAACCAGCAATAGTCGCGCCTCGATTAGATCTCATAGGCTGCGACACTGCCCCAAGCGCAAAGATACTCACCAAATAATGAGTCAGAACCAGCTTAAAACGGACGAGCCACGTTTCCAGCCGTTTCGCGATGGTGGGTTTAGAAGGTACGCTGCATAAATCTTTGCACTGCCAATCTAAGTTGATTTAACAAATAAAATGGTGGTTGTCATTTTAGGCTTAAATCCTATAATTGTATGATGTTAGCCGTAGACCTGCTGTCGAGAGGACTAAGGCTGGCACAAGGGGAAAAGGGTGCAGGGTTGTATCACGACATAGTACCGCCCCTTAGACACATATAGTGCCGTAAATTATGGCAGTGCGATGTTATGTCGTGACAGCTGGGCGGGCAGCAATTGCAATAACTCTCAAAGTCCCATTCCCACCTGACGTTTGCATGTCGCCTGTCTGTCTGTATGTCGCCATGATTTCGGATACCCTATCTTATGAAGTGTATTTTGCGTTAAGCCGCTGATCTGCTCTTTAATTGAAAGCACTACTTGGCAGTCCTCTGCGGCAAAAACAAACTCACATGACCGTTATAAATTACCGGAATAGCTTCGGAGCAGCAGCAGTACAAGTATATACCTTCCATAGCCGACCTGAGGCATGCAGTCCACTGTCCGTTGACGTCCCGTACACTGGTAATGACGACAAGTTGTGTTTGTCTGTCTGCAACATACCGGTGGATGCATAACTAACGAACGTTAGCTACTGCCAAATGAATGCTCGTGCAATTCATGGATGCAGGTGTGTCATCGTTCGGCCACCAGGAGGTACAGTGCAGCCGCCACAGCCGGCGGCGGCAGCGCCATCGTCCTTGTAATTTCGCTCTGTGGAAATTAGGATTTGGAGATTCGGCTGCTCTACTCTACGTAGTACGTAGCTGTAGCTAGATAGGTATAGATGACTACCGAGATGACGACTTGATTCGTTGTGGTGGGTGTAGATACACGGATCAGGATTTTGAAAGTGTTGATCAGGAACAAGTAATGACAAGTTAAACAAGTCAAACTACTAGCTAGGTAGGTATCTTAATGGCTGGATATTTAGCTCAAAACCTCTATCTCTCTTTCCTAAGTGAATGTTTTAGTCTGGTAGGGGTCACCTAGTCAGCTGGTTTTGGTTTCTTTTTTGTTTTCGTGCGTGATTACCGCCAAGGCAGAGATAGTGATGAGGCCGCCTGGCTACTTACATCCATTCAGTCCGAGTCATCGAAAACAAAAAGAACATTTGATCGCATCCAATGGACAATTTATACGTTGGCAGGTATGGCTCGTGATGAGATGAGCGATACATGTATAATAAGAGAATGAGAGTGAGAAGGAAGGAAGAAGTAATGCAGCGATTGCTGGGTGCCTTTCTTTCAAACAGCTCGTCCTTGCTTGTGGGATGCATGCCTGTCCAGGGGCGAGGGATCATGCATCAGGGTCTAGCTAAGTATCCCGTTTACAGATCATACATCATCAGTCGAAATGCATCCTGGCATAGCTGGGCGGCACTGCCGTTGTGTTTACATACACCTAACGTGTGATGACGTTTGCAATGCTGGTTGGCTGGCTACCTCGCAATGCACCCGTGCATGCGTCCAGGAGCGAGTAGCGGCCAGCGCGAGGCTGCATGTAAGCCTGGCAGAATCTAAAAACCCCATGCATCTTAGCGTGATCGTACATACGCTACGTGCGTACGTACGGCGATTGTTCGTTGGCATGACTACGTAATTCATCTGAACGTCAGAACGAAAACAACAGATAGATAGATGCATGTGTCGTGCGTGCGTTTATCGTATTTTATCCCGTGTGCGTGTGTGTGTGCCCGTATGTGTGTGGTCCGTGTGTGTACGGCACGGACATGCATGCGCTTACGGAAAGAACCTATGGTTATCGAGCGGGATGCTGTAGTATCCTGAGAGGTGTCTATGGGTAGTGTCCAGGATGGACCGTGTATATAACATGGCATCATCTTCAGATCGGGCCTTTGCTTAGGCAGTTGAAACAGGGATGCTGAGTGTTGCTGACTGCTGCTGATGCATCCATGTGCGTCCGGGCGAGGTAAGGTGAGTACGGAAAGACAGCCGAAGTGTCGAAGTGTCTCTTACTTCATCATGCATCAGCAGGAGGATAGATATTCCTTTCATGGTTGGAATAAAGGCGGGATGGACGTGACGTGTCGGTTTGCATCCTCTGCTAGCTTGTCCTTAATGCAGACTTTCTCCTCGAACGGGAGGTTGAGGTCGTGCAGTACGGGGGAAGGCTTCCTTCGTTTGGAGCAGAATGATACGACGGATCAACGTTCTTGAGTGCACGTGGATGTGTGCACCTGCAAGGCTTCTATGTGCGTGGAATTCACCACAGGGGGGTGGAATTCAATTCCTGCTGCCTGCTAACCTAGGCAGAGTTGCCTGCTCCTCCTGCTCCTCCTCCTGTCTATGTATATAACACAAGGCAGGAGAAGCGAGCTGCGGCGCCATTGTGAATGAACTGCTCTGTACTTCCGTTCTTTGATTCTCGTGCCGCATGTGCGGTCAGCAAGCTCTCAATGTATGTAGAACTTGTTGAGAACTACTGTTATACCGGAATGACGGAATTGTGTGTGTTCTCTGCTAAGGATGCATCGCTGTAAGGAATGTCCTCTTCCCATCATGTCGTGACCTGATCGATGGTGTTTATATTACAAGAATGCATTAGCTAGCTAACGGGGAGCGTGAAGCCCTGCTGGCTCAAGGTGAATAAAAGCGGGCCAGGCGGGTGGACAGGTATTTATTATACTGTCAGTACAGGCACAGGGATCTGCAAAGAAGTGGCAGCCGTTACCGCTATCTGTGACTGTATCGCTTTTCGACGCCTGGTCTTCGTTGGCTGTGGTCCTCATCACCACGGCCGCCGATGTGATGGCAAGCGCTTGACTTGTCGTTTGGACTCCTGGTGGGTGAATATGTAGCGATTCACGACAGGACGATGCTACGGCAGAAGGTTGTATATTGATGCCGCCGTACAGCTTTCATTAAGGGGGTAGCGAAGCGTTGGCTGGTCAACTTCTTTTTCTTACATATTATGATGGTGTTACATTCTTCACTTGACAATTGCCGCTCAGTAGTTGTTATATCTGCCCGACCCTTTGGGTGCTTCTTGTGTACCACATGTACGAGAAAATGCTGTCAGTCAATACATCCGGAGCAGAAATTTTCGCCTGGGGTATGCGGTCGGGTGGCTGTGTGGGATATCTGTGCAGAACGAAATTTGGTGATTACCATTACCATTTATTACCGCGGTTATCAGCCCCTCGGTTTTATAGCAAACATGATCTGATAGATGGTCTATGGTGTTCAGTATTGTAAAAGTAGGTGGATTTCTCGATTGGGACTTCAATAGCTAGCAGGAACGAGATCGTGGGAAATCTATTAGGTCGACCTTGGGCCACGCAGTCTCTTGACAACAACAAAAATTGTTCTAAGGCAAGCAGCAATTGCGCACTGCCTTACATTGCGTCCATCTGCCCTGCTGCTCCGTTGTCGCCATGCCACCAAGTGAATGAAGCACTTCGACAATATCAAAATTCATGGTGGCGGAATAAGAGACCCTGTGTGGAGCATGACATGTCGGCAGGCGGGCACTTGAATCTATGGTGTTACACTGCGGGCGACTTGATTGCCCTACGAAACACGGGCGGGCACGCACAAGAGTTTGTCAGAAGGTATAAGGACTTATTACTAATCACGAATGAGGTGGTCTGATTCATGCATCATTAACCTGTACATCTGCTGGCAGCAACTTGCATCCCAAGGTTTGCTGCTGCTAAACTCTTTGCAAATCATATGCAGCCACGTGTGCCCGCCCGTCCATGCATGCGTTCGTGCACCGTTAGTAGTGTGCATGTGCGTGCATGTGCGCAGATGAATTCGAAAATGGCCCATTGCACCAGCATGATCAAAAACCGCCGTTGCATTCCATGCACCTCCTCACATCTATCGCCACCCCCAGCACATCATCACCTATTCACCGCATATCGCGGTCTCACATCGCCACCGTACACTACGACCTCATCAGCCTGCCATGGGAGAGAAGCTATGAAATGGGTTCTGGGTGGGTGAACGGTAAGGTATGGAAAAGGCGTTCGACGCAGGTGCTCATATGACACTGAAGCTGCTGTCGCAGCGGCGGTCTCATCAACGGTGGCGATGCAGCGAGCGGCGGCAACACTGGTGGTGGCGGTGGCAGCGGCAGCAGTGGCGGTGGCAGTGATGGTCGGGGGCGAGGCAGCGGTGGTGACGCTGCCTGGGAAAGGGTGGTAGCAGGGCCACATTCGGCGGCAGAGGAGTCTATATTATTGGAGCCAGGGGTACTAGTCGAAGCCATGGAATCGGAGGTCAAGATAACGCCAGCTATAAGCATCCCGGCAGGCAACTTACCCAATCGTCCAAGCTGCTACATATTATATACAATAACTTCTTATTATATTTAAAACATGTACAATAATATATATTAATTTATTATACATTATAAGAAAGAAACTTAAAAAGAAACACTAGTGAAATTATTAATGAAGGAAGCTTTTCTTTAAATTGAATCCTGGGAATTTAGGGTAACCAGCCTACTACGATAAATTTGCGTGGATAACTGCGTGCTATACTTCGGCGGGTATAGTTGAGACTCACAACACAGGATCGCTGAATCCGACCATAAATCTATCTGTTAAACGTTGTACGACGCATTCTCGTGCTGATTGACGTATGTACGTCTCACAATTCAGCTCCGGCAGCAACCCGCCGCTAGCCCCTTTGACTGAAGCACTTGTAAGCTAGCACGAAGATCAACTGGTAGACGTCAAGTCAGCCCCACTCAGCACAAACAGATGGAGTGGGGCAGAACAAACATGCTCCGGGAGAAGATTAGTTCAGGGATTTAGGGTTTTAGAGTTTTAGGGTTTTGGGTTTTAGAGTTTTGGCGGAAAGAGCCCAGTTGAACTCGCAACAGTCACTTGCGTCGCGTCTATCATCTGGCCAGTTTGTGTGGACCTCTTGCTTACGGACTGCCGTTTCAAGAGACCTTAAAAAGACGAAATGGCTAAAGTCCTCCAAACCACCAAACGACCAATGCCATTGCACTCAGCATGGGAGAAAGCAACTCAGACTGATCTTTTATCGTGATACGTTTCCGCACACCTACTGCTCCGCACCTTAGTATGATCTAGCTGTTAAGGTCTACTACTACTCTGCCTCCAGCTCGCATTACGTGGCATCACACCTTCAAGGATAACGGATGCATGGAGAGCTGGAGGGCTGGCTGGGGGTCCGGAGGGCTGGAGGGCTGGAGGGCTGGAGGGCTGGCTGGGGGTCCGGAGGGCTGGAGGGCTGGAGGGCTGGAGGGCTGGAGGGCTGGCTGGGGGGCCGGAGGGCCGGAGGGCTGGAGGGCTGGAGGGCTGGAGGGCTGGAGGGCTGGAGGGCTGGAGGGCTGGCTGCGGGGCCGGAGGGCTGGAGGGCTGGAGGGCTGGAGGGCTGGCTGGACGGCTGGAGGGCTGGCTGGGGGGCTGGAGGGCTGGCTGGAGGGCTGGGGGGCTGGAGGGCTGGAGGACTGAAGGGCTGGAGGGCTGGCTGGATGGCCGCAGGGCTGGAGGGCTGGAGGGCTGGCTGAAGGGCTGGAGGGCTGGAGAGCTGGAGGGCTGGCTGGGGGGCCAGAGGGCCGGAGGGCTGGAGGGCTGAAGGGCTGGAGGGCTGGAGGGCTGGAGGGCTGGAGGGCTGGAGGGCTGGCTGGAGGGCTGGAGGACTGAAGGGCTGGAGGGCTGGCTGGATGGCCGCAGGGCTGGAGGGCTGGAGGGCTGGCTGAAGGGCTGGAGGGCTGGAGAGCTGGAGGGCTGGCTGGGGGGCCAGAGGGCCGGAGGGCTGGAGGGCTGAAGGGCTGGAGGGCTGGAGGGCTGGAGGGCTGGAGGGCTGGAGGGCTGGAGGGCTGGCTGGGGGGCCGGAGGGCCGGAGGGCTGGAGGGCTGGAGGGCTGGAGGGCTGGAGGGCTGGAGGGCTGGAGGGCTGGCTGGGGGGCCGGAGGGCTGGAGGGCTGGAGGGCTGGAGGGCTGGCTGGAGGGCTGGAGGGCTGGCTGGGGGGCTGGAGGGCTGGCTGGAGGGCTGGAGGGCTGGAGGGCTGGAGGGCTGGAGGGCTGGATGGGGGGCCGGAGGGCTGGAGGGCTGGAGGGCTGGAGGGCTGGCTGGAGGGCTGGAGGGCTGGCTCGGGGGCTGGAGGGCTGGCTGGAGGGCTGGAGGGCTGGCTGGGGGGCCGGAGGGCTGGAGGGCTGGAGGGCTGGAGGGCGGGCTGGAGGGCTGGAGGGCTGGCTGGGGGGCTGGAGGGCTGGCTGGAGGGCTGGAGGGCTGGAGGGCTGGCTGGAGGGCTGGAGGGCTGGAGGGCTGGAGGGCTGGTTGGGGGGCCGGAGGGCCGGAGGGCTGGAGGGCTGGCTGGAGGGCTGGAGGGCTGGAGGGCTGGAGGGCTGGAGGGCTGGAGGGCTGGAAGCTGGAGGGCTGGAGGGCTGGCTGGGGGGCCGGAGGGCCGGAGGGCTGGAGGGCTGGAGGGCTGGAGGGCTGGAGGGCTGGAGGGCTGGAGGGCTGGCTGGGGGGCCGGAGGGCTGGAGGGCTGGAGGGCTGGAGGGCTGGCTGGAGGGCTGGAGGGCTGGCTGGGGGGCTGGAGGGCTGGCTGGAGGGCTGGAGGGCTGGAGGGCTGGAGGGCTGGACGGCTGGATGGGGGGCCGGAGGGCTGGAGGGCTGGAGGGCTGGAGGGCTGGCTGGAGGGCTGGAGGGCTGGCTCGGGGGCTGGAGGGCTGGCTGGAGGGCTGGAGGGCTGGCTGGGGGGCCGGAGGGCTGGAGGGCTGGAGGGCTGGAGGGCGGGCTGGAGGGCTGGAGGGCTGGCTGGGGGGCTGGAGGGCTGGCTGGAGGGCTGGAGGGCTGGAGGGCTGGCTGGAGGGCTGGAGGGCTGGAGGGCTGGAGGGCTGGTTAAGGGGCCGGAGGGCCGGAGGGCTGGAGGGCTGGCTGGAGGGCTGGAGGGCTGGAGGGCTGGAGGGCTGGAGGGCTTGAGGGCTGGAGGGCTGGCTGGAGGGCTGGAGGGCTGGAGGGCTGGAGGGCTGGAGGGCTGGCTGAAGGGCCGGAGGGCCGGAGGGCTGGCTGGGGGGCCGGAGGGCTGGAGGGCTGGAGGGCTGGAGGGCTGGCTGGAGGGCTGGAGGGCTGGAGGGCTGGCTGGGGGGCTGGAGGGCTGGCTGGAGGGCTGGAGGGCTGGAGGGCTGGAGGGCTGGAGGGCTGGCTGGGGGGCCGGAGGACTGGAGGGCTGGAGGGCTGGAGGGCTGGCTGGAGGGCTGGAGGGCTGGCTGGGGGGCTGGAGGGCTAGCTGGAGGGCTGGAGGGCTGGAGGGCTGGAGGGCTGGCTGGAGGGCTGGAGGGCTGGAGGGCTGGAGGGCTGGCTGGGGGGCCGGAGGGCCGGAGGGCTTGAGGGCTTGAGGGCTTGAGGGCTTGAGGGCTTGAGGGCTTGAGGGCTGGAGGGCTGGAGGGCCGGCTGTGGGGCCGGAGGGCTGGAGGTGGTGTGAAGTAAGAGGCAGGGGCCAGAGGGCTGAAGTCGCAACCAGCAGGGAAGGCAACCCCACAGGGCCTCGCCTCTTCTGCCCCGCTCTCCCACCCTGAGATTGTCCGCCTCCTGTGTGTGAGTCACACCGCACGGGCGAGGGAGGTATCTGGGTACAGGCGCCACGCAACCCTCCACGCAGCCACAACTCTATCAGCATCGCGTTTAGCGCTTTCGGGATTCTTTCAGAAAGCCGCGTACGCAATACCGATGGAGTACTTCTAGCCTCCTCCCATGCTATGAAACCATCGGCCTTCACATCAGCATGCTCCAGGAACCCATGAACCTGTGCCCCGAGAAACGCGTGTGCTTTTGCACTGTCCCGCTGGGCAGGGGACTGTCCCTTAGCCACGGCGCCTGTTGCCATCGCTTGCATGCATGTATTCCTACCATATGTCTTGTTAGATTGCGTATGTGGTTCCATCATCTGACTCTGGCCTCGTTACATGAGCACCAGCGTCACCTGGCAAGATGACCCGATTTGGCAGCTGAGACTGCAGATTGAGATGCAGTACCCACACTTCTATCGGTCATAACAATACTGGAAGTAAGATTTTCACATGGGGGTGACGATGCCATTATTCATCACTTTCAGTTGAGTGGTCCAATGAGTGGACGCCAAATATTGCGGAAGGTCCCGAAGGACACGACCGGCGGGGAAGGAATAAGTTTTCAACCAGCAATAGTCGCGCCTCGATTAGATCTCATAGGCTGCGACACTGCCCCAAGCGCAAAGATACTCACCAAATAATGAGTCAGAACCAGCTTAAAACGGACGAGCCACGTTTCCAGCCGTTTCGCGATGGTGGGTTTAGAAGGTACGCTGCATAAATCTTTGCACTGCCAATCTAAGTTGATTTAACAAATAAAATGGTGGTTGTCATTTTAGGCTTAAATCCTATAATTGTATGATGTTAGCCGTAGACCTGCTGTCGAGAGGACTAAGGCTGGCACAAGGGGAAAAGGGTGCAGGGTTGTATCACGACATAGTACCGCCCCTTAGACACATATAGTGCCGTAAATTATGGCAGTGCGATGTTATGTCGTGACAGCTGGGCGGGCAGCAATTGCAATAACTCTCAAAGTCCCATTCCCACCTGACGTTTGCATGTCGCCTGTCTGTCTGTATGTCGCCATGATTTCGGATACCCTATCTTATGAAGTGTATTTTGCGTTAAGCCGCTGATCTGCTCTTTAATTGAAAGCACTACTTGGCAGTCCTCTGCGGCAAAAACAAACTCACATGACCGTTATAAATTACCGGAATAGCTTCGGAGCAGCAGCAGTACAAGTATATACCTTCCATAGCCGACCTGAGGCATGCAGTCCACTGTCCGTTGACGTCCCGTACACTGGTAATGACGACAAGTTGTGTTTGTCTGTCTGCAACATACCGGTGGATGCATAACTAACGAACGTTAGCTACTGCCAAATGAATGCTCGTGCAATTCATGGATGCAGGTGTGTCATCGTTCGGCCACCAGGAGGTACAGTGCAGCCGCCACAGCCGGCGGCGGCAGCGCCATCGTCCTTGTAATTTCGCTCTGTGGAAATTAGGATTTGGAGATTCGGCTGCTCTACTCTACGTAGTACGTAGCTGTAGCTAGATAGGTATAGATGACTACCGAGATGACGACTTGATTCGTTGTGGTGGGTGTAGATACACGGATCAGGATTTTGAAAGTGTTGATCAGGAACAAGTAATGACAAGTTAAACAAGTCAAACTACTAGCTAGGTAGGTATCTTAATGGCTGGATATTTAGCTCAAAACCTCTATCTCTCTTTCCTAAGTGAATGTTTTAGTCTGGTAGGGGTCACCTAGTCAGCTGGTTTTGGTTTCTTTTTTGTTTTCGTGCGTGATTACCGCCAAGGCAGAGATAGTGATGAGGCCGCCTGGCTACTTACATCCATTCAGTCCGAGTCATCGAAAACAAAAAGAACATTTGATCGCATCCAATGGACAATTTATACGTTGGCAGGTATGGCTCGTGATGAGATGAGCGATACATGTATAATAAGAGAATGAGAGTGAGAAGGAAGGAAGAAGTAATGCAGCGATTGCTGGGTGCCTTTCTTTCAAACAGCTCGTCCTTGCTTGTGGGATGCATGCCTGTCCAGGGGCGAGGGATCATGCATCAGGGTCTAGCTAAGTATCCCGTTTACAGATCATACATCATCAGTCGAAATGCATCCTGGCATAGCTGGGCGGCACTGCCGTTGTGTTTACATACACCTAACGTGTGATGACGTTTGCAATGCTGGTTGGCTGGCTACCTCGCAATGCACCCGTGCATGCGTCCAGGAGCGAGTAGCGGCCAGCGCGAGGCTGCATGTAAGCCTGGCAGAATCTAAAAACCCCATGCATCTTAGCGTGATCGTACATACGCTACGTGCGTACGTACGGCGATTGTTCGTTGGCATGACTACGTAATTCATCTGAACGTCAGAACGAAAACAACAGATAGATAGATGCATGTGTCGTGCGTGCGTTTATCGTATTTTATCCCGTGTGCGTGTGTGTGTGCCCGTATGTGTGTGGTCCGTGTGTGTACGGCACGGACATGCATGCGCTTACGGAAAGAACCTATGGTTATCGAGCGGGATGCTGTAGTATCCTGAGAGGTGTCTATGGGTAGTGTCCAGGATGGACCGTGTATATAACATGGCATCATCTTCAGATCGGGCCTTTGCTTAGGCAGTTGAAACAGGGATGCTGAGTGTTGCTGACTGCTGCTGATGCATCCATGTACGTCCGGGCGAGGTAAGGTGAGTACGGAAAGACAGCCGAAGTGTCGAAGTGTCTCTTACTTCATCATGCATCAGCAGGAGGATAGATATTCCTTTCATGGTTGGAATAAAGGCGGGATGGACGTGACGTGTCGGTTTGCATCCTCTGCTAGCTTGTCCTTAATGCAGACTTTCTCCTCGAACGGGAGGTTGAGGTCGTGCAGTACGGGGGAAGGCTTCCTTCGTTTGGAGCAGAATGATACGACGGATCAACGTTCTTGAGTGCACGTGGATGTGTGCACCTGCAAGGCTTCTATGTGCGTGGAATTCACCACAGGGGGGTGGAATTCAATTCCTGCTGCCTGCTAACCTAGGCAGAGTTGCCTGCTCCTCCTGCTCCTCCTCCTGTCTATGTATATAACACAAGGCAGGAGAAGCGAGCTGCGGCGCCATTGTGAATGAACTGCTCTGTACTTCCGTTCTTTGATTCTCGTGCCGCATGTGCGGTCAGCAAGCTCTCAATGTATGTAGAACTTGTTGAGAACTACTGTTATACCGGAATGACGGAATTGTGTGTGTTCTCTGCTAAGGATGCATCGCTGTAAGGAATGTCCTCTTCCCATCATGTCGTGACCTGATCGATGGTGTTTATATTACAAGAATGCATTAGCTAGCTAACGGGGAGCGTGAAGCCCTGCTGGCTCAAGGTGAATAAAAGCGGGCCAGGCGGGTGGACAGGTATTTATTATACTGTCAGTACAGGCACAGGGATCTGCAAAGAAGTGGCAGCCGTTACCGCTATCTGTGACTGTATCGCTTTTCGACGCCTGGTCTTCGTTGGCTGTGGTCCTCATCACCACGGCCGCCGATGTGATGGCAAGCGCTTGACTTGTCGTTTGGACTCCTGGTGGGTGAATATGTAGCGATTCACGACAGGACGATGCTACGGCAGAAGGTTGTATATTGATGCCGCCGTACAGCTTTCATTAAGGGGGTAGCGAAGCGTTGGCTGGTCAACTTCTTTTTCTTACATATTATGATGGTGTTACATTCTTCACTTGACAATTGCCGCTCAGTAGTTGTTATATCTGCCCGACCCTTTGGGTGCTTCTTGTGTACCACATGTACGAGAAAATGCTGTCAGTCAATACATCCGGAGCAGAAATTTTCGCCTGGGGTATGCGGTCGGGTGGCTGTGTGGGATATCTGTGCAGAACGAAATTTGGTGATTACCATTACCATTTATTACCGCGGTTATCAGCCCCTCGGTTTTATAGCAAACATGATCTGATAGATGGTCTATGGTGTTCAGTATTGTAAAAGTAGGTGGATTTCTCGATTGGGACTTCAATAGCTAGCAGGAACGAGATCGTGGGAAATCTATTAGGTCGACCTTGGGCCACGCAGTCTCTTGACAACAACAAAAATTGTTCTAAGGCAAGCAGCAATTGCGCACTGCCTTACATTGCGTCCATCTGCCCTGCTGCTCCGTTGTCGCCATGCCACCAAGTGAATGAAGCACTTCGACAATATCAAAATTCATGGTGGCGGAATAAGAGACCCTGTGTGGAGCATGACATGTCGGCAGGCGGGCACTTGAATCTATGGTGTTACACTGCGGGCGACTTGATTGCCCTACGAAACACGGGCGGGCACGCACAAGAGTTTGTCAGAAGGTATAAGGACTTATTACTAATCACGAATGAGGTGGTCTGATTCATGCATCATTAATCTGTACATCTGCTGGCAGCAACTTGCATCCCAAGGTTTGCTGCTGCTAAACTCTTTGCAAATCATATGCAGCCACGTGTGCCCGCCCGTCCATGCATGCGTTCGTGCACCGTTAGTAGTGTGCATGTGCGTGCATGTGCGCAGATGAATTCGAAAATGGCCCATTGCACCAGCATGATCAAAAACCGCCGTTGCATTCCATGCACCTCCTCACATCTATCGCCACCCCCAGCACATCATCACCTATTCACCGCATATCGCGGTCTCACATCGCCACCGTACACTACGACCTCATCAGCCTGCCATGGGAGAGAAGCTATGAAATGGGTTCTGGGTGGGTGAACGGTAAGGTATGGAAAAGGCGTTCGACGCAGGTGCTCATATGACACTGAAGCTGCTGTCGCAGCGGCGGTCTCATCAACGGTGGCGATGCAGCGAGCGGCGGCAACACTGGTGGTGGCGGTGGCAGCGGCAGCAGTGGCGGTGGCAGTGATGGTCGGGGGCGAGGCAGCGGTGGTGACGCTGCCTGGGAAAGGGTGGTAGCAGGGCCACATTCGGCGGCAGAGGAGTCTATATTATTGGAGCCAGGGGTACTAGTCGAAGCCATGGAATCGGAGGTCAAGATAACGCCAGCTATAAGCATCCCGGCAGGCAACTTACCCAATCGTCCAAGCTGCTACATATTATATACAATAACTTCTTATTATATTTAAAACATGTACAATAATATATATTAATTTATTATACATTATAAGAAAGAAACTTAAAAAGAAACACTAGTGAAATTATTAATGAAGGAAGCTTTTCTTTAAATTGAATCCTGGGAATTTAGGGTAACCAGCCTACTACGATAAATTTGCGTGGATAACTGCGTGCTATACTTCGGCGGGTATAGTTGAGACTCACAACACAGGATCGCTGAATCCGACCATAAATCTATCTGTTAAACGTTGTACGACGCATTCTCGTGCTGATTGACGTATGTACGTCTCACAATTCAGCTCCGGCAGCAACCCGCCGCTAGCCCCTTTGACTGAAGCACTTGTAAGCTAGCACGAAGATCAACTGGTAGACGTCAAGTCAGCCCCACTCAGCACAAACAGATGGAGTGGGGCAGAACAAACATGCTCCGGGAGAAGATTAGTTCAGGGATTTAGGGTTTTAGAGTTTTAGGGTTTTGGGTTTTAGAGTTTTGGCGGAAAGAGCCCAGTTGAACTCGCAACAGTCACTTGCGTCGCGTCTATCATCTGGCCAGTTTGTGTGGACCTCTTGCTTACGGACTGCCGTTTCAAGAGACCTTAAAAAGACGAAATGGCTAAAGTCCTCCAAACCACCAAACGACCAATGCCATTGCACTCAGCATGGGAGAAAGCAACTCAGACTGATCTTTTATCGTGATACGTTTCCGCACACCTACTGCTCCGCACCTTAGTATGATCTAGCTGTTAAGGTCTCCTACTACTCTGCCTCCAGCTCGCATTACGTGGCATCACACCTTCAAGGATAACGGATGCATGGAGAGCTGGAGGGCTGGCTGGGGGTCCGGAGGGCTGGAGGGCTGGAGGGCTGGAGGGCTGGCTGGGGGTCCGGAGGGCTGGAGGGCTGGAGGGCTGGAGGGCTGGAGGGCTGGCTGGGGGGCCGGAGGGCCGGAGGGCTGGAGGGCTGGAGGGCTGGAGGGCTGGAGGGCTGGAGGGCTGGAGGGCTGGCTGCGGGGCCGGAGGGCTGGAGGGCTGGAGGGCTGGAGGGCTGGCTGGACGGCTGGAGGGCTGGCTGGGGGGCTGGAGGGCTGGCTGGAGGGCTGGGGGGCTGGAGGGCTGGAGGACTGAAGGGCTGGAGGGCTGGCTGGATGGCCGCAGGGCTGGAGGGCTGGAGGGCTGGCTGAAGGGCTGGAGGGCTGGAGAGCTGGAGGGCTGGCTGGGGGGCCAGAGGGCCGGAGGGCTGGAGGGCTGAAGGGCTGGAGGGCTGGAGGGCTGGAGGGCTGGAGGGCTGGAGGGCTGGCTGGAGGGCTGGAGGACTGAAGGGCTGGAGGGCTGGCTGGATGGCCGCAGGGCTGGATGGCTGGAGGGCTGGCTGAAGGGCTGGAGGGCTGGAGAGCTGGAGGGCTGGCTGGGGGGCCAGAGGGCCGGAGGGCTGGAGGGCTGAAGGGCTGGAGGGCTGGAGGGCTGGAGGGCTGGAGGGCTGGAGGGCTGGAGGGCTGGCTGGGGGGCCGGAGGGCCGGAGGGCTGGAGGGCTGGAGGGCTGGAGGGCTGGAGGGCTGGAGGGCTGGAGGGCTGGCTGGGGGGCCGGAGGGCTGGAGGGCTGGAGGGCTGGAGGGCTGGCTGGAGGGCTGGAGGGCTGGCTGGGGGGCTGGAGGGCTGGCTGGAGGGCTGGAGGGCTGGAGGGCTGGAGGGCTGGAGGGCTGGATGGGGGGCCGGAGGGCTGGAGGGCTGGAGGGCTGGAGGGCTGGCTGGAGGGCTGGAGGGCTGGCTCGGGGGCTGGAGGGCTGGCTGGAGGGCTGGAGGGCTGGCTGGGGGGCCGGAGGGCTGGAGGGCTGGAGGGCTGGAGGGCGGGCTGGAGGGCTGGAGGGCTGGCTGGGGGGCTGGAGGGCTGGCTGGAGGGCTGGAGGGCTGGAGGGCTGGCTGGAGGGCTGGAGGGCTGGAGGGCTGGAGGGCTGGTTGGGGGGCCGGAGGGCCGGAGGGCTGGAGGGCTGGCTGGAGGGCTGGAGGGCTGGAGGGCTGGAGGGCTGGAGGGCTGGAGGGCTGGAAGCTGGAGGGCTGGAGGGCTGGCTGGGGGGCCGGAGGGCCGGAGGGCTGGAGGGCTGGAGGGCTGGAGGGCTGGAGGGCTGGAGGGCTGGAGGGCTGGCTGGGGGGCCGGAGGGCTGGAGGGCTGAAGGGCTGGAGGGCTGGAGGGCTGGAGGGCTGGAGGGCTGGAGGGCTGGCTGGAGGGCTGGAGGACTGAAGGGCTGGAGGGCTGGCTGGATGGCCGCAGGGCTGGAGGGCTGGAGGGCTGGCTGAAGGGCTGGAGGGCTGGAGAGCTGGAGGGCTGGCTGGGGGGCCAGAGGGCCGGAGGGCTGGAGGGCTGAAGGGCTGGAGGGCTGGAGGGCTGGAGGGCTGGAGGGCTGGAGGGCTGGAGGGCTGGCTGGGGGGCCGGAGGGCCGGAGGGCTGGAGGGCTGGAGGGCTGGAGGGCTGGAGGGCTGGAGGGCTGGAGGGCTGGCTGGGGGGCCGGAGGGCTGGAGGGCTGGAGGGCTGGAGGGCTGGCTGGAGGGCTGGAGGGCTGGCTGGGGGGCTGGAGGGCTGGCTGGAGGGCTGGAGGGCTGGAGGGCTGGAGGGCTGGAGGGCTGGATGGGGGGCCGGAGGGCTGGAGGGCTGGAGGGCTGGAGGGCTGGCTGGAGGGCTGGAGGGCTGGCTCGGGGGCTGGAGGGCTGGCTGGAGGGCTGGAGGGCTGGCTGGGGGGCCGGAGGGCTGGAGGGCTGGAGGGCTGGAGGGCGGGCTGGAGGGCTGGAGGGCTGGCTGGGGGGCTGGAGGGCTGGCTGGAGGGCTGGAGGGCTGGAGGGCTGGCTGGAGGGCTGGAGGGCTGGAGGGCTGGAGGGCTGGTTGGGGGGCCGGAGGGCCGGAGGGCTGGAGGGCTGGCTGGAGGGCTGGAGGGCTGGAGGGCTGGAGGGCTGGAGGGCTGGAGGGCTGGAAGCTGGAGGGCTGGAGGGCTGGCTGGGGGGCCGGAGGGCCGGAGGGCTGGAGGGCTGGAGGGCTGGAGGGCTGGAGGGCTGGAGGGCTGGAGGGCTGGCTGGGGGGCCGGAGGGCTGGAGGGCTGGAGGGCTGGAGGGCTGGCTGGAGGGCTGGAGGGCTGGCTGGGGGGCTGGAGGGCTGGCTGGAGGGCTGGAGGGCTGGAGGGCTGGAGGGCTGGACGGCTGGATGGGGGGCCGGAGGGCTGGAGGGCTGGAGGGCTGGAGGGCTGGCTGGAGGGCTGGAGGGCTGGCTCGGGGGCTGGAGGGCTGGCTGGAGGGCTGGAGGGCTGGCTGGGGGGCCGGAGGGCTGGAGGGCTGGAGGGCTGGAGGGCGGGCTGGAGGGCTGGAGGGCTGGCTGGGGGGCTGGAGGGCTGGCTGGAGGGCTGGAGGGCTGGAGGGCTGGCTGGAGGGCTGGAGGGCTGGAGGGCTGGAGGGCTGGTTAAGGGGCCGGAGGGCCGGAGGGCTGGAGGGCTGGCTGGAGGGCTGGAGGGCTGGAGGGCTGGAGGGCTGGAGGGCTTGAGGGCTGGAGGGCTGGCTGGAGGGCTGGAGGGCTGGAGGGCTGGAGGGCTGGAGGGCTGGCTGAAGGGCCGGAGGGCCGGAGGGCTGGAGGGCTGGAGGGCTGGCTGGGGGTCCGGAGGGCTGGAGGGCTGGAGGGCTGGAGGGCTGGAGGGCTGGCTGGGGGGCCGGAGGGCCGGAGGGCTGGAGGGCTGGAGGGCTGCCTCCAGCTCGCATTACGTGGCATCACACCTTCAAGGATAACGGATGCATGGAGAGCTGGAGGGCTGGCTGGGGGTCCGGAGGGCTGGAGGGCTGGAGGGCTGGAGGGCTGGCTGGGGGTCCGGAGGGCTGGAGGGCCGGAGGGCTGGAGGGCTGGAGGGCTGGCTGGGGGGCCGGAGGGCCGGAGGGCTGGAGGGCTGGAGGGCTGGAGGGCTGGAGGGCTGGAGGGCCGGAGGGCTGGCTGCGGGGCCGGAGGGCTGGAGGGCTGGAGGGCTGGAGGGCTGGCTGGACGGCTGGAGGGCTGGCTGGGGGGCTGGAGGGCTGGCTGGAGGGCTGGGGGGCTGGAGGGCTGGAGGACTGAAGGGCTGGAGGGCTGGCTGGATGGCCGCAGGGCTGGAGGGCTGGAGGGCTGGCTGAAGGGCTGGAGGGCTGGAGAGCTGGAGGGCTGGCTGGGGGGCCAGAGGGCCGGAGGGCTGGAGGGCTGAAGGGCTGGAGGGCTGGAGGGCTGGAGGGCTGGAGGGCTGGAGGGCTGGCTGGAGGGCTGGAGGACTGAAGGGCTGGAGGGCTGGCTGGATGGCCGCAGGGCTGGAGGGCTGGAGGGCTGGCTGAAGGGCTGGAGGGCTGGAGAGCTGGAGGGCTGGCTGGGGGGCCAGAGGGCCGGAGGGCTGGAGGGCTGAAGGGCTGGAGGGCTGGAGGGCTGGAGGGCTGGAGGGCTGGAGGGCTGGAGGGCTGGCTGGGGGGCCGGAGGGCCGGAGGGCTGGAGGGCTGGAGGGCTGGAGGGCTGGAGGGCTGGAGGGCTGGAGGGCTGGCTGGGGGGCCGGAGGGCTGGAGGGCTGGAGGGCTGGAGGGCTGGCTGGAGGGCTGGAGGGCTGGCTGGGGGGCTGGAGGGCTGGCTGGAGGGCTGGAGGGCTGGAGGGCTGGAGGGCTGGAGGGCTGGATGGGGGGCCGGAGGGCTGGAGGGCTGGAGGGCTGGAGGGCTGGCTGGAGGGCTGGAGGGCTGGCTCGGGGGCTGGAGGGCTGGCTGGAGGGCTGGAGGGCTGGCTGGGGGGCCGGAGGGCTGGAGGGCTGGAGGGCTGGAGGGCGGGCTGGAGGGCTGGAGGGCTGGCTGGGGGGCTGGAGGGCTGGCTGGAGGGCTGGAGGGCTGGAGGGCTGGCTGGAGGGCTGGAGGGCTGGAGGGCTGGAGGGCTGGTTGGGGGGCCGGAGGGCCGGAGGGCTGGAGGGCTGGCTGGAGGGCTGGAGGGCTGGAGGGCTGGAGGGCTGGAGGGCTGGAGGGCTGGAAGCTGGAGGGCTGGAGGGCTGGCTGGGGGGCCGGAGGGCCGGAGGGCTGGAGGGCTGGAGGGCTGGAGGGCTGGAGGGCTGGAGGGCTGGAGGGCTGGCTGGGGGGCCGGAGGGCTGGAGGGCTGGAGGGCTGGAGGGCTGGCTGGAGGGCTGGAGGGCTGGCTGGGGGGCTGGAGGGCTGGCTGGAGGGCTGGAGGGCTGGAGGGCTGGAGGGCTGGACGGCTGGATGGGGGGCCGGAGGGCTGGAGGGCTGGAGGGCTGGAGGGCTGGCTGGAGGGCTGGAGGGCTGGCTCGGGGGCTGGAGGGCTGGCTGGAGGGCTGGAGGGCTGGCTGGGGGGCCGGAGGGCTGGAGGGCTGGAGGGCTGGAGGGCGGGCTGGAGGGCTGGAGGGCTGGCTGGGGGGCTGGAGGGCTGGCTGGAGGGCTGGAGGGCTGGAGGGCTGGCTGGAGGGCTGGAGGGCTGGAGGGCTGGAGGGCTGGTTGGGGGGCCGGAGGGCCGGAGGGCTGGAGGGCTGGCTGGAGGGCTGGAGGGCTGGAGGGCTGGAGGGCTGGAGGGCTTGAGGGCTGGAGGGCTGGCTGGAGGGCTGGAGGGCTGGAGGGCTGGAGGGCTGGAGGGCTGGCTGAAGGGCCGGAGGGCCGGAGGGCTGGCTGGGGGGCCGGAGGGCTGGAGGGCTGGAGGGCTGGAGGGCTGGCTGGAGGGCTGGAGGGCTGGAGGGCTGGCTGGGGGGCTGGAGGGCTGGCTGGAGGGCTGGAGGGCTGGAGGGCTGGAGGGCTGGAGGGCTGGCTGGGGGGCCGGAGGACTGGAGGGCTGGAGGGCTGGAGGGCTGGCTGGAGGGCTGGAGGGCTGGCTGGGGGGCTGGAGGGCTAGCTGGAGGGCTGGAGGGCTGGAGGGCTGGAGGGCTGGCTGGAGGGCTGGAGGGCTGGAGGGCTGGAGGGCTGGCTGGGGGGCCGGAGGGCCGGAGGGCTTGAGGGCTTGAGGGCTTGAGGGCTTGAGGGCTTGAGGGCTTGAGGGCTGGAGGGCTGGAGGGCCGGCTGTGGGGCCGGAGGGCTGGAGGTGGTGTGAAGTAAGAGGCAGGGGCCAGAGGGCTGAAGTCGCAACCAGCAGGGAAGGCAACCCCACAGGGCCTCGCCTCTTCTGCCCCGCTCTCCCACCCTGAGATTGTCCGCCTCCTGTGTGTGAGTCACACCGCACGGGCGAGGGAGGTATCTGGGTACAGGCGCCACGCAACCCTCCACGCAGCCACAACTCTATCAGCATCGCGTTTAGCGCTTTCGGGATTCTTTCAGAAAGCCGCGTACGCAATACCGATGGAGTACTTCTAGCCTCCTCCCATGCTATGAAACCATCGGCCTTCACATCAGCATGCTCCAGGAACCCATGAACCTGTGCCCCGAGAAACGCGTGTGCTTTTGCACTGTCCCGCTGGGCAGGGGACTGTCCCTTAGCCACGGCGCCTGTTGCCATCGCTTGCATGCATGTATTCCTACCATATGTCTTGTTAGATTGCGTATGTGGTTCCATCATCTGACTCTGGCCTCGTTACATGAGCACCAGCGTCACCTGGCAAGATGACCCGATTTGGCAGCTGAGACTGCAGATTGAGATGCAGTACCCACACTTCTATCGGTCATAACAATACTGGAAGTAAGATTTTCACATGGGGGTGACGATGCCATTATTCATCACTTTCAGTTGAGTGGTCCAATGAGTGGACGCCAAATATTGCGGAAGGTCCCGAAGGACACGACCGGCGGGGAAGGAATAAGTTTTCAACCAGCAATAGTCGCGCCTCGATTAGATCTCATAGGCTGCGACACTGCCCCAAGCGCAAAGATACTCACCAAATAATGAGTCAGAACCAGCTTAAAACGGACGAGCCACGTTTCCAGCCGTTTCGCGATGGTGGGTTTAGAAGGTACGCTGCATAAATCTTTGCACTGCCAATCTAAGTTGATTTAACAAATAAAATGGTGGTTGTCATTTTAGGCTTAAATCCTATAATTGTATGATGTTAGCCGTAGACCTGCTGTCGAGAGGACTAAGGCTGGCACAAGGGGAAAAGGGTGCAGGGTTGTATCACGACATAGTACCGCCCCTTAGACACATATAGTGCCGTAAATTATGGCAGTGCGATGTTATGTCGTGACAGCTGGGCGGGCAGCAATTGCAATAACTCTCAAAGTCCCATTCCCACCTGACGTTTGCATGTCGCCTGTCTGTCTGTATGTCGCCATGATTTCGGATACCCTATCTTATGAAGTGTATTTTGCGTTAAGCCGCTGATCTGCTCTTTAATTGAAAGCACTACTTGGCAGTCCTCTGCGGCAAAAACAAACTCACATGACCGTTATAAATTACCGGAATAGCTTCGGAGCAGCAGCAGTACAAGTATATACCTTCCATAGCCGACCTGAGGCATGCAGTCCACTGTCCGTTGACGTCCCGTACACTGGTAATGACGACAAGTTGTGTTTGTCTGTCTGCAACATACCGGTGGATGCATAACTAACGAACGTTAGCTACTGCCAAATGAATGCTCGTGCAATTCATGGATGCAGGTGTGTCATCGTTCGGCCACCAGGAGGTACAGTGCAGCCGCCACAGCCGGCGGCGGCAGCGCCATCGTCCTTGTAATTTCGCTCTGTGGAAATTAGGATTTGGAGATTCGGCTGCTCTACTCTACGTAGTACGTAGCTGTAGCTAGATAGGTATAGATGACTACCGAGATGACGACTTGATTCGTTGTGGTGGGTGTAGATACACGGATCAGGATTTTGAAAGTGTTGATCAGGAACAAGTAATGACAAGTTAAACAAGTCAAACTACTAGCTAGGTAGGTATCTTAATGGCTGGATATTTAGCTCAAAACCTCTATCTCTCTTTCCTAAGTGAATGTTTTAGTCTGGTAGGGGTCACCTAGTCAGCTGGTTTTGGTTTCTTTTTTGTTTTCGTGCGTGATTACCGCCAAGGCAGAGATAGTGATGAGGCCGCCTGGCTACTTACATCCATTCAGTCCGAGTCATCGAAAACAAAAAGAACATTTGATCGCATCCAATGGACAATTTATACGTTGGCAGGTATGGCTCGTGATGAGATGAGCGATACATGTATAATAAGAGAATGAGAGTGAGAAGGAAGGAAGAAGTAATGCAGCGATTGCTGGGTGCCTTTCTTTCAAACAGCTCGTCCTTGCTTGTGGGATGCATGCCTGTCCAGGGGCGAGGGATCATGCATCAGGGTCTAGCTAAGTATCCCGTTTACAGATCATACATCATCAGTCGAAATGCATCCTGGCATAGCTGGGCGGCACTGCCGTTGTGTTTACATACACCTAACGTGTGATGACGTTTGCAATGCTGGTTGGCTGGCTACCTCGCAATGCACCCGTGCATGCGTCCAGGAGCGAGTAGCGGCCAGCGCGAGGCTGCATGTAAGCCTGGCAGAATCTAAAAACCCCATGCATCTTAGCGTGATCGTACATACGCTACGTGCGTACGTACGGCGATTGTTCGTTGGCATGACTACGTAATTCATCTGAACGTCAGAACGAAAACAACAGATAGATAGATGCATGTGTCGTGCGTGCGTTTATCGTATTTTATCCCGTGTGCGTGTGTGTGTGCCCGTATGTGTGTGGTCCGTGTGTGTACGGCACGGACATGCATGCGCTTACGGAAAGAACCTATGGTTATCGAGCGGGATGCTGTAGTATCCTGAGAGGTGTCTATGGGTAGTGTCCAGGATGGACCGTGTATATAACATGGCATCATCTTCAGATCGGGCCTTTGCTTAGGCAGTTGAAACAGGGATGCTGAGTGTTGCTGACTGCTGCTGATGCATCCATGTGCGTCCGGGCGAGGTAAGGTGAGTACGGAAAGACAGCCGAAGTGTCGAAGTGTCTCTTACTTCATCATGCATCAGCAGGAGGATAGATATTCCTTTCATGGTTGGAATAAAGGCGGGATGGACGTGACGTGTCGGTTTGCATCCTCTGCTAGCTTGTCCTTAATGCAGACTTTCTCCTCGAACGGGAGGTTGAGGTCGTGCAGTACGGGGGAAGGCTTCCTTCGTTTGGAGCAGAATGATACGACGGATCAACGTTCTTGAGTGCACGTGGATGTGTGCACCTGCAAGGCTTCTATGTGCGTGGAATTCACCACAGGGGGGTGGAATTCAATTCCTGCTGCCTGCTAACCTAGGCAGAGTTGCCTGCTCCTCCTGCTCCTCCTCCTGTCTATGTATATAACACAAGGCAGGAGAAGCGAGCTGCGGCGCCATTGTGAATGAACTGCTCTGTACTTCCGTTCTTTGATTCTCGTGCCGCATGTGCGGTCAGCAAGCTCTCAATGTATGTAGAACTTGTTGAGAACTACTGTTATACCGGAATGACGGAATTGTGTGTGTTCTCTGCTAAGGATGCATCGCTGTAAGGAATGTCCTCTTCCCATCATGTCGTGACCTGATCGATGGTGTTTATATTACAAGAATGCATTAGCTAGCTAACGGGGAGCGTGAAGCCCTGCTGGCTCAAGGTGAATAAAAGCGGGCCAGGCGGGTGGACAGGTATTTATTATACTGTCAGTACAGGCACAGGGATCTGCAAAGAAGTGGCAGCCGTTACCGCTATCTGTGACTGTATCGCTTTTCGACGCCTGGTCTTCGTTGGCTGTGGTCCTCATCACCACGGCCGCCGATGTGATGGCAAGCGCTTGACTTGTCGTTTGGACTCCTGGTGGGTGAATATGTAGCGATTCACGACAGGACGATGCTACGGCAGAAGGTTGTATATTGATGCCGCCGTACAGCTTTCATTAAGGGGGTAGCGAAGCGTTGGCTGGTCAACTTCTTTTTCTTACATATTATGATGGTGTTACATTCTTCACTTGACAATTGCCGCTCAGTAGTTGTTATATCTGCCCGACCCTTTGGGTGCTTCTTGTGTACCACATGTACGAGAAAATGCTGTCAGTCAATACATCCGGAGCAGAAATTTTCGCCTGGGGTATGCGGTCGGGTGGCTGTGTGGGATATCTGTGCAGAACGAAATTTGGTGATTACCATTACCATTTATTACCGCGGTTATCAGCCCCTCGGTTTTATAGCAAACATGATCTGATAGATGGTCTATGGTGTTCAGTATTGTAAAAGTAGGTGGATTTCTCGATTGGGACTTCAATAGCTAGCAGGAACGAGATCGTGGGAAATCTATTAGGTCGACCTTGGGCCACGCAGTCTCTTGACAACAACAAAAATTGTTCTAAGGCAAGCAGCAATTGCGCACTGCCTTACATTGCGTCCATCTGCCCTGCTGCTCCGTTGTCGCCATGCCACCAAGTGAATGAAGCACTTCGACAATATCAAAATTCATGGTGGCGGAATAAGAGACCCTGTGTGGAGCATGACATGTCGGCAGGCGGGCACTTGAATCTATGGTGTTACACTGCGGGCGACTTGATTGCCCTACGAAACACGGGCGGGCACGCACAAGAGTTTGTCAGAAGGTATAAGGACTTATTACTAATCACGAATGAGGTGGTCTGATTCATGCATCATTAACCTGTACATCTGCTGGCAGCAACTTGCATCCCAAGGTTTGCTGCTGCTAAACTCTTTGCAAATCATATGCAGCCACGTGTGCCCGCCCGTCCATGCATGCGTTCGTGCACCGTTAGTAGTGTGCATGTGCGTGCATGTGCGCAGATGAATTCGAAAATGGCCCATTGCACCAGCATGATCAAAAACCGCCGTTGCATTCCATGCACCTCCTCACATCTATCGCCACCCCCAGCACATCATCACCTATTCACCGCATATCGCGGTCTCACATCGCCACCGTACACTACGACCTCATCAGCCTGCCATGGGAGAGAAGCTATGAAATGGGTTCTGGGTGGGTGAACGGTAAGGTATGGAAAAGGCGTTCGACGCAGGTGCTCATATGACACTGAAGCTGCTGTCGCAGCGGCGGTCTCATCAACGGTGGCGATGCAGCGAGCGGCGGCAACACTGGTGGTGGCGGTGGCAGCGGCAGCAGTGGCGGTGGCAGTGATGGTCGGGGGCGAGGCAGCGGTGGTGACGCTGCCTGGGAAAGGGTGGTAGCAGGGCCACATTCGGCGGCAGAGGAGTCTATATTATTGGAGCCAGGGGTACTAGTCGAAGCCATGGAATCGGAGGTCAAGATAACGCCAGCTATAAGCATCCCGGCAGGCAACTTACCCAATCGTCCAAGCTGCTACATATTATATACAATAACTTCTTATTATATTTAAAACATGTACAATAATATATATTAATTTATTATACATTATAAGAAAGAAACTTAAAAAGAAACACTAGTGAAATTATTAATGAAGGAAGCTTTTCTTTAAATTGAATCCTGGGAATTTAGGGTAACCAGCCTACTACGATAAATTTGCGTGGATAACTGCGTGCTATACTTCGGCGGGTATAGTTGAGACTCACAACACAGGATCGCTGAATCCGACCATAAATCTATCTGTTAAACGTTGTACGACGCATTCTCGTGCTGATTGACGTATGTACGTCTCACAATTCAGCTCCGGCAGCAACCCGCCGCTAGCCCCTTTGACTGAAGCACTTGTAAGCTAGCACGAAGATCAACTGGTAGACGTCAAGTCAGCCCCACTCAGCACAAACAGATGGAGTGGGGCAGAACAAACATGCTCCGGGAGAAGATTAGTTCAGGGATTTAGGGTTTTAGAGTTTTAGGGTTTTGGGTTTTAGAGTTTTGGCGGAAAGAGCCCAGTTGAACTCGCAACAGTCACTTGCGTCGCGTCTATCATCTGGCCAGTTTGTGTGGACCTCTTGCTTACGGACTGCCGTTTCAAGAGACCTTAAAAAGACGAAATGGCTAAAGTCCTCCAAACCACCAAACGACCAATGCCATTGCACTCAGCATGGGAGAAAGCAACTCAGACTGATCTTTTATCGTGATACGTTTCCGCACACCTACTGCTCCGCACCTTAGTATGATCTAGCTGTTAAGGTCTACTACTACTCTGCCTCCAGCTCGCATTACGTGGCATCACACCTTCAAGGATAACGGATGCATGGAGAGCTGGAGGGCTGGCTGGGGGTCCGGAGGGCTGGAGGGCTGGAGGGCTGGAGGGCTGGCTGGGGGTCCGGAGGGCTGGAGGGCTGGAGGGCTGGAGGGCTGGAGGGCTGGCTGGGGGGCCGGAGGGCCGGAGGGCTGGAGGGCTGGAGGGCTGGAGGGCTGGAGGGCTGGAGGGCTGGAGGGCTGGCTGCGGGGCCGGAGGGCTGGAGGGCTGGAGGGCTGGAGGGCTGGCTGGACGGCTGGAGGGCTGGCTGGGGGGCTGGAGGGCTGGCTGGAGGGCTGGGGGGCTGGAGGGCTGGAGGACTGAAGGGCTGGAGGGCTGGCTGGATGGCCGCAGGGCTGGAGGGCTGGAGGGCTGGCTGAAGGGCTGGAAGGCTGGAGAGCTGGAGGGCTGGCTGGGGGGCCAGAGGGCCGGAGGGCTGGAGGGCTGAAGGGCTGGAGGGCTGGAGGGCTGGAGGGCTGGAGGGCTGGAGGGCTGGCTGGAGGGCTGGAGGACTGAAGGGCTGGAGGGCTGGCTGGATGGCCGCAGGGCTGGAGGGCTGGAGGGCTGGCTGAAGGGCTGGAGGGCTGGAGAGCTGGAGGGCTGGCTGGGGGGCCAGAGGGCCGGAGGGCTGGAGGGCTGAAGGGCTGGAGGGCTGGAGGGCTGGAGGGCTGGAGGGCTGGAGGGCTGGAGGGCTGGCTGGGGGGCCGGAGGGCCGGAGGGCTGGAGGGCTGGAGGGCTGGAGGGCTGGAGGGCTGGAGGGCTGGAGGGCTGGCTGGGGGGCCGGAGGGCTGGAGGGCTGGAGGGCTGGAGGGCTGGCTGGAGGGCTGGAGGGCTGGCTGGGGGGCTGGAGGGCTGGCTGGAGGGCTGGAGGGCTGGCTGGGGGGCTGGAGGGCTGGCTGGAGGGCTGGAGGGCTGGAGGGCTGGAGGGCTGGAGGGCTGGAGGGCTGGACGGCTGGCTGGGGGGCCGGAGGGCTGGAGGGCTGGAGGGCTGGAGGGCTGGCTGGAGGGCTGGAGGGCTGGCTGGGGGGCTGGAGGGCTGGCTGGAGGGCTGGAGGGCTGGCTGGGGGGCCGGAGGGCTGGAGGGCTGGAGGGCTGGAGGGCGGGCTGGAGGGCTGGAGGGCTGGCTGGGGGGCTGGAGGGCTGGCTGGAGGGCTGGAGGGCTGGAGGGCTGGCTGGAGGGCTGGAGGGCTGGAGGGCTGGAGGGCTGGCTGGGGGGCCGGAGGGCCGGAGGGCTGGAGGGCTGGAGGGCTGGAGGGCTGGCTGGAGGGCTGGAGGGCTGGAGGGCTGGAGGGCTGGCTGGGGGGCTGGAGGGCTGGCTGGAGGGCTGGAGGGCTGGAGGGCTGGAGGGCTGGAGGGCTGGCTGGGGGGCCGGAGGACTGGAGGGCTGGAGGGCTGGAGGGCTGGCTGGAGGGCTGGAGGGCTGGCTGGGGGGCTGGAGGGCTAGCTGGAGGGCTGGAGGGCTGGAGGGCTGGAGGGCTGGCTGGAGGGCTGGAGGGCTGGAGGGCTGGAGGGCTGGCTGGGGGGCCGGAGGGCCGGAGGGCTTGAGGGCTTGAGGGCTTGAGGGCTTGAGGGCTTGAGGGCTTGAGGGCTTGAGGGCTGGAGGGCCGGCTGTGGGGCCGGAGGGCTGGAGGTGGTGTGAAGTAAGAGGCAGGGGCCAGAGGGCTGAAGTCGCAACCAGCAGGGAAGGCAACCCCACAGGGCCTCGCCTCTTCTGCCCCGCTCTCCCACCCTGAGATTGTCCGCCTCCTGTGTGTGAGTCACACCGCACGGGCGAGGGAGGTATCTGGGTACAGGCGCCACGCAACCCTCCACGCAGCCACAACTCTATCAGCATCGCGTTTAGCGCTTTCGGGATTCTTTCAGAAAGCCGCGTACGCAATACCGATGGAGTACTTCTAGCCTCCTCCCATGCTATGAAACCATCGGCCTTCACATCAGCATGCTCCAGGAACCCATGAACCTGTGCCCCGAGAAACGCGTGTGCTTTTGCACTGTCCCGCTGGGCAGGGGACTGTCCCTTAGCCACGGCGCCTGTTGCCATCGCTTGCATGCATGTATTCCTACCATATGTCTTGTTAGATTGCGTATGTGGTTCCATCATCTGACTCTGGCCTCGTTACATGAGCACCAGCGTCACCTGGCAAGATGACCCGATTTGGCAGCTGAGACTGCAGATTGAGATGCAGTACCCACACTTCTATCGGTCATAACAATACTGGAAGTAAGATTTTCACATGGGGGTGACGATGCCATTATTCATCACTTTCAGTTGAGTGGTCCAATGAGTGGACGCCAAATATTGCGGAAGGTCCCGAAGGACACGACCGGCGGGGAAGGAATAAGTTTTCAACCAGCAATAGTCGCGCCTCGATTAGATCTCATAGGCTGCGACACTGCCCCAAGCGCAAAGATACTCACCAAATAATGAGTCAGAACCAGCTTAAAACGGACGAGCCACGTTTCCAGCCGTTTCGCGATGGTGGGTTTAGAAGGTACGCTGCATAAATCTTTGCACTGCCAATCTAAGTTGATTTAACAAATAAAATGGTGGTTGTCATTTTAGGCTTAAATCCTATAATTGTATGATGTTAGCCGTAGACCTGCTGTCGAGAGGACTAAGGCTGGCACAAGGGGAAAAGGGTGCAGGGTTGTATCACGACATAGTACCGCCCCTTAGACACATATAGTGCCGTAAATTATGGCAGTGCGATGTTATGTCGTGACAGCTGGGCGGGCAGCAATTGCAATAACTCTCAAAGTCCCATTCCCACCTGACGTTTGCATGTCGCCTGTCTGTCTGTATGTCGCCATGATTTCGGATACCCTATCTTATGAAGTGTATTTTGCGTTAAGCCGCTGATCTGCTCTTTAATTGAAAGCACTACTTGGCAGTCCTCTGCGGCAAAAACAAACTCACATGACCGTTATAAATTACCGGAATAGCTTCGGAGCAGCAGCAGTACAAGTATATACCTTCCATAGCCGACCTGAGGCATGCAGTCCACTGTCCGTTGACGTCCCGTACACTGGTAATGACGACAAGTTGTGTTTGTCTCTCTGCAACATACCGGTGGATGCATAACTAACGAACGTTAGCTACTGCCAAATGAATGCTCGTGCAATTCATGGATGCAGGTGTGTCATCGTTCGGCCACCAGGAGGTACAGTGCAGCCGCCACAGCCGGCGGCGGCAGCGCCATCGTCCTTGTAATTTCGCTCTGTGGAAATTAGGATTTGGAGATTCGGCTGCTCTACTCTACGTAGTACGTAGCTGTAGCTAGATAGGTATAGATGACTACCGAGATGACGACTTGATTCGTTGTGGTGGGTGTAGATACACGGATCAGGATTTTGAAAGTGTTGATCAGGAACAAGTAATGACAAGTTAAACAAGTCAAACTACTAGCTAGGTAGGTATCTTAATGGCTGGATATTTAGCTCAAAACCTCTATCTCTCTTTCCTAAGTGAATGTTTTAGTCTGGTAGGGGTCACCTAGTCAGCTGGTTTTGGTTTCTTTTTTGTTTTCGTGCGTGATTACCGCCAAGGCAGAGATAGTGATGAGGCCGCCTGGCTACTTACATCCATTCAGTCCGAGTCATCGAAAACAAAAAGAACATTTGATCGCATCCAATGGACAATTTATACGTTGGCAGGTATGGCTCGTGATGAGATGAGCGATACATGTATAATAAGAGAATGAGAGTGAGAAGGAAGGAAGAAGTAATGCAGCGATTGCTGGGTGCCTTTCTTTCAAACAGCTCGTCCTTGCTTGTGGGATGCATGCCTGTCCAGGGGCGAGGGATCATGCATCAGGGTCTAGCTAAGTATCCCGTTTACAGATCATACATCATCAGTCGAAATGCATCCTGGCATAGCTGGGCGGCACTGCCGTTGTGTTTACATACACCTAACGTGTGATGACGTTTGCAATGCTGGTTGGCTGGCTACCTCGCAATGCACCCGTGCATGCGTCCAGGAGCGAGTAGCGGCCAGCGCGAGGCTGCATGTAAGCCTGGCAGAATCTAAAAACCCCATGCATCTTAGCGTGATCGTACATACGCTACGTGCGTACGTACGGCGATTGTTCGTTGGCATGACTACGTAATTCATCTGAACGTCAGAACGAAAACAACAGATAGATAGATGCATGTGTCGTGCGTGCGTTTATCGTATTTTATCCCGTGTGCGTGTGTGTGTGCCCGTATGTGTGTGGTCCGTGTGTGTACGGCACGGACATGCATGCGCTTACGGAAAGAACCTATGGTTATCGAGCGGGATGCTGTAGTATCCTGAGAGGTGTCTATGGGTAGTGTCCAGGATGGACCGTGTATATAACATGGCATCATCTTCAGATCGGGCCTTTGCTTAGGCAGTTGAAACAGGGATGCTGAGTGTTGCTGACTGCTGCTGATGCATCCATGTGCGTCCGGGCGAGGTAAGGTGAGTACGGAAAGACAGCCGAAGTGTCGAAGTGTCTCTTACTTCATCATGCATCAGCAGGAGGATAGATATTCCTTTCATGGTTGGAATAAAGGCGGGATGGACGTGACGTGTCGGTTTGCATCCTCTGCTAGCTTGTCCTTAATGCAGACTTTCTCCTCGAACGGGAGGTTGAGGTCGTGCAGTACGGGGGAAGGCTTCCTTCGTTTGGAGCAGAATGATACGACGGATCAACGTTCTTGAGTGCACGTGGATGTGTGCACCTGCAAGGCTTCTATGTGCGTGGAATTCACCACAGGGGGGTGGAATTCAATTCCTGCTGCCTGCTAACCTAGGCAGAGTTGCCTGCTCCTCCTGCTCCTCCTCCTGTCTATGTATATAACACAAGGCAGGAGAAGCGAGCTGCGGCGCCATTGTGAATGAACTGCTCTGTACTTCCGTTCTTTGATTCTCGTGCCGCATGTGCGGTCAGCAAGCTCTCAATGTATGTAGAACTTGTTGAGAACTACTGTTATACCGGAATGACGGAATTGTGTGTGTTCTCTGCTAAGGATGCATCGCTGTAAGGAATGTCCTCTTCCCATCATGTCGTGACCTGATCGATGGTGTTTATATTACAAGAATGCATTAGCTAGCTAACGGGGAGCGTGAAGCCCTGCTGGCTCAAGGTGAATAAAAGCGGGCCAGGCGGGTGGACAGGTATTTATTATACTGTCAGTACAGGCACAGGGATCTGCAAAGAAGTGGCAGCCGTTACCGCTATCTGTGACTGTATCGCTTTTCGACGCCTGGTCTTCGTTGGCTGTGGTCCTCATCACCACGGCCGCCGATGTGATGGCAAGCGCTTGACTTGTCGTTTGGACTCCTGGTGGGTGAATATGTAGCGATTCACGACAGGACGATGCTACGGCAGAAGGTTGTATATTGATGCCGCCGTACAGCTTTCATTAAGGGGGTAGCGAAGCGTTGGCTGGTCAACTTCTTTTTCTTACATATTATGATGGTGTTACATTCTTCACTTGACAATTGCCGCTCAGTAGTTGTTATATCTGCCCGACCCTTTGGGTGCTTCTTGTGTACCACATGTACGAGAAAATGCTGTCAGTCAATACATCCGGAGCAGAAATTTTCGCCTGGGGTATGCGGTCGGGTGGCTGTGTGGGATATCTGTGCAGAACGAAATTTGGTGATTACCATTACCATTTATTACCGCGGTTATCAGCCCCTCGGTTTTATAGCAAACATGATCTGATAGATGGTCTATGGTGTTCAGTATTGTAAAAGTAGGTGGATTTCTCGATTGGGACTTCAATAGCTAGCAGGAACGAGATCGTGGGAAATCTATTAGGTCGACCTTGGGCCACGCAGTCTCTTGACAACAACAAAAATTGTTCTAAGGCAAGCAGCAATTGCGCACTGCCTTACATTGCGTCCATCTGCCCTGCTGCTCCGTTGTCGCCATGCCACCAAGTGAATGAAGCACTTCGACAATATCAAAATTCATGGTGGCGGAATAAGAGACCCTGTGTGGAGCATGACATGTCGGCAGGCGGGCACTTGAATCTATGGTGTTACACTGCGGGCGACTTGATTGCCCTACGAAACACGGGCGGGCACGCACAAGAGTTTGTCAGAAGGTATAAGGACTTATTACTAATCACGAATGAGGTGGTCTGATTCATGCATCATTAACCTGTACATCTGCTGGCAGCAACTTGCATCCCAAGGTTTGCTGCTGCTAAACTCTTTGCAAATCATATGCAGCCACGTGTGCCCGCCCGTCCATGCATGCGTTCGTGCACCGTTAGTAGTGTGCATGTGCGTGCATGTGCGCAGATGAATTCGAAAATGGCCCATTGCACCAGCATGATCAAAAACCGCCGTTGCATTCCATGCACCTCCTCACATCTATCGCCACCCCCAGCACATCATCACCTATTCACCGCATATCGCGGTCTCACATCGCCACCGTACACTACGACCTCATCAGCCTGCCATGGGAGAGAAGCTATGAAATGGGTTCTGGGTGGGTGAACGGTAAGGTATGGAAAAGGCGTTCGACGCAGGTGCTCATATGACACTGAAGCTGCTGTCGCAGCGGCGGTCTCATCAACGGTGGCGATGCAGCGAGCGGCGGCAACACTGGTGGTGGCGGTGGCAGCGGCAGCAGTGGCGGTGGCAGTGATGGTCGGGGGCGAGGCAGCGGTGGTGACGCTGCCTGGGAAAGGGTGGTAGCAGGGCCACATTCGGCGGCAGAGGAGTCTATATTATTGGAGCCAGGGGTACTAGTCGAAGCCATGGAATCGGAGGTCAAGATAACGCCAGCTATAAGCATCCCGGCAGGCAACTTACCCAATCGTCCAAGCTGCTACATATTATATACAATAACTTCTTATTATATTTAAAACATGTACAATAATATATATTAATTTATTATACATTATAAGAAAGAAACTTAAAAAGAAACACTAGTGAAATTATTAATGAAGGAAGCTTTTCTTTAAATTGAATCCTGGGAATTTAGGGTAACCAGCCTACTACGATAAATTTGCGTGGATAACTGCGTGCTATACTTCGGCGGGTATAGTTGAGACTCACAACACAGGATCGCTGAATCCGACCATAAATCTATCTGTTAAACGTTGTACGACGCATTCTCGTGCTGATTGACGTATGTACGTCTCACAATTCAGCTCCGGCAGCAACCCGCCGCTAGCCCCTTTGACTGAAGCACTTGTAAGCTAGCACGAAGATCAACTGGTAGACGTCAAGTCAGCCCCACTCAGCACAAACAGATGGAGTGGGGCAGAACAAACATGCTCCGGGAGAAGATTAGTTCAGGGATTTAGGGTTTTAGAGTTTTAGGGTTTTGGGTTTTAGAGTTTTGGCGGAAAGAGCCCAGTTGAACTCGCAACAGTCACTTGCGTCGCGTCTATCATCTGGCCAGTTTGTGTGGACCTCTTGCTTACGGACTGCCGTTTCAAGAGACCTTAAAAAGACGAAATGGCTAAAGTCCTCCAAACCACCAAACGACCAATGCCATTGCACTCAGCATGGGAGAAAGCAACTCAGACTGATCTTTTATCGTGATACGTTTCCGCACACCTACTGCTCCGCACCTTAGTATGATCTAGCTGTTAAGGTCTACTACTACTCTGCCTCCAGCTCGCATTACGTGGCATCACACCTTCAAGGATAACGGATGCATGGAGAGCTGGAGGGCTGGCTGGGGGTCCGGAGGGCTGGAGGGCTGGAGGGCTGGAGGGCTGGCTGGGGGTCCGGAGGGCTGGAGGGCTGGAGGGCTGGAGGGCTGGAGGGCTGGCTGGGGGGCCGGAGGGCCGGAGGGCTGGAGGGCTGGAGGGCTGGAGGGCTGGAGGGCTGGAGGGCTGGAGGGCTGGCTGCGGGGCCGGAGGGCTGGAGGGCTGGAGGGCTGGAGGGCTGGCTGGACGGCTGGAGGGCTGGCTGGGGGGCTGGAGGGCTGGCTGGAGGGCTGGGGGGCTGGAGGGCTGGAGGACTGAAGGGCTGGAGGGCTGGCTGGATGGCCGCAGGGCTGGAGGGCTGGAGGGCTGGCTGAAGGGCTGGAAGGCTGGAGAGCTGGAGGGCTGGCTGGGGGGCCAGAGGGCCGGAGGGCTGGAGGGCTGAAGGGCTGGAGGGCTGGAGGGCTGGAGGGCTGGAGGGCTGGAGGGCTGGCTGGAGGGCTGGAGGACTGAAGGGCTGGAGGGCTGGCTGGATGGCCGCAGGGCTGGAGGGCTGGAGGGCTGGCTGAAGGGCTGGAGGGCTGGAGAGCTGGAGGGCTGGCTGGGGGGCCAGAGGGCCGGAGGGCTGGAGGGCTGAAGGGCTGGAGGGCTGGAGGGCTGGAGGGCTGGAGGGCTGGAGGGCTGGAGGGCTGGCTGGGGGGCCGGAGGGCCGGAGGGCTGGAGGGCTGGAGGGCTGGAGGGCTGGAGGGCTGGAGGGCTGGAGGGCTGGCTGGGGGGCCGGAGGGCTGGAGGGCTGGAGGGCTGGAGGGCTGGCTGGAGGGCTGGAGGGCTGGCTGGGGGGCTGGAGGGCTGGCTGGAGGGCTGGAGGGCTGGCTGGGGGGCTGGAGGGCTGGCTGGAGGGCTGGAGGGCTGGAGGGCTGGAGGGCTGGAGGGCTGGAGGGCTGGACGGCTGGCTGGGGGGCCGGAGGGCTGGAGGGCTGGAGGGCTGGAGGGCTGGCTGGAGGGCTGGAGGGCTGGCTGGGGGGCTGGAGGGCTGGCTGGAGGGCTGGAGGGCTGGCTGGGGGGCCGGAGGGCTGGAGGGCTGGAGGGCTGGAGGGCGGGCTGGAGGGCTGGAGGGCTGGCTGGGGGGCTGGAGGGCTGGCTGGAGGGCTGGAGGGCTGGAGGGCTGGCTGGAGGGCTGGAGGGCTGGAGGGCTGGAGGGCTGGCTGGGGGGCCGGAGGGCCGGAGGGCTGGAGGGCTGGAGGGCTGGAGGGCTGGCTGGAGGGCTGGAGGGCTGGAGGGCTGGAGGGCTGGCTGGGGGGCTGGAGGGCTGGCTGGAGGGCTGGAGGGCTGGAGGGCTGGAGGGCTGGAGGGCTGGCTGGGGGGCCGGAGGACTGGAGGGCTGGAGGGCTGGAGGGCTGGCTGGAGGGCTGGAGGGCTGGCTGGGGGGCTGGAGGGCTAGCTGGAGGGCTGGAGGGCTGGAGGGCTGGAGGGCTGGCTGGAGGGCTGGAGGGCTGGAGGGCTGGAGGGCTGGCTGGGGGGCCGGAGGGCCGGAGGGCTTGAGGGCTTGAGGGCTTGAGGGCTTGAGGGCTTGAGGGCTTGAGGGCTTGAGGGCTGGAGGGCCGGCTGTGGGGCCGGAGGGCTGGAGGTGGTGTGAAGTAAGAGGCAGGGGCCAGAGGGCTGAAGTCGCAACCAGCAGGGAAGGCAACCCCACAGGGCCTCGCCTCTTCTGCCCCGCTCTCCCACCCTGAGATTGTCCGCCTCCTGTGTGTGAGTCACACCGCACGGGCGAGGGAGGTATCTGGGTACAGGCGCCACGCAACCCTCCACGCAGCCACAACTCTATCAGCATCGCGTTTAGCGCTTTCGGGATTCTTTCAGAAAGCCGCGTACGCAATACCGATGGAGTACTTCTAGCCTCCTCCCATGCTATGAAACCATCGGCCTTCACATCAGCATGCTCCAGGAACCCATGAACCTGTGCCCCGAGAAACGCGTGTGCTTTTGCACTGTCCCGCTGGGCAGGGGACTGTCCCTTAGCCACGGCGCCTGTTGCCATCGCTTGCATGCATGTATTCCTACCATATGTCTTGTTAGATTGCGTATGTGGTTCCATCATCTGACTCTGGCCTCGTTACATGAGCACCAGCGTCACCTGGCAAGATGACCCGATTTGGCAGCTGAGACTGCAGATTGAGATGCAGTACCCACACTTCTATCGGTCATAACAATACTGGAAGTAAGATTTTCACATGGGGGTGACGATGCCATTATTCATCACTTTCAGTTGAGTGGTCCAATGAGTGGACGCCAAATATTGCGGAAGGTCCCGAAGGACACGACCGGCGGGGAAGGAATAAGTTTTCAACCAGCAATAGTCGCGCCTCGATTAGATCTCATAGGCTGCGACACTGCCCCAAGCGCAAAGATACTCACCAAATAATGAGTCAGAACCAGCTTAAAACGGACGAGCCACGTTTCCAGCCGTTTCGCGATGGTGGGTTTAGAAGGTACGCTGCATAAATCTTTGCACTGCCAATCTAAGTTGATTTAACAAATAAAATGGTGGTTGTCATTTTAGGCTTAAATCCTATAATTGTATGATGTTAGCCGTAGACCTGCTGTCGAGAGGACTAAGGCTGGCACAAGGGGAAAAGGGTGCAGGGTTGTATCACGACATAGTACCGCCCCTTAGACACATATAGTGCCGTAAATTATGGCAGTGCGATGTTATGTCGTGACAGCTGGGCGGGCAGCAATTGCAATAACTCTCAAAGTCCCATTCCCACCTGACGTTTGCATGTCGCCTGTCTGTCTGTATGTCGCCATGATTTCGGATACCCTATCTTATGAAGTGTATTTTGCGTTAAGCCGCTGATCTGCTCTTTAATTGAAAGCACTACTTGGCAGTCCTCTGCGGCAAAAACAAACTCACATGACCGTTATAAATTACCGGAATAGCTTCGGAGCAGCAGCAGTACAAGTATATACCTTCCATAGCCGACCTGAGGCATGCAGTCCACTGTCCGTTGACGTCCCGTACACTGGTAATGACGACAAGTTGTGTTTGTCTCTCTGCAACATACCGGTGGATGCATAACTAACGAACGTTAGCTACTGCCAAATGAATGCTCGTGCAATTCATGGATGCAGGTGTGTCATCGTTCGGCCACCAGGAGGTACAGTGCAGCCGCCACAGCCGGCGGCGGCAGCGCCATCGTCCTTGTAATTTCGCTCTGTGGAAATTAGGATTTGGAGATTCGGCTGCTCTACTCTACGTAGTACGTAGCTGTAGCTAGATAGGTATAGATGACTACCGAGATGACGACTTGATTCGTTGTGGTGGGTGTAGATACACGGATCAGGATTTTGAAAGTGTTGATCAGGAACAAGTAATGACAAGTTAAACAAGTCAAACTACTAGCTAGGTAGGTATCTTAATGGCTGGATATTTAGCTCAAAACCTCTATCTCTCTTTCCTAAGTGAATGTTTTAGTCTGGTAGGGGTCACCTAGTCAGCTGGTTTTGGTTTCTTTTTTGTTTTCGTGCGTGATTACCGCCAAGGCAGAGATAGTGATGAGGCCGCCTGGCTACTTACATCCATTCAGTCCGAGTCATCGAAAACAAAAAGAACATTTGATCGCATCCAATGGACAATTTATACGTTGGCAGGTATGGCTCGTGATGAGATGAGCGATACATGTATAATAAGAGAATGAGAGTGAGAAGGAAGGAAGAAGTAATGCAGCGATTGCTGGGTGCCTTTCTTTCAAACAGCTCGTCCTTGCTTGTGGGATGCATGCCTGTCCAGGGGCGAGGGATCATGCATCAGGGTCTAGCTAAGTATCCCGTTTACAGATCATACATCATCAGTCGAAATGCATCCTGGCATAGCTGGGCGGCACTGCCGTTGTGTTTACATACACCTAACGTGTGATGACGTTTGCAATGCTGGTTGGCTGGCTACCTCGCAATGCACCCGTGCATGCGTCCAGGAGCGAGTAGCGGCCAGCGCGAGGCTGCATGTAAGCCTGGCAGAATCTAAAAACCCCATGCATCTTAGCGTGATCGTACATACGCTACGTGCGTACGTACGGCGATTGTTCGTTGGCATGACTACGTAATTCATCTGAACGTCAGAACGAAAACAACAGATAGATAGATGCATGTGTCGTGCGTGCGTTTATCGTATTTTATCCCGTGTGCGTGTGTGTGTGCCCGTATGTGTGTGGTCCGTGTGTGTACGGCACGGACATGCATGCGCTTACGGAAAGAACCTATGGTTATCGAGCGGGATGCTGTAGTATCCTGAGAGGTGTCTATGGGTAGTGTCCAGGATGGACCGTGTATATAACATGGCATCATCTTCAGATCGGGCCTTTGCTTAGGCAGTTGAAACAGGGATGCTGAGTGTTGCTGACTGCTGCTGATGCATCCATGTGCGTCCGGGCGAGGTAAGGTGAGTACGGAAAGACAGCCGAAGTGTCGAAGTGTCTCTTACTTCATCATGCATCAGCAGGAGGATAGATATTCCTTTCATGGTTGGAATAAAGGCGGGATGGACGTGACGTGTCGGTTTGCATCCTCTGCTAGCTTGTCCTTAATGCAGACTTTCTCCTCGAACGGGAGGTTGAGGTCGTGCAGTACGGGGGAAGGCTTCCTTCGTTTGGAGCAGAATGATACGACGGATCAACGTTCTTGAGTGCACGTGGATGTGTGCACCTGCAAGGCTTCTATGTGCGTGGAATTCACCACAGGGGGGTGGAATTCAATTCCTGCTGCCTGCTAACCTAGGCAGAGTTGCCTGCTCCTCCTGCTCCTCCTCCTGTCTATGTATATAACACAAGGCAGGAGAAGCGAGCTGCGGCGCCATTGTGAATGAACTGCTCTGTACTTCCGTTCTTTGATTCTCGTGCCGCATGTGCGGTCAGCAAGCTCTCAATGTATGTAGAACTTGTTGAGAACTACTGTTATACCGGAATGACGGAATTGTGTGTGTTCTCTGCTAAGGATGCATCGCTGTAAGGAATGTCCTCTTCCCATCATGTCGTGACCTGATCGATGGTGTTTATATTACAAGAATGCATTAGCTAGCTAACGGGGAGCGTGAAGCCCTGCTGGCTCAAGGTGAATAAAAGCGGGCCAGGCGGGTGGACAGGTATTTATTATACTGTCAGTACAGGCACAGGGATCTGCAAAGAAGTGGCAGCCGTTACCGCTATCTGTGACTGTATCGCTTTTCGACGCCTGGTCTTCGTTGGCTGTGGTCCTCATCACCACGGCCGCCGATGTGATGGCAAGCGCTTGACTTGTCGTTTGGACTCCTGGTGGGTGAATATGTAGCGATTCACGACAGGACGATGCTACGGCAGAAGGTTGTATATTGATGCCGCCGTACAGCTTTCATTAAGGGGGTAGCGAAGCGTTGGCTGGTCAACTTCTTTTTCTTACATATTATGATGGTGTTACATTCTTCACTTGACAATTGCCGCTCAGTAGTTGTTATATCTGCCCGACCCTTTGGGTGCTTCTTGTGTACCACATGTACGAGAAAATGCTGTCAGTCAATACATCCGGAGCAGAAATTTTCGCCTGGGGTATGCGGTCGGGTGGCTGTGTGGGATATCTGTGCAGAACGAAATTTGGTGATTACCATTACCATTTATTACCGCGGTTATCAGCCCCTCGGTTTTATAGCAAACATGATCTGATAGATGGTCTATGGTGTTCAGTATTGTAAAAGTAGGTGGATTTCTCGATTGGGACTTCAATAGCTAGCAGGAACGAGATCGTGGGAAATCTATTAGGTCGACCTTGGGCCACGCAGTCTCTTGACAACAACAAAAATTGTTCTAAGGCAAGCAGCAATTGCGCACTGCCTTACATTGCGTCCATCTGCCCTGCTGCTCCGTTGTCGCCATGCCACCAAGTGAATGAAGCACTTCGACAATATCAAAATTCATGGTGGCGGAATAAGAGACCCTGTGTGGAGCATGACATGTCGGCAGGCGGGCACTTGAATCTATGGTGTTACACTGCGGGCGACTTGATTGCCCTACGAAACACGGGCGGGCACGCACAAGAGTTTGTCAGAAGGTATAAGGACTTATTACTAATCACGAATGAGGTGGTCTGATTCATGCATCATTAACCTGTACATCTGCTGGCAGCAACTTGCATCCCAAGGTTTGCTGCTGCTAAACTCTTTGCAAATCATATGCAGCCACGTGTGCCCGCCCGTCCATGCATGCGTTCGTGCACCGTTAGTAGTGTGCATGTGCGTGCATGTGCGCAGATGAATTCGAAAATGGCCCATTGCACCAGCATGATCAAAAACCGCCGTTGCATTCCATGCACCTCCTCACATCTATCGCCACCCCCAGCACATCATCACCTATTCACCGCATATCGCGGTCTCACATCGCCACCGTACACTACGACCTCATCAGCCTGCCATGGGAGAGAAGCTATGAAATGGGTTCTGGGTGGGTGAACGGTAAGGTATGGAAAAGGCGTTCGACGCAGGTGCTCATATGACACTGAAGCTGCTGTCGCAGCGGCGGTCTCATCAACGGTGGCGATGCAGCGAGCGGCGGCAACACTGGTGGTGGCGGTGGCAGCGGCAGCAGTGGCGGTGGCAGTGATGGTCGGGGGCGAGGCAGCGGTGGTGACGCTGCCTGGGAAAGGGTGGTAGCAGGGCCACATTCGGCGGCAGAGGAGTCTATATTATTGGAGCCAGGGGTACTAGTCGAAGCCATGGAATCGGAGGTCAAGATAACGCCAGCTATAAGCATCCCGGCAGGCAACTTACCCAATCGTCCAAGCTGCTACATATTATATACAATAACTTCTTATTATATTTAAAACATGTACAATAATATATATTAATTTATTATACATTATAAGAAAGAAACTTAAAAAGAAACACTAGTGAAATTATTAATGAAGGAAGCTTTTCTTTAAATTGAATCCTGGGAATTTAGGGTAACCAGCCTACTACGATAAATTTGCGTGGATAACTGCGTGCTATACTTCGGCGGGTATAGTTGAGACTCACAACACAGGATCGCTGAATCCGACCATAAATCTATCTGTTAAACGTTGTACGACGCATTCTCGTGCTGATTGACGTATGTACGTCTCACAATTCAGCTCCGGCAGCAACCCGCCGCTAGCCCCTTTGACTGAAGCACTTGTAAGCTAGCACGAAGATCAACTGGTAGACGTCAAGTCAGCCCCACTCAGCACAAACAGATGGAGTGGGGCAGAACAAACATGCTCCGGGAGAAGATTAGTTCAGGGATTTAGGGTTTTAGAGTTTTAGGGTTTTGGGTTTTAGAGTTTTGGCGGAAAGAGCCCAGTTGAACTCGCAACAGTCACTTGCGTCGCGTCTATCATCTGGCCAGTTTGTGTGGACCTCTTGCTTACGGACTGCCGTTTCAAGAGACCTTAAAAAGACGAAATGGCTAAAGTCCTCCAAACCACCAAACGACCAATGCCATTGCACTCAGCATGGGAGAAAGCAACTCAGACTGATCTTTTATCGTGATACGTTTCCGCACACCTACTGCTCCGCACCTTAGTATGATCTAGCTGTTAAGGTCTACTACTACTCTGCCTCCAGCTCGCATTACGTGGCATCACACCTTCAAGGATAACGGATGCATGGAGAGCTGGAGGGCTGGCTGGGGGTCCGGAGGGCTGGAGGGCTGGAGGGCTGGAGGGCTGGCTGGGGGTCCGGAGGGCTGGAGGGCTGGAGGGCTGGAGGGCTGGAGGGCTGGCTGGGGGGCCGGAGGGCCGGAGGGCTGGAGGGCTGGAGGGCTGGAGGGCTGGAGGGCTGGAGGGCTGGAGGGCTGGCTGCGGGGCCGGAGGGCTGGAGGGCTGGAGGGCTGGAGGGCTGGCTGGACGGCTGGAGGGCTGGCTGGGGGGCTGGAGGGCTGGCTGGAGGGCTGGGGGGCTGGAGGGCTGGAGGACTGAAGGGCTGGAGGGCTGGCTGGATGGCCGCAGGGCTGGAGGGCTGGAGGGCTGGCTGAAGGGCTGGAAGGCTGGAGAGCTGGAGGGCTGGCTGGGGGGCCAGAGGGCCGGAGGGCTGGAGGGCTGAAGGGCTGGAGGGCTGGAGGGCTGGAGGGCTGGAGGGCTGGAGGGCTGGCTGGAGGGCTGGAGGACTGAAGGGCTGGAGGGCTGGCTGGATGGCCGCAGGGCTGGAGGGCTGGAGGGCTGGCTGAAGGGCTGGAGGGCTGGAGAGCTGGAGGGCTGGCTGGGGGGCCAGAGGGCCGGAGGGCTGGAGGGCTGAAGGGCTGGAGGGCTGGAGGGCTGGAGGGCTGGAGGGCTGGAGGGCTGGAGGGCTGGCTGGGGGGCCGGAGGGCCGGAGGGCTGGAGGGCTGGAGGGCTGGAGGGCTGGAGGGCTGGAGGGCTGGAGGGCTGGCTGGGGGGCCGGAGGGCTGGAGGGCTGGAGGGCTGGAGGGCTGGCTGGAGGGCTGGAGGGCTGGCTGGGGGGCTGGAGGGCTGGCTGGAGGGCTGGAGGGCTGGCTGGGGGGCTGGAGGGCTGGCTGGAGGGCTGGAGGGCTGGAGGGCTGGAGGGCTGGAGGGCTGGAGGGCTGGACGGCTGGCTGGGGGGCCGGAGGGCTGGAGGGCTGGAGGGCTGGAGGGCTGGCTGGAGGGCTGGAGGGCTGGCTGGGGGGCTGGAGGGCTGGCTGGAGGGCTGGAGGGCTGGCTGGGGGGCCGGAGGGCTGGAGGGCTGGAGGGCTGGAGGGCGGGCTGGAGGGCTGGAGGGCTGGCTGGGGGGCTGGAGGGCTGGCTGGAGGGCTGGAGGGCTGGAGGGCTGGCTGGAGGGCTGGAGGGCTGGAGGGCTGGAGGGCTGGCTGGGGGGCCGGAGGGCCGGAGGGCTGGAGGGCTGGAGGGCTGGAGGGCTGGCTGGAGGGCTGGAGGGCTGGAGGGCTGGAGGGCTGGCTGGGGGGCTGGAGGGCTGGCTGGAGGGCTGGAGGGCTGGAGGGCTGGAGGGCTGGAGGGCTGGCTGGGGGGCCGGAGGACTGGAGGGCTGGAGGGCTGGAGGGCTGGCTGGAGGGCTGGAGGGCTGGCTGGGGGGCTGGAGGGCTAGCTGGAGGGCTGGAGGGCTGGAGGGCTGGAGGGCTGGCTGGAGGGCTGGAGGGCTGGAGGGCTGGAGGGCTGGCTGGGGGGCCGGAGGGCCGGAGGGCTTGAGGGCTTGAGGGCTTGAGGGCTTGAGGGCTTGAGGGCTTGAGGGCTTGAGGGCTGGAGGGCCGGCTGTGGGGCCGGAGGGCTGGAGGTGGTGTGAAGTAAGAGGCAGGGGCCAGAGGGCTGAAGTCGCAACCAGCAGGGAAGGCAACCCCACAGGGCCTCGCCTCTTCTGCCCCGCTCTCCCACCCTGAGATTGTCCGCCTCCTGTGTGTGAGTCACACCGCACGGGCGAGGGAGGTATCTGGGTACAGGCGCCACGCAACCCTCCACGCAGCCACAACTCTATCAGCATCGCGTTTAGCGCTTTCGGGATTCTTTCAGAAAGCCGCGTACGCAATACCGATGGAGTACTTCTAGCCTCCTCCCATGCTATGAAACCATCGGCCTTCACATCAGCATGCTCCAGGAACCCATGAACCTGTGCCCCGAGAAACGCGTGTGCTTTTGCACTGTCCCGCTGGGCAGGGGACTGTCCCTTAGCCACGGCGCCTGTTGCCATCGCTTGCATGCATGTATTCCTACCATATGTCTTGTTAGATTGCGTATGTGGTTCCATCATCTGACTCTGGCCTCGTTACATGAGCACCAGCGTCACCTGGCAAGATGACCCGATTTGGCAGCTGAGACTGCAGATTGAGATGCAGTACCCACACTTCTATCGGTCATAACAATACTGGAAGTAAGATTTTCACATGGGGGTGACGATGCCATTATTCATCACTTTCAGTTGAGTGGTCCAATGAGTGGACGCCAAATATTGCGGAAGGTCCCGAAGGACACGACCGGCGGGGAAGGAATAAGTTTTCAACCAGCAATAGTCGCGCCTCGATTAGATCTCATAGGCTGCGACACTGCCCCAAGCGCAAAGATACTCACCAAATAATGAGTCAGAACCAGCTTAAAACGGACGAGCCACGTTTCCAGCCGTTTCGCGATGGTGGGTTTAGAAGGTACGCTGCATAAATCTTTGCACTGCCAATCTAAGTTGATTTAACAAATAAAATGGTGGTTGTCATTTTAGGCTTAAATCCTATAATTGTATGATGTTAGCCGTAGACCTGCTGTCGAGAGGACTAAGGCTGGCACAAGGGGAAAAGGGTGCAGGGTTGTATCACGACATAGTACCGCCCCTTAGACACATATAGTGCCGTAAATTATGGCAGTGCGATGTTATGTCGTGACAGCTGGGCGGGCAGCAATTGCAATAACTCTCAAAGTCCCATTCCCACCTGACGTTTGCATGTCGCCTGTCTGTCTGTATGTCGCCATGATTTCGGATACCCTATCTTATGAAGTGTATTTTGCGTTAAGCCGCTGATCTGCTCTTTAATTGAAAGCACTACTTGGCAGTCCTCTGCGGCAAAAACAAACTCACATGACCGTTATAAATTACCGGAATAGCTTCGGAGCAGCAGCAGTACAAGTATATACCTTCCATAGCCGACCGTAGGATTTTAATAACAACGACCTTCTCACTTGAGGTTCTGCAATCCACTCTAAAATATTGCTTATCCTTCATGAGGCTTCCATAATCACTTGGGAAAGGATAAAAATAGGTTCTGGCCTCCAGTCCTGCTCCTGCAGTGCTAATCCCTCTCTCTCTCTCTCTCTCTCTCTCTTTCTATTTATCCCTTTCTATCTATCTTTCTCCCCTTGAAACACGAGAGGTTAGGTCTCAATACCTTCCCGTTGCTGCCTCCACAACGGTCCCCTGCCCAACATTTCAGGGCCACTGCGGCTGTGTGTTCAGTGTTGCATTCAGTCCCGACGGCCGCACCCTGGCAAGTGGCGGCAGGGATAAGAACGTGCGGCTGTGGGACGTGTCCGCGGGAGGGGAGCTCATGACCGTGCTGCAGGTAGGGCAGAACCGCTCCTAACGGTCCTCGTCCGATCAAATTGTGTACGACTTATCGCGCCACGAAGTTATGTCGAGCAATACAGCGCTGCGATACATGGTTTAACATTCTCTCTGGTCGCTCTTCCTATCGCCGTGCTGCGGGGCGCAGCAGCAACGTGCTCGCAATACCCCGCTGCCCAACTCCGGTCCCCGCGAACCGTAACACATATGAATGTCACTGTAAGCTGACTTCAATGTGCGAATTAATTGATTCGTTATACAGTGCACTGGTGCCCGTAAGGGCGGCGTGGGAGGGGGAGGGACGATATGTTAGCTTAGACGATATGTTAGCTTAGACGATGGATGCGGGAAGCAAGGGGGGGTGATACGTAGCTGGTAGCTAGGGCTTGAGGCAAGGCGAAAGAGGGCCGGCTAGGCCGGGTTTGCGACCCCATGCCCGTGGAAGCCACGACCTGGTGGCACAGGCGTGTTTAAGGTGTATACTTGCGATTAGATAAAAGTGACGATACTAATCGGGTTATCGACGTGGGTAATAGGGCCCACATCTGGGTCGAAAGGAATTCCTTTGTTGGGTGCACCAAACACACCTGTGCCTTGTGTGCGGCGCGTTGTGGTATTGTTGACATTCTTTGATGGATATGCTCACTGCTGTGCGGTAAAATGCGTTCTGTTCCTGTCATACTGAATTAATATGTCTGATTGAAGTATGAGATACAGGATATCTCCGTAGCAGCTGTCGTTTAGAATTCATGTGTACATCTACCCGACTAGAGGTTGCGCGGGGGACCATGTATACAAGTGTTGCAGGTTCCGCTACGTATTGTTGGCGTGGTGAATGCAGTGGTGAATGCAGTGGTGGAGTCCATCATGGATGACGTCATTACATAGACTTGTATATATGCGGAAGACACTCCTCGGCCCCGATCTAACCCCCATGCGGGCTGAAATTAGGATTTAAGGAATTAATTATCAATATTAATATGAATAGCGGCTATTTCCCGATGAATCTGATTTCCGTCCCTGCCGTAAGTTGAGAGGAATTCCTAGGGATTCCCAGCAAATGTTTAATGATCTGGAATAGTGAGTGGTAACTAATACCTTCGAAAGGAGGCGAAGCGCTAGTAAAAGCCAAAGCTTACAACATCAGATTGCAACGACATCAGATACTGAGGCAGACCCCGACTGCCGCTAAACTGGCTGCAAGTAGAACACGCGCATCAGTCGTACAACAAACTGACTATCTAATTTATCTATATCTATATCTTATATATTATCTCTTCGTCGCCAGAAACCGACGTCTCTGCCATTCCTGCCTAGGACATTATTGCTAGAGAAATTAATGTGTCCCCGGAGAACGGGGAATGGCACCCCAGCCAGCATCTGCACGTTAACGTTAACTATGGAAACTGCCAACATCCGCCACCACGCGGTCGGCACCGGCGCCAGCGGGCCCCAGGTACTGCTCTAACTTAGGTGAGAAGACCTCGTATATGAGAGTCAGCGGCTGGCCCCCGCTCCAGAAGACGTATTGCCGCCCCCAGAACGGCCCAGGGCAGCCGAGCAGCCCCTCAAGCTGGGGGCTCTCTCCCCGGAATAGCGCATGGACCTCCCGATACAGCTCGACATGGCCCTGTGGTACGGGCGTCAAGACTCAAGATCTCACAGGTTTCGACATTTTATGGCATTTTAGAGGTCCCTTCTTATGTTGCAATATCGCACCTCTTTGAATATATAACATATAATATACAAATAGACACACATATATGTAATATTATAAATAATACTTTATATATACTCCATATATACTATATAATATGCAATACATAAAATGTATATATTCCTAGGATGTCGGGGACAGGTATAACTTGATCCAGGACTGCTTTGAGGAGTTCGGGGTTGGGGACAGCGCAGCACCTCCTGAGCCAGCACCGTCCTTCACCCCTGCGCGCACCTGACTTAACGACACCCAAATGGGTTTAGATTTGTCCCGAAGGTATTCATCAATGGTTTCCGCATTCCACCACGAAGACGCGTACAGCAGCGGTAGCAGTGGCGGACCCGAACCGGGGTAGGTGCTCCCGTCGCTGCGGCTGCTGACGTCATCATTGGCACTGTCCACAATAGCTTTCGGGTCGGTGGATGCGGCATTTCCGTTCCTCCTGCCGCCACCGCTGCTCTCGAAAGTCTCAATGCGGCATCCGCTGCTGTTGCTGCTGCCTGCGCTAGTGTCCTCTGAGTTGCCAGTCGGAACACAATCCATATTCCTGCTGCTGCTACTGCTGCTGCTACTGCTGCTGCTGGTGGTGGTGGTGCTATTACTGTTGTCGCTATTGTTCTTAGTCCCGTGCGTCTTACATTGTGAGACCAAATCCGGTTGGCACCTCAGTAGCACCTACCAAGGGGTCAGCGAAATAAAGCAAAGCCGGCACTTCAAAGCGAACATTTGTGCATCGCATCCACTACTACTCTCGGAGCAATCCTGGTCTCCAGGGCTCTCGACCCTCACAGTAATGACGTTTTTATTCGTGGGCCGACCGATTGAGCCTGCCTTCAATCAGGTTTTTTTCTGGGCATGGTGTTCGCCTGGCACCCCAGGCCACGACTTGCGCTCGCGCACCCCGTTCGGTCTACCATCGCTAACCCATCCCTAGCCCAACAACCCCCCGTCCCTCCCAAGTTCCCCACGTATTTCCACTATTCCTAAGGTCGTGACCTCGTGTACCTGCCGCTGTACGCGAGGTCCGGGTATGAGGTCGGTGCCTGCAGGCAGCCCCTCCAGCGAGCAGCCCACGTTCCGCAATGACAGACACTCCTGGAGGCAGGAGCAGAAGGGAAGGAAAGGGGCTTAATTGCCCGAACGCAGTGAAACGAGGATGACAAACGCGAGGGTGGGAGAAGGAGACCACGAAAGAGAGAAAACTTATGAGCTAGGCAGAGGGGAAGAGGAAGAGGTACAAAGATTAGGAAGCAGATGGAGATCGAGCGGACAGGACACGACAGCAAGGGATGACAAAATTATGCACTGGAAAGGGGCGCCGATGCATACAGGTTGCGGTACTTTAAAGGAAGGGCCGACGCCCAAGAAAAATGCCAAGATTTGCAGCGGTACGGCGAAGGGAAAGGTTACAGGGTGTGACTTTTTGCAGCATTAAGGATGAAGGATAATTCAAGATAGCGATGGTAATAATGAAAAGGTAGGCAACATGCGGAGGAAGCAATGGAAAGCAATACAGACGCCCCTGCGTCTGCGTCAAACAGCAGTCTAGGCCACCGGTTCGCCAACGTACAGGAATACCTCACCACGGATACGGGGGACCCACTGAGCAGTTGCAGGTGCCGTGTAACGGAGCCATCGCTCAACAGCAGGAGCTGAGTGCGATAGTTTGAAAAGCCGAAGAGTTAGTCGGCGAGTTATGACGACAGGGACACGGAGTACGGGGACATGGGGGGGGACATTTATGACTTGGATCGAATAAAGGCAACATCCGAACGGCCGGGGAAAGGGGGGGGGAGGGAGAGGGTGACGATAGAGCGCTAAATATCCGCAATCTGATGACTGCAAGACTCGCCGAATCACCGAATTGTGTAGCAACCATAATATACAGAAAGTTTCTCGGTCGTCTGGCACCGGTTTGTAGCTGTAAGCAAACGCCCCACCAAGACGCCGGCGGATAACGTGCCGGGGTCATGAGGCACGGTTATCGTAAAAGCAACGTGTTTTCCGCCATATCACGCCATGACATATCCGTCAACATGCCTAAGACTACTGGCTGCGCCTTTCCGTTAAGCTATTACATGTTCAAGTGCGATCATGTTTTCGAAAAAGCAGAGAGCAGATTCCAACGCTGCGATCAATTCGAATCTGACGCAAATGGGTGGCGCGCTGGCTATCCTTCCTGCTGCACCCTTTCAGCCCCACCTTCCACAGCGGCGAGAGCCCACTGGCCGCCACATTACACTGGGCATCTTCCGCGGAAGCCTGCAGTGGATGGCAAAGGTTCTTTTGGTGGTAGGTCGATGGATGGCGAGGGGCTAGGAGCGCGGGCATGGAGCCACAGACCTTTCTGTGGCGGATTCCCAAACGATACCACTGCAAAAGCAACTTCCACTTTGCTACTCCCATGCATTGAGGAACTTCTGAAGGACCTTAAAAAAATATAAATGTGCGCATCTAGCGCCTTGTAAAACTTACGTAATAAGTAATTGGGGGCTGCAATGCCGGCCATGTATGTACCAAGCCTTCCATACTGCCAGCCGCTGCATTGCGCTGCAGGTTAGCTGTGGCGGTGGCGGTGGTCACAGCGGTCGGTGAGAATGGGGCTACCTGGCCGAGAGCAGAGCCTGCCCTGCCGTTTGGTGCTGTTGACACGTCCCCCGAGCCACGGTGTTTGGGTGATGAAGACAGCGATTTGTTGGTCTGTGCGTTCCTTGCGCAGTAGGCAAGTCTTAAATTCATTCCATAATGCGACAATGCGCCCTGGCAATTATCGGTCAAACCAGGAGCTCTACGCGTTAGTAACCGACGTGAACACATACGTATCTTCGGCGCCCTGGACATTGTGTGAGTATTGGGGGGGCAGTGCAAAACCCAGCTGTTGATGACCGCGCGCTGGGTCATCGCGAAGCTAAATCCAACTAGTTCATAGACCTATAATACTCGATGAGAAATACAACTTTGTATGGCGAGCGCCAACGTTTGTGTACCATGAAGGACAAACGCGCAACAAACAAAGCCCTAACGTGAATATAGTTGTTAAAATGCAGTCTCCGGACACGGATTTGAAGGTTTTTGGCAACTGCAAATATGTGGTGCAAGCCGTTGGAAGACCGGCCCATGCGCCGATGCCGTAAAAGTTGCATTACGCGAGTATCGTTTTGCCTCGCCTGGAAAACATCTCCTATTACTTTGCTTCTTTGATGACGTTTGAACTACCCTTGATAGGAGCCATATACACGTATTGGATTTCAATAGCATGATCTACCCGCTTTAATTCCCACTGCACTTGTTTGCTTTAAGACCTGCACCAACATTTCTCTGAGAGATTGTACAGGTAACTCGTAAACGAAATTTCAATTGAAAGCTGACTACTGGAAAAATGGGTAGACCCGGAGGCGAGGGCCTTAAGGGATATTACCGGACAAAGATTGAGGAGCTAGAGCTTCAAGTTAAGGACAGGACGCACAATCTCCGACGCTTGGAGGCGCAACGGAACGAGCTTAACTCCCAAGGTTGGCTTCCGAAGTACAACGCGGGACATTAGCAATGAATGTGCTTTATCACATATTTGGATTTCGAAATTGTGCAGTTCGTATGCTAAAGGAAGAGTTGCAGCTCTTGCAAGAGCCCGGATCTTATGTGGGCGAGGTGATTAAGGTGAGTTTCGCCCTGAACACAGACTTGGATCTGTTAAGCAAGCGTGGATTACCATTGGTGTGCTCATGAGTAGAGCTGTCTCAATGACCACTAGGATGGTTGACCACATGTGTTGGGTGGTGATTTGGACACGTTGGGTTTGGAACTGCCGCGCATATGCCGATGCATCTTACTGCTACGATGCCCCGGTACACATCAAATATGCATTCAGTGGACAGTCTCCCAAGATATTTTTGGACTGCGCAATGCCGTCCTGACGCCAGCGGGCCTCTATCCTGCCCAGCTGATGGCTGGATTGTAAAGACATTTATTCCGTACCAACTTCTTTATACAACACCTTCCCAATGATTTACCCCAATGATGTACCGGAGCAAAGCACCGGCGCACTTGCTTTACGTAGTCATTTTGGTCCACTGCTTGCCTCATGGGTAAGGTGCTCCCTTGGATGGTCCACGCAATTCACACGCGCAGTTAATGGGAAAAAACAAGGTTCTGGTTAAAGTACATCCCGAGGGCAAGTATGTGGTGGATATTGACAAGGTGAGGAGGCACGATGTGCATACTTGGGCTGCGTGGAGGAAACACACGATAACTTAATTCGTGCTGCTTGTGGGATTGTCATGTGTCATGATCCGATGAGCGTTCTCACAGAATAGCAGGAGCCAATGCCCAATTAGGGAGTGAAAGGAAGATAAGGACACGAGATGCGTATAGTGATGGCGGCGTTGTTACGTTCTAGCATATGGTGCGCGTAAAGGATTGGACCTGGAATGTTTGGGAACGCTGGCTCCCGTGTCCGATTACAAGGAATGCCAGCCGAGTTTCTACTCGGGTATCATATTCCTCATGTCCTGATTGCCATCATGAGATGACGGCAGGCCAATGTCAATATTTTTACAACCATGCTCAGGACATCTCCACTGACAAGCTCAACCCGGGAGCCCGTGTGGCTCTCCGCAACGACTCATACACCCTGCACCTGGTGTTGCCAACCAAGGTGGACCCGCTGGTCAGCCTCATGAAGGTCGAGAAGGTGAGCAAATAGTGGTAGGGTATCGGGCGGCATCCGTTCCAGGAGATACACGGCTGTAAAAAGGAGTGGGAAGAAACGCGGTCCATGTTGCGGTACGCAGCAGCCTCCGGCACCAGATGGTGGGTGTTCTGACGGTGACGGTGGCTCTCCTGTGGTAGCTTGTTGTGCGGGTGGAGGTGGATTTCCCCTCCCCCCGTTGTCTATTTCTGTCGTGTTGTCGCATGTGTGTCCCGCGTTCTGCAGCTCGCATTTCCTTGTGGTAATGTTGGATGGAGTCAGCGCGAGGTTAACGCCAGTGAGCGGAACTTGGTAACCAAGGGCCACAGGTCATATCATTACCTTTTACTAGTAGCTAAATGTAATCTCTGCCAAAGCTGGTAGTTTTGCGCTCGCTTCTTGGTTGGCGCCAAAACGTATGCGTTTGGCGGTAGCAACATTTGATGTTGCGCGCTTTACCTGAGCTCAAGGGCAGCTGGATAACAGGAAGACGTCCCTTGCAAGTTGAGTCACGGGGTAGTTCACATCTCTCGAGGGTAAAACATCTCTTTAGTCACAGTTTGGAAGCCTGAGTAGCCTGGGCTGCTGTCGAATGAGTCCTCTTTGCTTACATCGATCCACCTCAACAGGTGCCCGACTCCACGTACGACATGATTGGTGGGGCTGATCAACAGATCAAGGAAATCAAGGAGGTAAGTGGCTTGGAGGCACATTTGTTGCTATTAGGTTAGCTCACAGCGTGGCTACAGCAACTTGCTTACCTTTTCTGGATGTTCTGATCTGTCGCATGTGCTGTCGCCGTCGGCGAACAGAACATTTGGTTCTCTTCGATAAGTTGAACAAGAGGCGAGATGATATTAACCCTCGTTGTGCAGGTGATTGAGTTGCCGCTGAAGCACCCGGAGTTATTTGAGAGCTTGGGCATTGCGCAACCCAAGGTGCACCAGGGTACAAACCAGGGTGGGAACCTTGTTTCACTCCACGATGAAGCTGTTGTACATAGAGTTTTGAGAGTTCTCTACTTCGCGCATGTTTCCTTGCTGTCGTTGGTATCTTCAGGAGCTTGGCTTTCCGATTTTAGGACTGCACGATGTTGGCATGCTCCACGGATAGGGTTTATTAAGTAATATAAAAGTACAATAAAGCACGAGGGAACCTTTGACCGGTATCGACCCTGTACCCGGTGTATTGACCGGCTGTACCACCTCGCAATAATGTCCAAATGATGGGAACGCCTTGAGCAGCTATTTGCGTGGGATCTATGCTTCGATCGATAGAATCCTTTGCATCCGCTCTTGTTCCTCTCAGGGAGTGCTGCTGTATGGTCCACCGGGAACGGGCAAGGTGCGTGCTCTATTGGTTGAAGCAGGCTGATGGAGGCATAGCGGGGGTAACAAGCTCAAAACTTGGATATTGCGCAAATAACATTTCAAAACGGATCGCAAATAATCCAGGGGGAAAGTATAGGTGTGGCGGCTACCATACATGGATATTGCGCTCTCTACCATATGTAGGCATCCAGGACTTATGATTGGCCTTGGATCTTGAAAGGCCTTCTTGGACAAGCAGTTGAGCAATGCACGATTAGTTTCTGGCAGCTACCATCCTAGCCATCTGCGCAACGCTCAGCTGCCCATCATACATCGCCCCAATAATGTGTGCATGGACACAACAGATATGACAGTTCCGGTTACCCTGTATCTTGATATGGTCAACCACGCTATTGCACACATCGCAGACCCTGCTGGCCCGCGCGGTGGCCCACCACACGGACTGCACCTTCATTCGCGTCAGCGGAAGCGAGTTAGTCCAGAAGTACATCGGTGAGGGCAGCCGCATGGTCCGGGAGCTGTTCGTCATGGCCAGGTGCGGAGATGGGACGTATAACAATGCAGTCGAAAGCATGGTAAAGGGAGGCGATGGTTAACTTGTAGGGGAACAGCAAACATTGACTTTGAAAAACTTGTAGGGGAACAGCAAACATTGACCTTGGAAATCGTGTGCAGGGTAATGATGGTTTGGCTAGGAGAGTCTGTGCATAAGCTTTTGTACGAAATATGTGCGTCACTTGCTGCAAAGTAGGGGGTAAGGGTTCCATAGGGAAGGCATCCCGGTCTTGTCAGAATTCCAACACTACATACGACGGAGTGGGTGCGAAAGAGATTATGCGCCTAGGAAAGCGTTTGGAGCCGATTGGCCTCTGGCCGATGGCCGAAGCCGATTACGGTGGGGGTTATCAGGCGCGGCGCAGCGAGATTGTCCATTGACATACATAAGGTGAAATCGCTTCAAACGGTGTGGTGGATGCAAACGCCGGTACTGGGGCGTTGTTGCTTGCCTTTCGAGGATCATGGATAAGTTTGTTATAGACTTATTGCACTTAAGCGGTTGCCCATATGCGCGACGAGTTAGTGCTACGTTATCGTGATTTCGCAAATTGCAGGGGGGGCATTTGGGGAACGTATAAGAAGATCATGTGATCCGCCGCCCCGAAACGCATCAAACGCCCTGTCCAATCGCCCCTTACCACAACTCCCCCTACCACATATCTTAGGGAGCACGCCCCATCCATTATCTTCATGGACGAGGTGGATTCGATTGGGTCAGCACGTACCGATAACTCAGGCGGAGGCGGCGACAGCGAGGTGCGCGTCTCTCATGCCTTTGAGTTGTGCGTGTGCATGTTGTGAACGATTTAGGGAAAGGATGTCTATATCACTTTCGGAGGAGGATGAGTCTTAGTGGGGCAGTCCTACCGCTTATAGACTTGCTGAGACTCGTTGCTTGGGGCCACAAATTAGGGCTGGGAGATGCGGCAAGTTACACGGCTATCATACAGAGGTGTGCCAACAACCCGGGTTGGTCCAAGAACCGCCAGGGACCACAAATGATGCCGGTGACAATTAAGCGGAACCGCAGCTTAAAAGCCTAATGATCGACGCCGACTCAGACAGGTGGTAGCTGGTAGCCCGCGGGGTGGGAAACCGCGTGCGGTATTCGACATATGCAGCTTCCGGGGATCTTGTGAGAGATATGTCAGCTATCTTAGTGCGTAGGAGTTGATTGCTTAATGAATAGTTTGCTTACGGTAAGGCTTACGACCCACAAGTGATCCATCTGGCACGTTTAAGGCCTGGCAATGCGGCTTTCATGTTAACAGGAAGCTCGTATTTGGTGCATCGCCGCGCTGCTGCCCAGCCACGCATCACATGCGTTTGCTGCATCCATCATGCAAGGCAAAGCATGGTTCCTTTCACCTTCGGCTATCCCAGCATATAACTTAACCTTCTCTATTGTTAAGCCGTAATGAATGAACCCGACCTCCCGCCTATGGTTTGTCTCTACTCCTATTCCACAGGTCCAGCGCACTATGCTTGAGTTACTTAACCAACTGGACGGATTTGAGGCGTCAAACAAGATCAAGGTGAGAAAGCCGGGGCTAGCTGGGAAACTTAGTGTACGTGCTTCAATATTGATCTTTAGCTTGATTTTTTTCGGTTTTCTTTTCTGGCAGCTGTAATACCTGAGCCAAGGCTGTGTTATCACCTTCCTCGTTATGGTTTGCTGTCCTTAATACATTGCTTGCAAAAGTGTGGTATGTGTAAATCCTAGTAAGTAGTAATCCATGACAGTACGCTTCCAACCTCTCCTCCCTCCGCTTTAGCTTTCGGAGGTCGCTGTTGATTTGTCATAATAAAATCCCGCCGTCGCTTTGGCAGGTTCTAATGGCCACGAACCGCATCGACATCTTGGATGCTGCACTGCTGCGTCCTGGCCGCATTGATCGCAAAATCGAGTTCCCCAACCCCAACGAAGCTGCTCGGCTGGACATCCTGAAGTGGGTCGTGTAATCCTGTATTGTGATCTAGAATCAAACTGCCGGTGTGCTGTGGCTGGGTTGGTTAGGAAAGCGGAGAATTCCTGGATGAACAAACGGAAGTGATCACGCTTGAAATTCCGCCATTCCATCCTAACCCTATGTATCCAGTAAATCTCCAGTGCCACATTTTGCGCTTTTGGCAGGACAGCTGACTGCTTATCGTATATCGTATGTCCTCATGCGCCATCATTGCACGTCAACGGTTGAGACTGCATAATCGCTGGTGTGCCATGGTTTTGCGCTGATGCATTCTAGTTCTTTTAGGCGCTAGGAGGAAAGGCGTTTAGCAAACTTATTTTCCTTCTCGCGTCCGTGCGTCAGGATCCATTCTCGCAAGATGAACCTGACCCGAGGGATCGACCTGAAAAAAATTGCGGACAAGATGTCTAATTGCTCTGGCGCGGAGCTGAAGGCTTGCTGCACGGAGGCGGGCATGTTTGCACTGCGAGAACGGAGAGTGCACGTGACACAGGAAGACTTCGAGATGGCGGTGGCCAAGGTAGGTACGAGAAAGGGTGGGAGGCGCGGTGTAGAGAAGGATTGGGACTCGAGAGGTCAAGAAAGGGGAGGGGTGGACATGCCCTCGCAAGGAAGCCGCCTAAATGGCTTCGAAACAACAGTAGGGTTTAACTAAACCCTAAAACACCTAACACACCCAGCTTTTGGAACAGACGGAAGTGTACCCTGCGGCAGCAGTGCTGTATTGTATAACCCTGCTGACGCGTCGCCTTACCTTTCTCTGAATTGCATTCATATTAATAACCGCCATCACACAGATTTTACATTTCACATTTGGCGTCTAAAACGAAATCACCGCGTCTGCATTAGGCGCTTCTTGGTTGCATTTAACTGGTATTCATATCCCTGCCATGTTTTCAGGTTATGAAGAAGGACTCGGACAAGAATATGTCCATCAAGAAACTGTGGAAGTAAAAGCTAGGTCGGTGCCTCCCCTACCAGGAAACTGGCCCCGAGAGGCATGCATTACGGCGGAGCGTCCATATAGTTCGCACGCTTTGGGGTGAGGCTGGTGAAGTTGACGGCCGTGTTGGCAGCGTGCAGGTTGGTAAGGTGTAAGGGGGCTCCGTAATTGGGTGACTCGATTGCGTCGATAACAGCAGTCGTGCAACAGTTCTGTTCTGTCACGGCTTTGCCTTGGTATGACGTATACGAGATGTATGATTTAGGGTGGGGGCTCAGTTAACGCACAGCACCCGCAAATCGACTTGTGCTCAAGTAGAGTTCCTTGGTGGACGTCTCGGCGTCGGCTTTGTAAAAAAGATGGGTTCTGGAGCACATATGTGCATCCGATTGTGGAACTTCTTCAGGCCGGGTTGTGGTACTAAACAGCAGCCGTCGCAGAGTTTGGCTGGGATGAAGTGCTGAAGTCTTTAGTCTTTACCTCTGAATACATGAAGCTTGAACAGTACTCGATCAGCCTTTGTGGCATGTGTGGCCTTTCCACACAGGTTATGCACGTGTTTCTCGGCCTCCAGAGGCAGCAGCACTAGCTGTAAATGTTAAAAGTTTGAGAGCTTCTACCGCCTAGGCCAGGCAGGAGCGAGGGAAGCCTCACTGTTATTTAGCCTAAATTATTTAGCCTAACATACGCAACCAAATCAGCATCCACCAAATAAACTGGCTGGCTGGGAAAATGAAGTACAACTTTGCTTGCTCACCTCTTCGTGTGCCATGTCGCCCTCAAGTTGTTTGATCCGGGCATGAAAATTGCAATCGGTGTCGAGACCGACCGTCGTAACGTTTCCTAGTCCTTCTCCGCGCTGGGCGATAATGAAGAAGGGGATCACCCCTGCAAATCCAGACGCGGCAGACTGCTGTATCTCCTCAGATAGCTGCTAATCTTATAAACTTCATCCCCAGCTTGCGACTTAAAAAGCGCGTGGGCAAAATGCCAACGTTAACTTTGGAGGGATGATGCGTTTCGCTTTGTACTCTGTGACAGACATTATCAGCCTTAAAAGTCCAATATCAGACGAAGTAAAGTTAGCTAGGTGCAGGTCCCTTCCGCTTACAGGATGCGGGTTTGCTTCCCATGACGTGTCGCGTGTGTGTGTGTCACTGCGGCTTTCAACAGCGGCGTTGCTAGGTTCTGCCGGGAATGGGGCTAGGGGCACACTCGGCTCTTGTGAGCTGCTGCCTGGTGCGGGCGAGGCGATGGTGACGAAAAGCGGAAAGCATCCCAGGTGCACATCAGCGCCGCGTTTGCGTTTATGACCGAGTCACTTGAATTGCAACCGGAATATAAGGTTTTGGAAATCGGCACAGGTTCAGGTTATCAGGCAGCTATATTAAGCTGGATCTGCCGTGAAATTTACACCGTTGAAATAATTCAGGAATTAGCGAGCCATGCCGGTGAAATATTCGAAAAACAGTTATGCCTGAGGGGTATAAGTTGTGCGTAGACATAACGGTGTTAAAGAAGGAACGAAACCCAACATGGAATTCCTGCCATAGGCCTCTGGCCCTACGCCCTAACACACCGAACACACAAGATAGATGGGCCTTACCGCAAGTCCTTCCGCGTGATCCTGATTCAGCTCCACCGCCACCAACCGCTGAAAGCGCCGCGCGGATGATGACCGTCGAGCTGGCCTGTGCTCTCCCCGACCGGACAGGGGCCAGTCAGTCATCAGCAATCGCTCCGCCAGCCCCGCCGGCGGGGCCCAACAGTACAGCATATTCAGCCGAGTTGCGCAGTATCGGGAACAGCTACAAAACAGCTACAAAAGAGCAGGGTCCCGTAGAGCTGTCGATCGGACATAGGACTTACTTGAACGCAAACGTCGTACTGTTTTTTGGCGGCGCATACCGGCGATTCAGGCGACGCGAAGTAGTTGTGACAGACAGATCGGTGTGGGCTAACCAGGGTTACCAGACCCGAAGTCTCTCTATTTTCCGGATGGCCTGCGTTTCCTTCAACCTTGGTCCCTATGTACGGTGACAGATGCGAACATGCAAACGACAAGCTGTACCATCCCGAGGACACTACCATTTACCGGACTCTACCGCGGTGTCTCCTGTGCCAGCAGCGGCGGCCGCGGACAGATACGATATCAGGTAAGCGATTACGGAATCGGTGCTCCAACAAGTCGCTGTTTACGACACGATTGTGACCGTGCTGCCGCAGCCGATACTGATACTGTTGCCCCTGAATGACTGATGCTACTGCAACTGCCAGGAGCCATTTGCGCAGTTGCATGTGTTGCTAGGGAGTGTGTCGCAATAACTACAGTAACGGCGGCACCTAGGTTTCGTCCTTCCGCCCACGCAGGGCATGCAGCCACAAGCGCCACCAGGCTCAGATGACGACCGTAGGTTGGTCGCACCCAATTGATCGTAGCTCAGATAGCGGCACCGCGTGGAGGCATGCCGATGCGGGAAATCTTGGGTGGCCAAATGGATCCAGGGGGTGCCGGCAGCCCCAGCAGGGGCAGCAGATGGCACCAACCCCACCACGAGCCGCGGCAGTGCAGGGCGCCGCCATAGGGCAGGGCAATCCAACGCACCAACTGCCTTAGCATAGCCGTATGAGCGGGCGGTCGCGGCTCCGCAGCAGAGGCTGCGTAGCAGCTGCACGACCACAAGCAGCACAGCGAAGCCCTTTTTGCACTTTTCCACGGTCCTGGAGCCGCCACCGGCGCAACATGTTGTGGCAGTGCCGCTGCCGCTGGTGGCGTCGCCAGGGCAGCCAGCACTGCCGCAACTGTGGAACTCCTACTTCTGTCGTCTCTCCTTGAAGATCGGTGGTGGTTTACATACGGCTGTGGGGTTTGGCCACTAAATGGTCCCGTCGAGAGACTGAGGAGCATAAGGCGCGGCTATAGGCATCAAGGTAGGTCCTGCAGGGACTATAACCAGGGACTATAACCCACGTGAGGAAACAAATGCGTTGCGGTAGAACAGGAGCGCAATATAGCAATCTAAACATCTAGGCTAAGCCGCAACCAGACTTTCACGAACCTGCGGTGTAGCTCGATTTTCCTCTGCAGCTGTAGTGGTCGTACACTTGACCGCACCGCGAAAAGACGACCATTCGTTTTCCAGGTCCTCATATGGCAGACATCGGCCGAAAGAAAAGGCCGGTATTGCATCCTACATATCATCGTACTGCTCGTCCATGGCATCCCACAGATCCGAGACGCTGCCATCGGTGTGAAGCACCTGCAGCCGTATATCCGTGCAGGGGCGAGCGCATCATTTGTACATGGGTGCAACATATCCGGGTCGCCCGGAGCCAATTTGATCTGTCGTAACAAGTCAACCAGATAACCAGTTTTTACTATAAGGGCAAAGACAAGGGCAAGGGCAAGCTCGGACGCCTAACCAGATATGACATGAGTAGTAAGTTTCGCTCCTCCCAAACTGCTTCCAAACTCCTTCCATCCATCCTTCCCGGTGCACCCTAGTAAGCACATGGATTGCTGAGACCCACGGGTCCATGGCTTAGCATGCCCTCCCTCCCTCCCTCGCCCTCTGAGCCCCGCCCCACTAACCCCACTCCCTACTCACCAGCCAGCGCTAGTACGGTGGGGGCAATTTCAAAGTGCTGCGTCGTGGTAACCACCTTGGAGCCGGCAGCCAGACCCGGGCCCTGAGGCCAGGTCGGTCTGGGTACACAATCCCCAACTGCCTCAATCAATCTCCAACACATCCAGCCACCCACCCCGGAAGGCGTGTTCATCCCAAACGCCGCTACCCACTAACTGGTCCCCTAAACCACCTACTTTATGACATGCATATGCAAGACCATGACCTCCTGTCTTGCGTTTTTCCCATTCAAGTCCAAGGAACATACAGCCGGGGAAGCATGGCCCAGCGCAAACCGATTGTGCACGGGGGCTCCTTCTGGACGTCTTCGAGTGTGTCCTCACATGAAAGCGAAAACAAATAGTGGTTTTATGATATCTTTAATGAAAAACAAATTATTGGTGCGAGTAGAATATTTGAGTGGGTTAGCAGTGAGGACGGAGGCAAGCGCTGTAACATCGGATTCGTGCATTAGCTCGTGCTAGGCGATCCAACGCAGCCTCTTATGCAAACCAAACGCGATGCGTTAGGAACTGTGTATGGGATACACGAGTCTAACGCGCAACAACGCAAGCTCTAACGTGCCCAGCTAGATCCTAAGGTACGTGTTAGGCCGAATGCTTCACTTGGATTAGCTTGCTGAAGTTCAAGCTCGTTACGGCTATAGTACCCGACTGACGTTATTTGGCGGGGTGAACCATCCTTCACCTACAGTCCAATCATTATAAAAACAGACACCATCCACAACTTTTCCAAACTCTCCACCCACATCCCATGATCCACAACGGATAGCCCGAGCCCTTACCGAGTCCTGCCTATACCTGAGCTGAGCACACTTAGCTCCCCGTTGACACCCTTCCTCCAGGGCCTCCATGAACGCAGAACTCGTCTCCTAGGCTCCCAAGATATAAATCCACTGGCTCCTCATAGGCTGGGTGAAACAGAATTCTGGAGGGCTTCGAAGCCCTCCTCACTCTTAAGCCCCTACGCAAGGCCCCCAATTACGGGTACTACCACCCTCCTCTACCTTCCACACACGATGTAGAGAGCTTCCACCGTGTATCTAAGGGTTGATAGCTGCCGCCACCGCCCTTGCATCCGGACCCTGTCCGACCACGCACGGCCCCAGACAACCACACGCGCATTCAGACCATGTAAGGGCTTGGCGACCAAAAACCGCAAACACCACAGATCCACAGCATTAATGAAAACCACCAAGAAGCTGAAACTCAGTAAGGCTTCTCCTGCGTTGTAAACGTTGTCCCGTTGATCCGTCAAGTAGGGAGGTAATAACTAACTAACAATCGTGGGCCACATCCCGACCATGGACCATTCACCCAGCAGAATAACGAAGCAAGAAGGATAGTCAGGCGGGCGGGAACTGCCCATACCGGACAGGCCTTATTCTATCGCACCTGTTGCTGTTCCTGTTGCTCGTCCAGATCCATGAAGTCCAGCAAGCAGCTCATGGTCAAAGTGCACGTCCACTTCGTCAATCGCCGGTAGCAAGTCCTCCAGCGCGCCCGTTCTAAACATACGCTTCTTTGGAGCGCCGCTGGGGCGCCTGCATGCGCCATTACGCGGGATGAGAGAAACCGCGCTTGTGTATGTGTATGTGTATGAAACCGCGCTTGTGTCACTATAACAAGGAATTCGTGCGTTAGCTCGCGTTAGGCTCGCGTTAGGGACCCCTAACGCAAGCCTAACGCAAGCTTAACGCGAACTAACGCGAGCTAACGCAAAGCCTAACGCAAATCAAACGCATTGCGTTATTGTTTGTGTATCGCTAACGCAATCCTAACGCACCTAACGCAATCGCAAATAAACTTTTTTGGGAGGGAACGAAAATGTTTGCGTTTACTTTGCGTTAGCTAACGCAACCTAACGCGAACTTACGCAATGTCAAACGCACCCACATAGATTCTAAGGTGTGCGTTAGGCCTAACGCAACGCAAGCGTTAGAGACCCATACGCAAGCAAAAATACATAGCGTGCATGGAAGTTAACGCACTTAAAGTTCTCTAACGCACAATATACGCACGCCTAACGCGCATTAACGCGCATTAACGCATGCTTGCGTATGCTGCGAATAATGTGTACACAGCTAGCAGTTGTGGGTTGCGTAAAAGTTTTATACGCATGTAACTAACATATTCGCACGCTTTCGCAAGGTCTTACGCGTGCGATAGCAACATTCGCGCCACTTTCGCTTTGCGTACGAGGCAGCCTCACATTCTTGCTCACTGTAACTACTTTTGGTCGTTCTGGTTATTTCTTTACTGTTTCAGTTATCGTTCCTGTTATTGTTTGCTGTTTTGCCAACCCGCTGCAGAATTATTTTTTGTGTACGGATACTATCCTGTCGTAATGTACGTAGCTGTTATGAAGAATATCAATAGGATTTCAGTATTGATAGATGAAAATATTCCAGGAAATAATTTACAGCTCATTATTCGGAAAGCATCCAGGTAAGCAGCCATTGGTGAGTGACTACCCATTAATTCAACGAAACAATCAAATTTCTACACATCCAATCCTGCCAATCAAATTTTGTTTATGAGTTAAATAATCATTTGTACCATGCACCAATCATTTCAATCATCATTAGGTACATACATCCTAACTTCATCTGCCACCACACATTTAGCAGCCCGCTCTAACATAAGCTTAGAAACAAACATGATAGATGTTAGTTCTATCTAATAGTCTTCTATTTCACTATCATTGTTGTCGTCGTCCTCTCGCGCACTGGTGGCATCATCCTGCTCGTCCTCACTCCTCTCGTCCTTGCTCACCTCCTCCTCAAACAACTCCTGAAAAGTTCAGAAAAGGAAAATTATACTTATTTACATGCATATATATAAAGGTAAATTAAGCCGACACGACCCAGCAATCATTTTCGGTTACGAGATTTTTAATCATGTCTAGGATGGGCAGTGCTTCTAGGTACTATGTATGTGGACACTTTCTTACCTGTTTCTTCTTACTCCCTGAGCTCCCACGTTGACGTCGTGCCCGTGTACATCGCACATCTTCCGAAGCACTCTTGACCTTTATCAGTCGAAACAACACATATTAGAATATTACATTCATACAAGCAGGAAATTAAGACAACAAGCTGAACTCAGGAAATTTACCTTCTTTCGCCGGTGGTCATAACTGTCATTATTGTCGTCACCGTCCGTAGACTTGTCTTCCATCGGCACCTGCTGGTCCAAAATACGTGAAGGGACTAGGTAGTGATAGCAAATATAATTAAAAAGTAATTAATGCCGGGCCTCAATATATTGTACCTTTCTTTTGATGCCCGCGCTTGTCCGTCTCACTTTCGTGGATGGCCGCACATCGCCGTCGTTTGTTACCTTCAAGGGCCACCGTTAACATACATATAGGATTTTAGAAATTATAAGCTTATATTTTCTATTTAAAAAGAGAAAAACAAATCGACGTATACCACATCAAACCACAAAGCACGCAGCAAATTAAAAGAATAGAACGAAACATAAAATTACAACTCACTAAAATGGGAAGACAGGATGAATATTCATTAATGAGCTGTACCTTTTTCGCTGCCGCCTTGCTTGAGTTCGTAGCATTCCTGCTGGAGTTCCTTGCCTTAGAGGGCTGTGGACTCTTTGCCTACATGAAAAGGAAGTATGTTTGAGGAAAATAGGAACAATTACATAAAAGACAAAAAGGAAAAAACAGGTTAAAGGACATTAATGACCTGTACATCCCTGTACATGCAATCCATAATGTACATCACCCATCCTGCAATAACCTTGCTAAGCGCGCCTGGAAATTTGCACACCCCATCAACCACTCTCTTTACCACTATTATTTGGACTAACCTGTCGGCGTCGAGCGGCCTGGATCTCCTCCTTCTGATGTATGCGAGCTGCATTGGTAGCCAGCACCATCATCAATGCATCTTCACCATGTGCGGGCTACTTTTGGCGTTTGCTAGTGCGCCCATCCTGAGTTCCTGGCGGCTCGTCATTTCGGCCGCTTTTCTGCGGTTTGGTAGCAATTAAGCATTTTGTAAACAAGGAAATAAAGGCATGAAAACATTGTTATTGTTGCACTAGCTAAAATAAAAAACAAAGGTTATGCATGAACTGTGATGTACTTTCTGCAAACATACTAAGAAGTGCGTACTATTATGGTAGCGAAGCAGCAGCAATAATTAAAGTGAACACATGCATAATCACATCTTACCGTAGTGCCTTTTGGCAACTCCAGTGCACCAAGGCCTGGTGTATGCTGAGCTGTTCCACCAGCTCCAACCGGCACTGGAGTGGCTGGTACGGCAAAGGATGTCTTACTGCTTCGAAGAGCTCAAACGAAGAGCGGGCATTCGAAGAGCTCAAACGAATCGTTGCCGAAGATGTCACCCTTGCATTCCCTGATTACTCGTTGCCATTTCACGTTGAGGTAGTGTCTGATGCCTCAATATTTGGAAGCGGCGCTGTATTGTTACAGGAAGGGCGACCGATCGCCTTCACGAGTAAGAAATTTTCTGGTGCGGAGATTCGCTACACCACCGGGGAACAGGAGCTTCTGGCCGTGCTGCATGCTTTAAAGGAATGGCGCTGTTACCTCGAGGGACGCCCGTTTACTTTAAAGACTGACCACAAGCCCCTAACGTTTTTGCAAAGCGTTCCGACGTTGAACCGCCGTCAAGCTAGGTGGATGGAATATCTAGCTAGGTTCAACTGCACCTGGGAGTATATTTCCGGTAAATTGAATATTGCCGATGCTCTCAGTCGACATCCGTCCTTGAACCTTGTCCAGACATGCAGTCTGTGCCAGCGCAATAAGGCTTTGTCCGGTAAGGGCCATGGGTTGTTGCAACCGTTGCCTGTCCCGGATGCGCCTTGGGAAAGTGTTTCCATGGACTTCGTAGTCGCGCTGCCCAAAACTGAGGGGGGATACGATGCGGTGTTCGTAATGGTCGATCGTCTGACTAAGATGGTTCACCTAGCACCATGCACATCATCCTGCACGGCTGAGCAAACCGCACGTTTGTTTTTCGATAATGTGGTTCGGTTACACGGGATTCCCAAAAATGTGATCTCGGACCGCGGTGGACAGTTCACGTCTAAGTTTTGGGAAGCGCTCTGCAAACTAGTTGGCATGCGCGTCAACCTGAGTACGGCGTATCACCCGCAGACTGATGGTCAAACCGAACGCACAAACCGCACGTTGGGTGATATGTTGCGCAATTATGCTGGTCGCACACCACTCGTTTGGGATACGTATTTGACTGCGGCAGAATTCGCGCTTAACAACGCTGTTAACCGCTCTACAGGCAAAAGTCCGTTCTTTCTTAACTACGGGTTTCATCCCGCGCTACCCGTTGTTGTACCTCTCGTTCGCGTTTGCTCATGAGTATCTGCACGTCTGGAGACTATCGACACCGATGCGCGAGCACTTGCAAGTACAGCAAGGCAAGCGAGAGCAAACAAAGACAGCGGAAGACTTCAAAACGAAGAGAGATATAACTTACGGTCTTACAGGTCGGAATGATGCAATGAACGAAATCGCCGTCAGCGCCGGAAGCAAGCAATCATCACGCGGCGGTGATTAGCGAAGTTAAGGCTTAGCTCGGGCTAAGTAGAATAGCGTACAGCAATAGTAATGCAGAACACACAAGTGTTCTCCGGTATCGAATGTCTTTTCTAGCTTAGCCGTCCTCGCATCTGTTATACTCGCAGCATCGCAGTGCCGTACGATTCACATTAGGAGGCCGATCCTAGATGTGACAACCCTACTGCGTCTAGGCGATGTCTACGCATAATAACGTATAAGCCTTTCCGGCATTCGCATGATGCAAGGGTCCGGATAACAATATCCGGTTGCAGGGCATGCATCGCGACGAGTGCGGCGCTCTCAACGTGTGCTTTAATGAAGTAATATTATATCAGATAATATTACTTATCGTTTTGTAGCACGAGCATAATGCGCACTTCAATGCTTCGGTTATTCATGCATGCTAGGCGGATTTGCCATGATGCGATGTCGCGATGGATAATGACAACATGCCAGATGCATATATAAATGTATGCGAATACATTTATATCATGCAGATTCATTCATATGTAATGCGTTCATCACAAAAGCACTTCGACTCATAGGATCGCGTCGACCTACGCGTCGACGGGAAATGAACCGTAGCACAACAATTATCCCCCCTCCCGTATGCAGCGTCCTCGCTGCATCATACAGCATCGACTGCAGGGGTCATTTGGGCTTGTGTGACACGTTTGCGGGCTTCTTCGAGCAGGGGTTTCATGTCCTGTGAGAAGTTGCGTGCCGGTTCCCATGAGTTGTGCTCGTCGGTATACCCTGTCCACTTAACCAAGTACTCGTGTACTGTTCGCTTACGTCGGTGTCGGCCCACACGACGCGCGCGATAATCTAACACCCGCTCCACATCGTAAAACTTCTGTTTACCAGCGATCCAGGTCTCAGGAACTGGTTCGATCGCTGCGGGGGCGTTAGCAGGCTCAGGGACGGGTTCCGTACCACGATACGGACGAACAAGCGATACGTGAAACGTGGGGTGAATGGTCATATCAGCGGGCAATGCAAGCTCCACAGCCACATTCCCAACCATGCGCACGACAGGATACGGACCAATCCAGCGGGGTAAGAGTTTTCGGGATCCGTCGGCCAAGGAACGCAAGTTCTTGGTGCTTAGCAACACGAGTTGCCCCTCCGAAAACGTCACATCCTGCTTGGATTTGTTGTAGTATTCCGTCGTTCGTTGCTGCGCCGCGTCCAAACACGACTTCGCGTCTGTGATTCGGGACATAAAAGACTTGGCAAAAAGTTTAGCAGCAGGCACGTTCACTTCCAACTCACGCCACACGGGTAGCGCGGGATGAAATCCGTAGTTAAGAAAGAACGGACTTTTGCCTGTAGAGCGGTTAACAGCGTTGTTAAGCGCGAATTCTGCCGCAGTCAAATATGTATCCCAAACAAGTGGTGTGCGACCAGCATAATTGCGCAACATATCACCCAACGTGCGGTTTGTGCGTTCGGTTTGACCATCAGTCTGCGGGTGATACGCTGTGCTCAGGTTGACGCGCATGCCAACTAGTTTGCAGAGCGCTTCCCAAAACTTAGACGTGAACTGTCCACCGCGGTCCGAGATCACATTTTTGGGAATCCCGTGTAACCGAACCACATTATCGAAAAACAAACGTGCGGTTTGCTCAGCCGTGCAGGATGATGTGCATGGTGCTAGGTGGACCATCTTAGTCAGACGATCGACCATTACGAACACCGCATCGTATCCCCCCTCAGTTTTGGGCAGCGCGACTACGAAGTCCATGGAAACACTTTCCCAAGGCGCATCCGGGACAGGCAACGGTTGCAACAACCCATGGCCCTTACCGGACAAAGCCTTATTGCGCTGGCACAGACTGCATGTCTGGACGAAGTTCGCCGCATCCTTAGCCAAACGAGGCCACCAAAAGGAACGTTGCACCAATTCGATCAATCGCTTGCTACCAGGGTGTCCTGCTAACGGGTCCTCGTGGAACCGCGCAAGGATGTCGTAGCGTAGCGCGTCGTCGTTCGGAACGACGATTTGCGTAGCTGCACCCTCCGTCCGTAGCCAAAGGCCATTCTGCTTGCGAAGGTTTTCTACATTAGCCGGGTCCGCGAACCAGGCGTCTACGTTGTAGGCAACCTTCAACCGCTCCGCGAGGTCCGTCGCGATCGGAACCTCCTCGCTACGCGGCCGCACGACGGGCGCTGCCAAAATTGCAGCGTGTAGCGACGGATGTCGACTGAGAGCATCGGCAATATTCAATTTACCGGAAATATACTCCCAGGTGCAGTTGAACCTAGCTAGATATTCCATCCACCTAGCTTGACGGCGGTTCAACGTCGGAACGCTTTGCAAAAACGTTAGGGGCTTGTGGTCAGTCTTTAACGTAAACGGGCGTCCCTCGAGGTAACAGCGCCATTCCTTTAAAGCATGCAGCACGGCCAGAAGCTCCTGTTCCCCGGTGGTGTAGCGAATCTCCGCACCAGAAAACTTCTTACTCGTGAAGGCGATCGGTCGCCCTTCCTGTAACAATACAGCGCCGCTTCCAAATATTGAGGCATCAGACACTACCTCAACACGAAATGGCAACGAGTAATCAGGGAATGCAAGGGTGACATCTTCGGCAACGATTCATTTGAGCTCTTCGAATGCCCGCTGGCATTGCGACGTCCACGACTCGAGCGAAACGAAAACGCCTTTGCGAGTTAAGTTAGTAAGCGGGGCCGCAATGATGGAATATTTTTCAATGAACTTCCGGAAATAATTGGTCAAGCCAAGGAACTTACGCAGCTCCGTGAGGTTCTGAGGCGCGGGCCAATCGCGAACCACGGCGACCTTCCGCGGGTTCATCTTCACACCGGTGGCCGACACAATGTGGCCCAAATATTCCACCTGAGGCTGCGCCCAAAAGCATTTGGCGCGTTTAGCAAACAATTGCTCCCGCCTCATAACGTCGAGCACGAGCCGCAGATGCTCCAAGTGCTCCTCGCGCGTCTTAGAATATACCAAGATGTCATCCAGGTAGCAAACAACGAACCTGTCGATAAACGGCCTAAACATTCGGTCCATAACCGCCTGAAACGTCGCAGGGGCATTAGTCAAACCAAACGATAGGACCGTATACTCAAAGTGACCGAAGGGCGTCCGAAAAGCGGTTTTCGGGATATCAGAGGCAGCGATGCGAATCTGATTGTAGCCCTGTTGTAAGTCAATTGAGGAAAAATAAGCCGAGCCCTTCAGCTTATCCAACAGGTCGTCGACGCGAGGCAAAGGGTAGCGATTTTTCACCGTATTCGCATTTAACCCCCGGTAATCGATGCACATGCGCAAGGTCCCATCCTTCTTACCGACAAACAAAATCGGTGCAGAATACGGGGATGTGCTGGGGCGTATCATACCCTTCGCGAGCAAATCCGTCACCTGGCGCTTCACCTCGTCCAGTTCCAATGGACTCAACCTGTACATTGGCCGGGCCGTAGGCTGCGCTCCAGGCATGAGAGGGATTGTGTGATCAACAGGACGCATAGGTGGTAGGCCAGGGATATCTTTAAAGACGTCCTCATACTGCGACAGTAGGGCCTCAACCTCAGGATCCACAGAAATCTGCGCGGTGGTGACACAACAGCTCACCCGCGGCCTTAAAAGCAGTCCGTGGGCACCCTTCCGTAACAAACGGACGGCCTCCTTACGCCCGACTAGCTCTGGTTCGATTCGCGCGGCCATTGCGGTCACAGCGAAATTAACCATAGGCACCGCCTCAGTTTCGCCCCCCTTTGGTGTGACATGTTCGAACGACAGGAAAGGTACCTTAATCGACAGAGTACCCTTGCACATATGCAGGGTTGCGGTCTCCATGTCGATGCGCGCGCGGTACTGTCGTAATGTCGACGACCCCATTATGTACGGTGCAGTCTCTGCTAAGCCCTGCAGCACGTACGGCCGGGTCACAACACGCAAAGGGCCTAACGATAGGCTAAGGGTAATCCTGCCCACGATGGGATGCTTACCCCCGTCAGCAAGGGTAACCTGTGGACAATCAGACGACTCTGGGGACAACCCCAGCGCATTCACCTCTGCGACAGAGATGAAGTCGTCGCTGGCACCGGTGTCAACAAGTGCCTTCAGAGTACGGCCATTCAAACCGATCTGAACCACAGGGACACGGTTATCTACGAGCGACTGCCCAGCAGACAACGTCAGTGCACTTAAGGCGGGTCCGTAACCAACGGCACCCCCATCAGGAGCTTCGTACCAAACGTCAACCGAGTAGGATAGGTGTGGCCACGGAGCCAGCGTACCCTCCCGATCCACACCATTAAACAAAACGGTGCCCGGCTCGAACCGGTGGACATGCCGCATACCCCTTAACGATGCCTCTGCCTTGCGCCGACAGAAAGCAGGGAGTAATACACATGCGGCAGTGCCTGGATATTGACGCCTACATCTCCTGTATATGGCCAACTGCTCCGACATCTCACGCAGAGACGAGGGGATGAACAAAACCACGTGGTTAGACAGATCGATAGACGACAGGGGACGGCGAGGTGTAAACAAATTACACAACGGGTCGAAGCAGAGAAGTCCCGTGCGTCCGTCAAGCGTGATGCGTCGCGCAATGACTCGCTCGATGTGTCCAAGTACACAAGGCAACAATGCCTTAACGGCTGGCCGTAAGGATGACCACCGACCACGCGTTAGTTCAGAAAACCCAGGTAGAGCCCCCTCCGCAGGAACCCGGGCAAGCCCCTATTTCGGCTGAGGTACAAACGGCGGCATTAGAGGGCAATCCTTCGTAGAATGGCTCTCCGCACACCGTAGACAAACGTTGGCCAATTTTCGACGCTCGAATTCGGAACGATTGCAATTCCATTTTGGCATAAATGTGTCGTCCGTACGAGTACGCTTCGCGTTGGGGTCGGAACGCTGTGCGGCTGCCGACGACGGCGCACCACCACGCTTCCTGTTCCTAGCTGGGTCCGAGCTCGGACCTGCCCCTCCTGTACCACGGACACCCGAGCTAGCGCCCCCGCGCGCCTTGCGTTGCCCGTTGCTGCGTCGCGTCGCGGCAGTAGGCGTGGGGCGGGTCGCGCCGAGGTCCTGGTCGAGAGCCACAGCTTCCCCAAGCGGATCCTGCACTTGCACGGCATTTGCACGAGGGGCAGACTTGACTTCTTCCTCGCCGGCAAGAAGTCGTATCTCCGCGCCCTTAGCAAAAGCGACCAACGCGTCATACGACTTGATCTGCGCTCCAACCAAGTCAGTGGCGCACCATTTAGCCAAAAGTTTCGTTAGGCCTCGCCTAAACCAAAAGACACGCTCAGATTCGGTGAGGTCAGCAATGGGAGTCACAAGTGCTTCGAAGCGTGACTGGTACGCAGGTACATTTTCATCCCGACGCATGTGGTAGCTACCCGCTGCCAAAACGTTACGAGCTTCCACATCGCGTGCTTGAACCTCAGTAGCGAATCGTGCGAGCAAAGCGGCGACTAACTCGTCAAAAGTATAGCTGCCCCGGGCGTTGGTCCAATTGCGATACCAGTCCTTTGCTGAGCCCTCGAGGGTGTTACCAACGAAGAGACACCTGATACCGTCATTATCGCCACCATGAACAGCTTGGAGGTACTTTTTAGCGTCACGCACGTACGCACGAGTTGCATCGGCTATGCTATGCCCTGGTGTCTTGTCGGTCAGCGAAATATTGAGCCTAGGAACGGGAATCGACAATCTCATCACCTCAGGGATGTCATCATGCCCTCGAGCTTGAGGTAATGGCAGAACCCTTGGTCCAGCAGTGTTGTCCATATTCGTGTTCACTGCTGAATGCGGCACAATTAAGTGAGCAGGGGTCTGAAGGAAAAGGGGCTCTTGAGTGGCTCGCGCGCCAACAGTCTCAAGACCTCTATCCGGCGCTCTAGCAGCTACAACGAAATCGGGTTGGCTAGCTAGGCTAGTGTGCGGCGTATCGTCGTGTTCCGCGGACATGGAGCACGAAACGATACCCTAGTTTTGCGTAATAGAAGCCGACTTCTATCGCAAAGGCAAGAGTACAAAGCGATTCGGTGAGCCTACCGACAGTACTCTTGAGAAGATTCAGCAAACTCAGCAAGTAATTGCCCAGCTGAGTCCTGATCTCCGTAGTTTGAGCAATGAGAGTCGCCAACTGGTCCGGACGAACGCCGGTCTCAGTCGCCGCGGCAAGCAATGCCGGTGCACTGAGATTACCTGCGACTCAGAGCGTACACTTACACAACAAGTGCAGCAATCTAAGTAAAAGCAATTAAACAATTACAAACCGGAAGCGGCGGCGTCCAAAACGGCGCGGCCTAAGTCTTCGGCAAAAGTATCTAGCGGTCCTCGTGGTTCGTCGCTGGAACTCGCCATAGAAAGAACCTACTTCCGATTAGACAAAGAGAGACAGTTAGGCAACGAACCTGTCTCGATACCAAATTGTTGTACCTCTCGTTCGCGTTTGCTCATGAGTATCTGCACGTCTGGAGACTATCGACACCGATGCGCGAGCACTTGCAAGTACAGCAAGGCAAGCGAGAGCAAACAAAGACAGCGGAAGACTTCAAGACGAAGAGAGATATAACTTACGGTCTTACAGGTCGGAATGATGCAATGAACGAAATCGCCGTCAGCGCCGGAAGCAAGCAATCATCACGCGGCGGTGATTAGCAAAGTTAAGGCTTAGCTCGGGCTAAGTAGAATAGTGTATAGGAATAGTAATTTAGAACACACGAGTGTTCTCCGGTATCGGATATCTCGCTAGCTTAGCCGTCCTCGCATCTGTTATACTCGCAGCATCGCAATGCCGTACGATTCACATTAGGAGGCCGATCCTAGATGTGACAACCCTACTGCGTCTAGGCGATGTCTACGCATAATAACGTATAAGCCTTTCCGGCATTCGCATGATGCAAGGGTCCGGATAACAATATCCGGTTGCAGGGCATGCATCGCGACGAGTGCGGCGCTCTCAACGTGTGCTTTAATGAAGTAATATTATATCAGATAATATTACTTATCGTTTTGTAGCACGAGCATAATGCGCACTTCAATGCTTCGGTTATTCATGCATGCTAGGCGGATTTGCCATGATGCGATGTCGCGATGGATAATGACAACATGCCAGATGCATATATAAATGTATGCGAATACATTTATATCATGCAGATTCATTCATATGTAATGCGTTCATCACAAAAGCACTTCGACTCATAGGATCGCGTCGACCTACGCGTCGACGGGAAATGAACCGTAGCACAACACCCGTGTGGCGTGAGTTGGAAGTGAACGTGCCTGCTGCTAAACTTTTTGCCAAGTCTTTAATGTCCCGAATCACAGACGCGAAGTCGTGTTTGGACGCGGCGCAGCAACGAACGATGGAATACTACAACAAATCCAAGCAGGATGTGACGTTTTCGGAGGGGCAACACGTGTTGCTAAGCACCAAGAACTTGCGTTCCTTGGCCGACGGATCCCGAAAACTCTTACCCCGCTGGATTGGTCCGTACCCTGTCGTGCGCATGGTTGGGAATGTGGCTGTGCAGCTTGCATTGCCCGCTGATATGAACATTCACCCCACGTTTCACGTATCGCTTGTTCGTCCGTATCGTAATACGGAACCCGTCCCTGAGTCTGCTAACGCCCCCGCAGCGATCGAACCAGTTCCCAAGACCTGGATCGCTGGTAAACAGAAGTTTTACGATGTGGAGCGGGTGTTAGATTATCGCGCGCGTCGTGTGGGCCGACACCGACGTAAGAGAACAGTACACGAGTACTTGGTCAAGTGGACAGGGTATACCGACGAGCACAACTCATGGGAACCGGCACGCAACTTCTCACAGGACATGAAACCCCTGCTCGAAGAAGCCCGCAAACGTGCCACACAAGCCCAATGACCCCTGCAGTCGATGCTGTATGATGCAGCGAGGACGCTGCATACGGGAGGGGGGATAATTGTTGTGCTACGGTTCATTTCCCGCCGACGCGTAGGTCGACGCGATCTTACGAGGCGAAGTGCTTTTGTGATGAACGCATTACATATGAATGAATCTGCATGATATAAATGTATTCGCATACATTTATATATGCATCTGGCATGTTGTCATTATCCATCGCGACATCGCACCATGGCAAATCCGCCTAGCATGCATGAAAGCCCGAAGCATTGAAGTGCGCATTATGCTTGTGCTACGAAACGATAAGTAATATTATCTGATATAATATTACTTCATTACAGCACACGTTGAGAGCGCCGCACTCGTCGCGATACATGCCCTGCAACCGGATATCGTTATCCGGACCCTTGCATCATGCGAATGCCGGAAAGGCTTATATGTTGACATCGCCCATACGCAGTAGGGTTGTCACATCTAGGATCGGCCTCCTAATGTGAATCGTACGGCACTGCGATGCTGCGAGTATAACAGATGCGAGGACGGCTAAGCTAGACAAGACATTCGATACCGGAGAACACTTGTGTGTTCTACACTATTATTGCTATACGACATTCTACTTAGCCCGAGCTAAGCCTGAACTTCGCTAATCACCGCCGCATGATGATTGCTTGCTTCCGGCGCTGACGGCGATTTCGTCCATTGCATCATTCCGATCTGTAAGACCGTAAGTTATATCTCTCTTCGTCTTGAAGTCTTCCGCTGTCTCTGTTTGCTCTCGCTTGCCTTGCTGTACTTGCAAGTGCTCGCGCATCGGTGTCGATAGTCTCCAGACGTGCAGATACTGATGAGCAAACGCGAACGAGAGGTACAACACATAGTCTACCGAATGGACGGACAGATGCTCCAGCAGCGCTTGACAGCAGCTTTCCCCGGACAAATACCACTCCGCGTGTACCCACAAGATATCATCTGGACTGACGGTAGCTGCATTAAACCGGCTGAAAACGACGGCCCGAACAAGTTGGGTGCGGCTGCGTACTGTGGACCCACCGGAAAAACATTGTACATCGACCCAGCAGGCGTCGGATGCACCAATACCATTCAACGGGCAGAGCTGGCGGCAATACGCGTGGCCCTATCAACGCAAAAGGAAGTGAACAGCGCCCTAACAATTGCCACTGATTCACAAGCATCACTGGATCTTATCAAAAGAGCAATAAACGATCCGAGTAAACTGCACATTTCCAAGCACAAAGCCTTACTCATGGATATCGCCGAACTACTGTACGACTACGCCCACCAGAACATAACCGTCCACTTCTTGAAAGTGAAATTGCATACCGGCCTTGATGGTAATGACAAAGCTG